>CM054931.1:6198286-6459883 GCA_029168755.2 Tillandsia fasciculata
CTCGTTTTACGTGCAGGGTCGAATAATGGTCACCGTTTTGCGTGCAACCCTACAGTCAATGTGCACCGTTTTGCGTGCCAATTCGGGGTAAGTGCTCCGTTTTGCGTGCGGGTTGGACAATACGCAACGTTTTGCGTGTAGATTTTAATGGTTGCATCGTTTTTCGTGCAGGGCTAGGAAAAAATATGCACCGTTTTGCGTGCAACCCTACAGACAAATAGTGCCCCGTTTTGCGTGCAGTTTCGAGGTACGTGCATCGTTCGCGTGCAGTATCATGTTGTCGCGCACTCGTTTTTGCGTGCTGTCGCTAATGTTATGCACTGTTTTGCTTTAGGGTCAGAAAAATTGTGCACCGTTTTGCGTGCAACCCTACTGTGAGTCGTGCACTGTTTTGCGTGCAGATTTCGAGGTACATGCAACCGTTTGCGTGCAGGTTTGGTTGGCACGCATGGTTTTAGCGTGCAGGCTGAAATGCGCGCGCACCGTTTTGCGTATGGGTTTTACTGACGCGCACACGTTTTGCGTGCAGGTTTAGAGGGCGTGCACCGTTTTGCGTGCAGACTCGAGGGATGCGCATCGTTTTGCGTGCAAGCTCGAGGAAACAAGTGGAACGCGCGGAGACCAATGGCAAGTGTCTACAAGCAATTGGGTACAACTACAAGGTGGGGGATTCTGCCTAAATGGGTGACCTCTCCCCTTGCTCCTTTGCTTTTTGATCTCAGAAGCATGATAGTAGCCTGTTAGAGGCGTTAGGTAATTATGATTAAGATTACAGGTGTAGATGGATTCAGATGAAAAAGTGCAACTGTTGGTTGCCAGAGACAGAGGAATATATGTGCATGTGCAAATGACACAGAGGAAAGAGCAACTGTTGGTTGCCAAGAGATATTGATGAATATGCATGCGTAAACAATTATTAATTATGGATGAGTTGAAAATAATGTATGCATGAAATAGATTAGCTATTTATAATTGTGATCATGTTAGGGTATAACCCTAGGAATCATGTGACATAAGGGAACAAGACTTGTTGGTAGTAAGACTAGGAGAAAACCTAGTTTAGGGGTTTGACGATGACATCGAACATAGGAGTTATCCTAGGGAGGACGAGTGGCATGGTCTTAGTGTCTAACCTAAGGACACTGGATAGAGTGATCAACATAGAGTCAGAGAACTCTAGGGTGTGTATGGCATGGAACTTAGGTAAAGAACACCTAGAGGAATTAGTGATCAACATAGAGTCAAGAACTCTAGGGTGTAAGATGGCTGGAACTTAGGTAAAGAGATCTAAGGAGAATTAGTGTTCAACATAGAGTCAAGGAACTCTAAGATGAGTATGACATGGATCTTAGGTAAAGAAAACCTAAGGTGAATTAGAGGTCAGCATAGAGTCAAGTTGACTCTGGGATTCATTAGGAATCAAGAGAATGGAACAATGGATCAAATGTGGAGATATGAAAGGGAAAACAGGAAAGTAGAGTCATGTAATTCTAATATAACAGTGGAACATGCCAATTAGAGTCAGTGTAACTCTAAGTTAATAGTGGAACAGGAAATAGAGTTAAGTTAACTCTAGGATTCAATGAGGAATCAGAAAAATGGGATAAGATCCCAGGGTTTAAAGAGTTTAACAGATATAACCCTAGAAAGTCATAGGGTGTATAGGCAAATGGACAATAACTTTAACTTCAATTTGAGTTAAAAAATGAAGGTGAAATGTTTAGAGTCCAGGAGACTCTCTAGTTATCCTTATGGCGAGACCTAGGATAAGAGGTAAATGTTTTAAAAAGGCAAAGTTTAAAGAGCAAGCTAAAAGTGGCTAAAAAGTATAAAGAGAATGTAAAAGGCGCCTTCGAATTTGAGACTCGTCAAGTGGAGCAGGACTCCCTGGGCAGTGACCCGTCGGACGAGGTACTTTCGAAGGGCTAAAAGTGAAAGCAAGGAGCTAAATGCTCGAAAAAAGAGAAAGTAAATTGCCAGTGGCAAAATGGAAGCTATAAGCTCGAATAATAAAGGAAAGCAAGTGTTCAAAAGCAAAGAGGCTAAGAACTAAAATAAAAGAGAAAGAAAAAGAGAGAAAAGAAAGAAAATTAAGATAAAACGGGCGTACCTCCGGGGCGAACGTACAACGGTCAGGAGTTGGGCAGGGTCCTCTCCCGGGCAGCGACCCGTATGACTGGTAGATAGAGTACTCTTGTCAGAGTTGGCAGTGACCCTGTCGGGCAGTGTCCCGTATGACAAGTCCCCCCGGCAGGACGGGGTAACACTTGCGGTGTTATCGGCAACCTTGAAATCTTATCTTATGGTAGCAGGACTACCGGGCTCGGGCCCGTTGGATAAGATTTCTGAGGGTTAATTGAACTAAAGCACCAGAATCTAAAGAATAATAAAAGATATAGAGTGGCCAGGTGGCCGGGTTAGTTTGACCCTGTATATAGCGGCATAGTGGCCGAGTTGGTGCTTAGCAGCCTAGCGTGGCTAGACAAGAGTAGTGATGGTTGTGATTAGACACAGATAGTGTAGTGTTTGATATGTTATATTGCATAGCTGCATTTTGATATGAGGATTTTAGTTTCCTACACTATTATTATTGCTTCATTGGACCAGTGGTGTAGGACATTCTTCTCGGTGGTTGAACCCACTGGGAACTCTGTCGTAGTTCTCACACCCCTTGGGTGACCCCCCCCCCCCACAGGTTCGGGAATGGATGCAGCGGTCGAGACAGATCTGATGCAGACGACAGCGAGGCATACGACAGGGGCAAGGGCCCAGCAGCATAGTGACCTAGAGGGTCTAGCAGAGGTATCCCTTTCTATATATTTCATTGAGTGAACCTTGTATGGTGAGGAATTATGTAAAAGAATTGTAATAATTTTTGTTTGCAAGCTCAGAAATGTAAAGTGTAATAAGTTTTAATATTTGGTTCACTCTTGTATGCTTTCATTTCCGCTTAAACTGGTTGTTTATTGAATGAAAGTTTAAATTTGTAGTGATTTTTAGTACTCTGATATTGAGCTTCCGCATACACTTGTTGTGTTATTATGGATGTTACCGTTCCTTTCGGATAGAAAAAGGTCTTACCCGATTGGCGGGTCTGTTGGCGTGCCCGAACCGTACAAATTGGCGGACTCGGGGCGTGACAGATTAGAGTGGTATCAGAGCCTAGAATATCCTAGGTGGTTAGCAACCTTAGGGAGACCCTAGGGATTAGCACGAGAGAGTGCGTGGGTGGTGGCGAAAGTACTTAATTGGGTGTTGTTGTTCCCAAAAGGATGTGGGACTGATCAAGGGCAACGAGCTTTCATTCTTCGAATATTACGTGGGCGGGCGACAACGTAATGTTGGAGATGAAAAGGAGTACCTCTTATACTTTCGCATGATTTGATCGACGAGCCTTTGTCGGCATATGGACTGCGCGATGCTCAAATGCTAAGTTTGGGCTGGTGTGTTTCGTTGTGGTGTGCATAGTAGCGATGACGCCACATAGGAAAACGCACCTGTTTGACTCGAGTTCCGAGAGGGCTCGGGGTCAAACGTGGTATACGAGTTGCGATAGCAGGTGACCGCACTTGTTGGAGTGGTCCAACAGTAGGTCAGACTCCTTGCCGTCGGCGGAAATTTTTCTCGCCGACAGGAAGACAGATTTCCGACGCCTAAGAGTGGCGTCAGCATGACAGTTGGAGCAGATAGATAGGCTCCAGTGGCTGATAGCGCAGCAGGCTGAGGCTTGTATAAATGACGCATGAGTATGCAGCGTCGCCACATGTAGGGGCGACAGTAAAGAATGGTCGTGGCCCGCCGAACTTTTGTCAGCACAGCCAATATCTTCAGCATAAGGGTTTTACGCTTGTGTCAGCTAGTTGCTGGCAAATGTATGGTTAGTAAGGTCCAGTGAGAGACCGACTCACAAAGAAAATGATGATCGCTATGTTGCGAGAACCAAGTAAGTATGTCCTAAGGTTAGGGCAAGAAAGATTTATGGACCTAGTGGCGAAAGTTCGCCCTGATGACGGTAGTGACCGTGTGGCCTATCATTGTGGCTAAATTGCCGCATTGTGGGGTTAGTAAGACCCGGACAGGTTTCGAGATTCGAAAACTCGCAAGAGAGCGAGAGTTTTGTGGCGCCCGATCCGACTGATCATCATAATGGCAATGATTGCCACCACTGTGTTTGCGTGTTAAACACCAGAGTTGGGAGTGATCGTGGTGGTGCCTCAACCCAGTTGGGAGAGGTGTATAGGAGTCATGCGCGTGTTTAAGCAAGTTGCTAACACACTGGATTATTGCGAGTTAGCGTGGGGGCGTTGGACGCCCACTTGTTTCGTGCTCATGGAGCACAAGTATAGTTTAGCCCGAGAGAGCTGATTAGTTGGCGCATCAGCCTTTGCCCAGTGTGGCCAGAGTCGATACAGAGTGCGGGTCATGGATTGACGACTTGGTTAGTTGATCTCGCTCAGTGAGCATAGTGGTCGCGTGGTGACGATTAGCGGGTTCGCTTGGGGACGATCCGTGCCTGGACCATGTTTGTGGACTGTGGGCCTGTAGCCCAGTGGGCAGGCGCAGTCGGCTGTGAGAGACAGCGGCCCGAGACCTGAGGGCGGGGCATGATAGAGATTGGTCGGGACGGTAGTCCGAGCAATGACCCGGGAACGTGGAATGCCACGTGTGAGCATAGAGGCTAGTAGTACACTGAGGTTAGTACACTGAGAGTGTGATGTGATCAGGCAGTAGTGCTAGTGATGATTGAGGTGCTGTAGCTCCTAGTGGGAGTGTTGGTGTAGCAATCCTAAGTGAGGATCTACCCGTTTGATGATTGGGTCTGTGTGCTAGTGAGAGCCATTATACAGAGTTGGACTGGTTGGGCTATAGGCCCCTATTAGACCGTGGTCTGTGGACCTATTAGTAGTCTGAGATA
The DNA here is from genome assembly GCA_029168755.2 of Tillandsia fasciculata. Classification (NCBI taxonomy): domain Eukaryota; kingdom Viridiplantae; phylum Streptophyta; class Magnoliopsida; order Poales; family Bromeliaceae; genus Tillandsia; species Tillandsia fasciculata. The sequence goes on from CM054931.1 coordinate 6,203,202, forward strand.
TCGGGTTAGCTGATAACCCGTGGACTTAGAGCGCTAGTAGCGTGTGAGATAGTTGAGGACTGGTGGATTGGCCTTTGCCCCCCACATTAGGCAGCGGAGTGACCGGAAAATACGGTGAATGTAATTAGTTGCAGATGCAACCTCCTTGTGAAAGATAAAATGATCGCGGAATTAAAGTGAAGATTTCGCGAGAAGAGACTTCGCCATTTGTGGCAATTGAGAGAGAGCAAATGCTCAATTGTGTCTCACACCTACTTGGTGAAAGTGGCCAGACACCAGGCAGAGTCTGTCCCTAAAAGGGGATAGGGACCCAGGAATGGTCGCTCGGGTAATTTTGGGTGAGCAGGCAATGTGTGCCGGACATGAGGTGCAGTGAGCCCAGTAGTGAGGGCGGGATTCCCCCTCTTTGTCAAGCAAGAGTCGACATATGATTCAAGTTTCGGGGACGAAACTTATTTTAAGGGGGGTAGAATGTAGTGGACCAGAACTGGGAATATAAACAAATGTAAATAAAAATAGTATAAAATACTATTTTTATGGCAGTAGAAGAGTAAAGGTTACTCGGAAGCGAATTGGGCCCAAATCGGAATTAAAATAAGAGATCTAGAATTTTATATGAGAAAGTGGGCCCAGATTGTAAGTGGAAAATTCACAGTTTCAGAAAATTCCGAGAAAATTACGGGAGCTCCGTAAATATATTCTATGGCCACAGTAAAAGTTTCGCGTTGATCGGACACCCGGATTGAGAGAACGGGCTCCGCCAGCGAAGTCAAATACAGTGGGACTTTTGGTGAATCAAAAAGGTCCAAACTGAAAAGTTCAAGTACCAGGAGGTAAAGCAAGCTAAACTGTGGCTGCCCGTCAAATTTGAGCGAAAACGGGCGAAAAACAGGCGAGAACGGACGAAAACGGGCGAAACTGGGCTTGGGCCCAAGTTTCGGGCGCCCGAAAGTGGGTTCCGGGCGCCCGAAAGTTACTGTAGCATATGGATTTTTCGGGCTGCAGTGAACCAGGCTACACTGTAGCGAACCCGGTTCACTGTAGCAGCCCGGTCCAGGTGTGGGTGCGCCCGAAAATTTACTGTGCGCGCCCGGAAGTTACTGTAGCAGCGCCCGAATCCGAGTTGGCACGGATCCCGAGGCAGTGGCACGGATCCCGAGGCAACGGGCACGAATCCCGAGGCAGCGGGCGCGAATCCCGAGGTAAGTTTTTCGCGCGCAACGCGCTGTGGCGCGCGGCCCGAGGCCGCGCGGTAGGTGGGGAGCGCCAGGTGTCGCTCCGTCATTGGACGCCCTGACCGGGGGAGCGGGCTGCACGGGGAAGGCACGCGGGCACTGTAGCGCTGTCAGCGGGGACAGGCCACGTGTCGGCCTCCTATTCGCGGTCAGCGCGACGCGACGCGCTGACGCGACGCGACGCTGCGGCGGCGTCAGAGCGGGAGATAGTGCGGTCCACGTGGCGGCCTCCCATTGGCCGCCATTGGTCCGTGGTCGCGGCGCACGGGTCCAGGGACACGTGTCACACTCCGGTAGGTCGAGCGTGGTGACGTGGCGCTGAGCTGGCGTGGCGTGGACGCGTGGACCGCGGCTCGGGCGGTTACTGTAGCCGCCCGAAATCTTTCGGGCGCCCGAAAGGTGCGCCCGAAAGTCCGGGTTCGGCCTATTTAGGCCCGAAATGGCCCATTTTTCCTTTTTTCCCTTTTGGCTTCACCCGAGCGTACCAGGAGGTGATCCGGGCGATTTCGCCCGGGGTTTTCGAGGGCGCACGAGCGCGCCGTGGACTCCGTGGAGCGTGCAAGATGTTCCAAAGGCTATTGGGCGTGATTGTACGGCACGATGTTGTCGAGGTAAGCCCCGTTTGTCATTTTTGCGGTATTTTTGGCACAGTTTTAAGATTTCCTTTTGGATTTTGGATTTGACTCCTTTGCCACGTGCATGTTAGGGACCCAACTTTTCTGTGTCGTTTTACTACGCGAGTTTTGCGAGCGTTTTGGGCACGTCTCGTTTTGCGTGCCGCTCGGGGGAAACATGCACCGTTTTGCGTGCGAATTCGACAAATGTGCACAGTTTTGGGCGCAAGCTTGGAACACGTGCACCGTTTTACGTGCAAAGTTGGAAATGGAGCGTGCACCGTTTTGCGTGCCAATATGAGGTATGTGCTCCGTTTTGCGCGCAGGTTGGACTAACGGCACCGTTTTTCGTGTAGACTCTAACAATACGTCTCGTTTTACGTGCAGGGTCGGAATAATGTGCACCGTTTTGCGTGCAACCCTACAGTCAGATGTGCACCGTTTTGCGTGCCAATTCGGGGTAAGTGCTCCGTTTTGCGTGCGGGTTGGACCAATACGCAACGTTTTGCGTGTAGATTTTAATGGTTGCATCGTTTTTCGTGCAGGGCTAGGAAAAATATGCACCGTTTTGCGTGCAACCCTACAGACAAATATGCACCGTTTTGCGTGCAGTTTCGAGGTACGTGCATCGTTTCGCGTGCAGTTCATGTTGTCGCGCACCGTTTTGCGTGCTGTCGCTAATGTTATGCACTGTTTATTTTTTTTATTTTATAAATTTTAAAAATTTTAACTTACTTTTTAATAAATCTAAAATTTTATTATTTTTAATTTTTTTTTAAATTTATTAATTTTAAAATTTTAAAATTTATACAATTTTTTTATAAAATTTTTTAAATTTATACTAATTTTAAAATTAAAATTTTTGCTCCCACTCTTGTAATTTTTTTATACAATTAAAATTAAAATTTTTAATATTTATAAACTTTTAACTTTAGAGAATTTTTAAATTTTATAGCTTTTAAAATTTTTAACTTTAATTTTTAATAAATTTATAAAATTTTAAAATTTATTATTTTTAAAATTTATACTAATTTTAAAATTTTTAATTTTAATTTTTAATAAATTTATAACAAATTTTTAAAATTTTAAAATTTTAAAATTTATACCAATTTTTGTATACAAAATTTTGAATTTTTAAAAATTTATAAAATTTCAAAAACCAAAATTTTTTTAATAATTTTTTTATATATAAGTAAAATATAAATTTTAATAATTTTTTTAATAAATATCTTCAATTAAATATTTAAAATCATACCATATAAATTTTTATCTTAAATGAAAAATTTAATCCCCTTTATAATTTTTATTACTTTTTAACTTACCAAACATAATTTTTCTTATCTCCGGTGCAACTCTTATATTCAACCAAATATAAAATTACTTTAGTTCCTGTTTGTACCTGTACTTATACATATATATGGAATAATTAATTTTCGTTTATATCCGAACCAAATACAGCCTTAGTGATTCACATCAGTCGCAATATGTGTTGCATCTTAACTAGTGTAAAATATTAATATGGGTATATATAAGTTATACACCCCTTTAGGAGTGTACATTCTACATCCCATCCTATTCTAGGTGGGGTGAATTCCACTCGTCACTCGATGTGACGAGTAGAATATACACCCACTAAAAGAGTGTACACCTAGCATTTCTCTATTAATATTATAATAAAATAATAAAAATTTTTTTTCGACAATTGTATGATATATTGTGGAATGTGACGAACACAAGAGCTAGCTGGTTATCACGCAGGTTATGGTGGCCGAGTTAGATCATTGTTGTGTACTTGAAAGTCAAAAAAAAAAAAAAAAAAAAAAAAAAAAAAAAAAAAAAAGGAAAGAAAAGAAAACGAAATCCACAAACCTGTTTGCCAGCTGACCCGTACACATATAAAAAAGTTGCGTTACTGCTTTGGGAAAAAGTAGCTCTGGGAAAGGTTGGTCGAGCTCGTTCTAAACATACTTTTTTCAACATGACTTAATTTGGCTCCATTTGAAACGATCCGGGTCAGATGAGCACGTACGCACTATATAACATCATTATCTAATTAAATTAACCCAAAACTTTATCTGATGATGCACAATTAAGAAAATAGCTGGCTTTGAATTTAAAGTATACATCGATCCATCTGTTTTCTAAAGTAGAGTCCACCTTTGATCTTCAGTTATTTTTTATGTTCAAGTGTAGAATCCACCACCATGATCTTCATTTATTTTATATAGGAATAGCGACAATCCATCCAATTAAGTGGATGTTTGGCTCAGCTTTTGAAAACTAATAATTTTGAGTCCAAAATTAATTTTTGGCTCAGACGTTCAAAAATTTTAAACTTAAATTTAAAAAATTTTATTTTAATTTTAGATTTAAAATTAAAATTATTTTAAAATAAAATTTAGTAAAAATATATTATTGGTAAACAGAAAAAAAAAAAAAAAAAAAAAAAAAAAAAAAAAAAAAAAAAAAAAAATTGCCAAATAATTTTACAAAATATAAACTCGACTCTTAACCAAAACTAATTTTTCAAAGCAAAATTAATTATGTAAAAATTATTTTTTCAGAATTTACACCAAACAGCCCCAAAGATCTTCGCGTGGTTGAAAAGTACAAAATAGAAAATTTTCTTTAACCTAATTAAACATCATATAATATATTACTTTGTTTTTTTTCAATTTTTTTTACTATTTCACATGACACAATAAAAATAGCATAGAATTTATCTTATGAGACACAATTATGGTAAAGAATTTTTTTTTGAAAACTCTAAAATCACTTTATCTCCCAAATAAGGAGGAAAGAACAACGTCCCTCCGAATTAATCCAGGAAAAAATAGCAAGAACAGTTTTTAGTGCGGGACTTTTCATCCATCCATTGTTTATGTTTTTTTGATTTTCAGACTGTTCATGCAATGAAAAATGAGATCTTTTTCACCAGTCAGTGGTTTATGTAATTTTGAGATTCATATATACTGTTTATGCATGCTATAATAAATGAAAAAAAAAAAAAAAAAAAAAAAGAATCCACGTTAAAGACTGTCGGTACAAAGTTGTCGTTCACGATCAGGCGAGATCATGTCCTCCAGCATGCAGTAGCTAATGCTGTTGTACTTTCGGCAGATCATATTGACTCCGTCGTATCAAACAATTCCGCTAGCCCACCCAGAAAATGGCAAGAAATTCACAAAGTGGTTTAATCCAAATTGGGTTTGATTTTGGGCTTGACACGTTGACTATTTTGCAAACACAAGTGTTAGAGCCAGTCATTCAAACCAGAGGAATGAAGCTGAATCCCAGTAAATAATTTGTTTGATCAGGGTCTATATTAACACCAATCACCAAATGTCACATCACTTTGTGTCCTATATATATATATATATATAAGTTCTTATATAGAGACTACAACTTGTGAAAATTTTAGTCCCATATCCACTGTCACCCACTTAATCCTTTCATATTATATGGAAACATGTACATTACTTTTTCAAAAAAAAGGCTACGCCGTGCTGAGTAATGTTGTCGTTGGCTTTTCTCCACTATCTCCAACATGCCCTACACCTCCTCTTCCCTCCTTATATAAACTCAACAATGTCTCCAACTATTACAAGACAACAAGCTCACTTTCTCCCTATATCTCCCCCTCCTCCTCACATCACACAAAGTTGGTGGGGTTAAGTATCTTTGCCGCCGAGAAGCGAAAACCGCCGCCGCGGAGCGCAAACCGGATCTTCCAGAACAAAACAATAGGGTGCCAACTCCCGTTCGACACGTTCGTTACCTCAGACCGGCATCGGGGAGAGTGGGGAAATGGCCGCGGCGGAGAGAAATGAAGCTCAGCAGGGTGGTTCGGAATGGCGGGTGACGGTCCCCGAGGGATCGACAGCAAAGATGGAGTCCGAGCCGCTGCGATTGAGAGGGCATGGGCATGGATGGTTGGGTGCATGGTGATGGTGAGGATGAAGGTGGTGGGCACTGGAAAGAGAGTGTGGAGGATAGGAGCTGATGATCCAAGGAAAGTTATGCATGGGCTCAAAGTAGGGGTTGCTTTAACCTTAGTTTCACTCTTTTACTACACCAGGCCTCTGTATGATGGAGTGGGAGGAGCTGCTATGTGGGCCATTATGACTGTGGTGGTTGTCTTTGAGTACACCGTTGGTACGTAACAAATTTTCCTACAACATAAAACAAAAAAAAATGAGATAGATATACAAGTTAACTATTACAACTCAAAACTACAACTATATGTATTTGCACCACATATATTATATTTGTGGAAACTTTATGCTTCTTCTTATCACTTTGTTAGAATATGATATATGCTTTTGCTAATGATTTAAAGAAGAGCATGCACTGCATAGCCATTAGGGGCGGCCTTGTCAATTATTTACTCTATAAGGCTAATCAAAAGCATTAATTGTCCATAAGATAATGCGTACAAAGAGATGCTCATTTTACTTTATTTCACAAACTATAGCAGAATAAAAGAGTAGGTATGCTTAATAAATGGTTAGAGAAAGCAAAATCAATGTAACAACCGTTTTCTATATTGCAGGTGGGTGCTTGTACAAAGGATTCAACAGAGCCATTGCCACATTGAGCGCCGGCGCCCTCGCCGTCGGCGTTCACTGGATCGCAGCGAAATCGGGAGAAACAGTGGAGCCTGTTATCCTCAGTGCCTCGGTTTTTTTACTAGGTATTAAACAAACTCTAACATGGACATGCAAACTCCAATAGTTAGTGTAGAACAACTTAGCTTGAAATCACTGACCTTGTTTGACGTATATGTGCTCAGCTTCCACCGCCACCTTTTCGCGGTTCATACCGACGGTAAAAGCGCGATTCGACTATGGCGTGACGATATTTATCCTCACCTACAGCTTGGTCGCAGTCTCAGGGTACCGCGTGGAGCAGCTGCTCACGTTGGCGCAGAAGCGCTTGTCGACCATCGCCATCGGAGTCTCCATCTGCCTCCTTGTTTGTGTTTTGATTTGGCCGGTTTGGGCTGGCGTAGAATTGCACCTTCTCACCGTTCACAATATGGAAAAGCTCGCCGATTCCTTGGACAGTAAGTTCATTCATTCTTCTTATCCTTTTCTTTCGATAAATAAGATGTGTATGGAAAACCCCTCATTTTCGCGATATTGTGAAGTAATACATCCCTGAACATTGCACTTGATTTTTTTTTTTTTTTCTATAAAATGACCATTTTAATCTCATTCTAATAAAACTGAAATGAAAAAAGGTCATTTTACAGGAAAACAGATTAAAATGGTCATTTTATGAGTCCAGGATAACATGCACAATATGCAAAGTACACAAAGTTCAGAAACTAAACTATTCTTATGGAAGTTCAGGAATTGACTAGCAATATTGCGAAATTACGCACATTTAGTAGGTGTTAGATTCAACAAAGGCTGAATTCTTAACCCATCAACTCTGTTCAAATCCAACTAAACAGGCTGTGTTGAAGATTACTTCACCAAAGACCGGACTGTCGATCCAAAGAATACTTCGCACTCACAAAAGTCGCAGGGCTACAAGTGTGTTCTTAACTCGAAGGCGGCTGAGGATTCACAGGCAAATTTGGCAAGATGGGAGCCGGCCCATGGCCGCTTCAGCTTTCGGCATCCATGGAGTCAGTATCAGAAGGTTGGAGCGGCGATGAGATACTGTGCTTACTGCATAGAAGCTCTCAGTGGTTGCATCAATTCAGAGATTCAGGTAACGTGGAAGTTAACTTGTCTGGCATAACTTCTGGAAGTAGCAAGCAGATATTAGTTAAATAAAATCTTAGAGCTTTTAAAAAGAGTTTCTAGGCTTACCGTTTTTGTTCCATAAGGAGCACTTGGGTGTCCCACATGTCAAGCAATAATTACAATCCGACCATTTTAACTTCTTTTTTTTTTTCAAAAAATTGAAAAAAGTGATAAATTGATCAGTGTTTATGAAACCCTTCACATGTGTTCCTTTAAGATAAGCCCCTCATATAATTTTCACCTCAATCTCAAATCATAGAAGATCACACCTTCACAAGTGTTTCTAACACTGATAATTTTGCCAGGCACCTGAATCCATAAAGAAGCATCTAAGTGACGTGTGCATGAGGGTCAGCTCACAGTGCTCAATGGTCTTGAAAGATATGTCAAGCTCAATCAAGGAAATGAGGAGGTCTCAGGTCATAGATCTCCTAGTGGCAGATATGAATGAAGCAGTTCAGGAGCTCCAGAGTGCTTTAAAAGCATTTCCCAATCAATTAATACAAGGAACAGCTTGTCCACAAGGAGAAGCAGCATCAGAAGAGAAGAAGCACTCCATCTCAGTTACTGCTACATTGCCGCTAATGGAAGCTCTTCCGCTCATCACAGCAGCATCACTTTTGATTGAAATATCATCAAGGATCGACGGGGCCATAAATGCTGTCGAAACTTTAGCTAGAGTGGCAAACTTCGACGATCCTATTGATGATGAAAAGTTGGAAAAAATTAGCAACATAAGCAACTCAGAAAAAGTCCTTCAAGAGGTCTAATATGTTGGATATATTCAGAAAAATCACATATTTTATCTACAGTAAATAATGCGGTGCAAATGAAATTTAGGGGCTCTTTTCCCTGTTGAAACCAGATATTGCTTGCCAGCAAATCACCACAGCTCTATACAGAATTTGTTGTTTCGTTATGTACATGCAAAATTAAGGCAAAAATGTACGCGTTGAACACCCCTCTAACTACATGTTATTTGCAAATAGATTTTGCAATTTTAATTTATACTCTTTTACATGTTGTTTTGTTTGACAAAAGACTATCCTGCATACAGTATACATTATTTCTGAAACAGACTCCATTAAAACTTAATGGTTTTCGTCAAAAAGATGCATGGTATTTCTATAAACTGCAATAAGGAGTGCAAGAAATTCTTAAGCACTGGTCGATCTGACAGTCACAAACAGTAGGGTTGATCTTACTTGCCGAATCTCGCTCCTCAGCTAACCATTGAATCTCTGATATTAGTTGAGGTCAATCATTCTTTCAAAAACGACAAGATCACCTATGCACAAGAATTTCATGCACGACAGAGTCAGCATGATATCTTGTGCCCAGATCGCGAGTTGGTCTGATTGTATGTGTTTCTTGTTTATATTATTTTAATAATAATTTTGTGCACAACTTTCAAGACTGGGTGCTTTCTGACAGTAATCGCAGTATAAAATGGGAAAGCATTCTACAAAAGAATAATTTAAAAATAATGAGGAAGTGGATTACCTCATCATTTAGGCCCTGAACACTCCCAAAAGAGGTAGCAAATGGGAATTAAAATAGGAGATCTTGTTGACTGGCACATTATGCTCTTTGTATTTGTACCAAGAATTGTGGATGCCGTAGTCGATTTCACCTCGTAGAATTCAAACAAAGTATTTGTTGGTGGAGATATCACTGGAGAAAATGACACGAATATACAATCAACTTTCTAACAACGTTCTCATCAGCATCTTGGTGTACAATATACTACAACAATAACCTCCTGTGTTACAATATCCATAAAACGTCTCCAATTCAGAAATCATATGAAATGCTTTTAGTATATCTTTCACATATAAAGTAACAAGTATAGCCATCATATTGGTATAGTCTATACAAAACATGAACACCGCAGTTTGACGCCGTAAACATAGGTGAATGAAAGTGTAGCCTGAAGATAATCAACTGCAAATCTAGCAAGCCTCTGCCACCTGATGCCACCATTCTCTGATAGGAACGGTAGTTCCGAAAAATCATTTCAAGATTAGAAATTACACAGCTATAGTAGCAACACCAAATACATCCGGCAAAATTCACATCAGGGTGAATATATGCTCCACTTATACACCTTCACATTGAAATCTTCAGACTCTTCGATTGCTCGCTTTAGTCCTTGTGCATGATGATGGCCCTTAGCAAGTAGTAAAGCAAAACCGCCTCCCCCTGCACCGACCAGCTTGTAGCCACAGCAATAAGGGTCGGCGAAAGCGAATAGCTTGTCCACAAATTGGTTGCTGCAGTATGGATCCAGCTCCTGGTGTAGCCGCCATGCCTCCAACATTATATGACCAAGCTCATCTAGGTCATTGTTCATCAAGGCTTCCCTTCCTATTTTTGCAAGAGCTGCGAGGCGCTTGATGCTGGATATAAGGAGGTTATCGCGTCGGAGATATCGCGTTACTACCTTCTGCAAAACTTGGTTGGCGAGCCTTACCTGTGTACAAACACAATGGTCAGGGAAATTTTGTAATTAAAACTGACAAAATTTTGCTTTATGTTTGGAGCTGTGAATTTAGACACTACAAGGTGTTTTGAAGCCTAAATAGACACTGTATAAGACAGGACATCAAAAGCATCTGTAATATTTTCTCCTAACAAATCATTTTTAAAAAGGTTCAGACTCCCCCAAGTTCCATCAAGTAGCAGACTGTTCTGATAAATTACAGTGTATGCTGTCAGAAATTATGAAGGTCATTAAGTTCTCAAAGAATTTTCTGAAATAAGCATTATTCAAGTTAATATCCAGAAACCAAAACTTTAAGGCCTGTTTCTGAATCATCTATAGTTGCCTTTCAAAAAGCTACGAAAGTAGACATATAAAGGGGACGTATATCCTCTTTGTCAAGTCGACATGTTTTCATTGTTATTAATTTATTGCGCACAACGAAGTACTAGTTTGTTGATCTAAGAAGAATAAGTATGTTAATATGAGTTAAATACACAATAGATGCTAATAATAAATTTCAGCGTCAACCAAAACGAGCTTCAGCTAATCTTATTAGTGAACTTAATTTTATGTGAAGTTATATGATTCATGTGAGTACAAAATAAAAGGCAGCTGTTTTGTCTAATCAGACAGATTTGCTGACATACTTGGCCAGTGAAAACCACGAGCAGGCGCTGCTCTAACTCCTGCACCAAATGAAGCGATGCTACTAGAGGAATGACACGCAGTTGCAGAGGTTGTCCTGGAAAACTTTGTGCACATTTAATGCCAGGATATAGACCTCCAATTTGATCCTGCCATCCTCCGCCTGTACCCATTATTTGTTCCAAAACCAGAACAACTCTAGCAACATTATCATTACTCTCATCCTCATCCATGAGATGCAAAAGCCCCTTCACCACTGCAGCAGCCAATATACTAGAAGTTCCAAGACCACTGCCACGGGGAACCTTTGCCCAAGTCCTAATGTGTAAACCCGATTCCGACAATATTGTGTGACGAACTACACCAGTCACAAGAAGAGCAGATTTTACAAGTCGAAATGGATCATCTTTATCCAACGGAGCAGAAATTGATGTAGGATCTTCAATGTAAACATGGTTTGAAGCATCATCCACAATTGAAACACCAAAGTTCTGGGTTGTCTCTACCGTAGTGCCAACTGGAAGGGATCCTTCCAAAGTTATTGCCATGTTTAGAACGCATCCTAGACGTTCCAAGCTCCAAGGAGGGGTATCACTCCAACCACCGACAAAATCAACCCGAACCGGCAATTCCACAATAGCTTTTTTCGGTTGAAAAGTGTTTCCATTAGGGTCCCTTACAAGACTCGATGAACCGTCTGTCCCATCAGTTGAGTCGAACACATTATCTTCAAAAAATTTTAAAATTTATCAAAAAATAATTAGCAGTAACTCATAAAAAAGTCCTGAAAAAACAAAAGAAGGGCAACACAAAAAAATAATGAGCATCACTCCACACAGACTTAACTACATTAGCTACAAATCTGGATTACTTAAGGCTTTAGTCCCTGTATCATTTTATCTGATCTTCAACAAGATTTATCACAATTCATAAGCAATTATAGAAATTAATAATTTTGTGTACCTTCAAATCCATATTCCATTGCTGATGCAGTCTCACTAGCAACCGCAGCCCACACATTCTGCTCCATCAGGAAAGCAGCTGATTCATCTCCACAAGCTCTAAGAAGATCGACCTGCACCTGGTATTGTCTGCTTGGAGGAAGAATACCAACGCACTGTTTCTCAAGATTGGGACAAAGTCCAAGGAGTTCCTTACAAATTTCTAATCCAAAGGTATCTTTTTGCAAGATCTCCTCACACAATTCAGACAGGTTACGCCCAAGCAAACCATAAGTCATGCAAGCTTTAGCTATACCAGCAGCAAGTTCAGCTTGATGGTTACTCGAATCAATGCAAAGCTGAGGATAGTTAATTGAACGATGCAGCTCCTCCAAGCTGACGCGGTGAGCTTTCCTCCATATTGAAAGCATTTCTTTATGGTTATTGTAGGTCAATCCCATGAGCCACATTCCTATGTTAAGCATTTCAACAGGAGATACGACAGGGAATAGCTTTGCATTCCAGAGGCACTTTTGTTGAGTAGTCGAAGAGCCCCATAAGTCAGCTTCTTCAATTGTTATATCAGATAAGACCTTTCTCCATGGCTTGCCACAAAATGTCCCATTCTCTTCGAGTGAAACTTTTGGGTTATCATGGAGTCCACAAAAGATCAGAATTCTCCCCACTGATTTCACGAGAGGCACTTCCCAAAGACAATGACGGTCAGGTAAGATAAAGCAAACCAAGTTTCCAGATTGCTCACATTGGCTCAATCCTTGTATATTAACTCCAACAACGATGGATTGTGAACCAATCTGTATTCTCCCTGAAAGTGATGAATCATAAACCAAAGAATCCTCTCCAATCGAAACCCCAGGTGAAATTTTGCTGGACAGAATAACAGCTGTCGCAGCAATGTCGCAGACAGTGGTTTCGGGTAAAGAACACAAATGCCTTCTACCAACTAGTCCTGAATTGGGCCCCCCTAAGTGATCCAAAACTTCAATAGAAGTGCCAAAATGGAAGAATGACAAGTCATCTGCAAAGTAAAAAAGTAGTATTAAATGACCAATCATATATGAGCTTGCTAACCTGATTAAATGAAAAGAGATACGACCAAAATTCTCATGCCCTCAAAAACTGATGTAGGTCCAAGTAGTAGTAAAAGAAAGAATAATAGAGTAGATAGAAGGCATATATAGACCAAATACAAAAAGTAAGGACCAGAAATACAAAAAAATTGACCCTTCCAAAATAAGACAAAATACAAAATATGGATGCCTAACACAGATGTAACAAAAAACAAACCCAAGTCATTCCAATTTACTCAAACCAAATGAAACTTGCTCAATAAAAGAATTAACAACTCAAACTTGATGTCAGCCAGCGCTTGGACTGCATCAAAACCCTAAGAGAACAAAAATTGGCACACACGAAAAGTTAACAGACCTCAATAGTGTTATACACTTCCCTCAAAGGTACTAGACACAAAAATATTCGCTAAAACATATGAGTACTCGAACAATAAACAGTGGCATATGCCTCTTTTTCCAGTCTATGCCTGCTGCAAACTGTCAGAATCATGCCCCATAGCTCTACTAACACTAATAAAAACTAGTTACTATAGATCCATCGCAGAGATAAGAAAGGTAAAAGTGCTGTATAAATCAGTGTTTTTGTAGTTTAGATTTTTTATTTTAAAAAAGAAGAGTCTAATCTCATATTTCAGGATAAATCATTGGAAATTAATAATCAAACATAGACACATATGAACCTGGTAATATATAGGTAGAACATACAAGAACAGAAGCTGAACAATTTCTGATCTCCCAGTGCATTTATAAGGTGCTTTCCTAAGGGGCGAGATTTCAACCATTCATGTTTTAAAGGTACCCATGCTGCTACCATATCTTCATATAAACTCATCTGCAGTCATTTTAAAAAAATTTAGTTCCCTGACAAAGGATTAAATGTTCATATGATGGCAAAGAATTCAACTAATGAGAATATCATGATGCAGGATAGTTTAAGAACAGGAGATTCAGTTACTGGAACTAAATAAGAATGCACAGTAGTGTGATTTCATGGTAATAAGAGCAAGGTCCTTTATAACGATCCAACCCATTAGCAATAATAACTTGTTGGGCCCAAACCACAGCCCAAAATGCTTAAGCCCAATTACTATTACTAGAGTCCATGTCTCTTATATATCCAATTACAACTCCATTCCCATCGGATGTGGGACTATTGGGGTGTCACAGACTCCCTCCGTTTAGGCCTGACGTCCTCGTCAGCCCAAACACACACACAATCCAAGATCACCAGGCGATGTGAGACTTGTTTCGCTAGCCTTGTCATCTAGACCCAGGCTCAGTCGAGACTCGTCACACACTTCCGGCTGGTGATTGGCTCTGATACCAAATATAACAATCCGACCCACTAGCAATAATAACTCGTTGGGCCCAAACCACAAGCTCAGTTATTATTACTAGAGTCCATGTCTCTTATATACCCAATCACAACTCCATTCCCATCGGATGTGGGACTATTGGAGTGTCACATCCTTATTCCTCAGAAGAATGATATCAACTATCACTTAAAATGCACCCTAAAGCGACGATTTAGAATGCTTAGAGGCATTAATGTCAAAAAATCAACAGATAATGAATATATATATATACTTGCTACTGTTACAGCTCGCATATCAATGCCGAATAATGGTGGCTGGCTTGCCTCTTTTTTGCAAGTGATAAGATCCTTTATCATCCGACTTGACAAACAGGCAAGGCGAAGAAGCGCTTCCCATGCTTTGCCTCTCACTGCTATTATCCCTGTATCAAGCAGTGCTCTCCCATCAGGTAGAACAGCATGGCTCTCCAGCATCTCATTCGTCGTTGGCTTTTGCAGAAGATTCTCAACTAAGCAAAGTGAATAATTTTCACCCTTGATTCCATCTTCTGCTGCTACGATAACACCATGATTACAAGCTACATCCAGTGTGATTGGGACCGTGATAATGCAAGAAGCATCATCAGGAAGAATCATGCTGGAGGCATCAAAACAAGGCAGCACATCTCCAGTCATTATGAATATCCCACCTGAACAACAAGGAAATCACTTTTCAATAAAATTAACTTGCTTAATGATGCAACACTTTGTGACGTTAATGACAGTAAATCAAATAAAGGAATCACTGCTAGAACATGTAAAGAACAAAAGCAGAATTGTTATATTAAAAACTAAACTTAAATCTTTACTAAATGTGTCTTGTTAGTGAACCTCGCACTAAAGCAGCATATCAACAGAAAAGCAGCTGACGGTGCAGATAAATTTAAACTAAGTGAAAAATAAATAAATAAAGAAAGCAGTTAAAGCAGATTTCCCCGCCAGATATAATAAATATTTTAGCAGCAGATTAGACTCCGGTTAGATGATTCACTTAGCATGCAAGATAGTATGAAAAGATGGCTGATAATCTAAAATCAAACGGTTAAACTTTAAGCATGCGCTGAATTGGATAAACGCAAACAAAAACCATATACGACCCTACAAAAGCTTTGATATGCAGAGAAGGGAACTCGCATAATTTTACTAGCAATCGATCTTCCTAAAAGGCAAAAACCAAATTTTAGTACTACATATGTCAGGGAAAGATCAATCTATATTAACCTTCATTCTTAAAAGCTTGCCTTGCGCTGGAGGAAATTGCAAGAATATGATCGAAAAGCAACGGAATAGGCCCGTCGGGATTATCCGCAGCCAAGTACGGCAGCGGCAGGAACACTTTCCCCATCGGATTGGCCCACGGTACCCTCTTAGAGTCTCCTCCAGCATGAAGTAATAATATATGCTTCTTCGCCATCACGCTTAACATCGAGGCGAGAGGGATGTTATCATCAGAATTGCCATTTTCCGATGTCAACAAAGTGCCCTTCTTGTCGTCTGGCACCTGCTATAGGTAAAAGACACGCACTTAAACGAAGAAACTACAAAACTATGGGTTTCACGTAAACAATACGGACGTAACCAGAGCATTTCTTTGTTGTCACTCTCATAATGGCAAAAAGGTGGAAGGCGCCAAGGCCAAAAGAACACTTCCTTAAGGGATCAAAGTTCGCGAGCATTACATATGTCAAACCCTAGATCGACCCAAGAACAAGATCTTGAAATCTCAAGCATCTCTCCTTGAGACAGGTTCGTGCCTTAAAAAGGAGCCCTAATTGCTGGGGAGAAGAGGGGGGACCTGGGAGGGGTGGGGGAGGAGGTGGCGGGCGAGGGCGGAGAGGGCGTTGAGGGTGGCGGCGCCGGAGCCGATGCGGGCGGCGTCGGGGTCGGGGACGGCGAGGGCGGCGGTGGAGGGGGGGATGCGGCCGGAGCGGCGGGCGCGGGCGAGGTGCCAGTCGTAGAGGGCGGCCTGCTCCGGGCTGGCCGCCGTCAGGACGACGGCGTCCCACGCCGGCGCGCGCGTCGGGTGCCGCGCAGACAGCCGGAGCCGGTACCACGACTTGCGCAGGATCGCCGCCACCTCGTCGGCCGTCTGGCCCCGCGCCCACGTCCCCCGCTCCATTCGCTTCCGCTTCCCAATTTTCTCTTCTTTTCTTTTAATTTTTTTGGGGGAAAATCTCTCTCTCTCTCTCTCTCTCACTCTTTACCTTCAATACAATATCATGCCACCGCAGGAAAATTTCATTATAAAATATTATAATGATATTAGATTTTGATATATTATTTTGATATTATATTTAATTATAAAATATTAATTTTTAAATCAAATTAAGCAAATATAAATGTTTCAGTTTTATTTTTTTGTAAAAAGAAACTAAAATATAAAATGAATTAATCATAAATAAAATTAAAAATTATACTAATGAAGGAAAAATTAAAAATAAAAAAATTCAGCATTTTTTTTTCCAATAATATTGTTATTTAATTAATTTGTACTAATTTTCGCAAACCGTTTTTTTTTCGAAAAAACATTCTTTTAGAAAGCAAAAAAAAAAAAAAAGGAATTTGTTCAAGAAATTTAAGTCTTTTAAACTTTTTCATATTTTGCAACTGCATCCCAACTAACACTCTGTTCGGCACCAAATTTAAATATAATTCAACAAAAGTCAGTTGAGAAAATTTTAATTGAATATATTAAAAAATAAAATTCGTTCTTTGGAATAAATTAGAGTTCAACTAAATTCTGTTGTGTTATTTAGCAAGAAAAAAAAAAAAAACATTTCAATATAAATACTTTTTCATTATATCCTCAGTTAGGACATTATAACTAATTTAAAAAGGAATGTTTTAGAATTATAGATAAAGTATAGCTAATAGCAATAAATTATGGACAAATCCAATCTTGCATTGCAAAAAATCCAACAAAATGCTTTCAAATACATTGAATTCCTATTAACTTGTGATAATTTAGGAAACTAGAATTTCAGCTCTTTAGAATTTTAGAAGCTGAGGCAGCCAAACAGTGTGTAAGCCCCTGACAATCACAAAATTTAACCATACCAACCAAATGCAGCCCATCAGCCAAGCCTGAAACTCTGGCAGTCTGGCCATACTCAGATTCAGTGAGGCTAGAGATGTAATTGAAACATATAAGAAAGCAACCAAAACAGGTAAATGAAAAGTTTACAGACAAATCAAATACATTTCTAATACATAAAAAGTAATAAGGATAAATGAAACTCATTGAAAGTACAGCTACTCAAGGACGATATACATACGGAATACATCAAACTTTAGCATGATCAATTTGAACAATTTGAATAGCTAAGTATTACACTACTTGAATACATGCAAATATTTATGCTCTAGTTTGAGGAGAAAATGAACCCCAGAAGGGTTTAATTATAGAAAGAAAGTAAGCTGCTAGTGGCCAGCCATTGACCTTATTCTCCCTTAACACATCATCATCACCCCCTAATTGCAATCTAAACATACAAAAAGGTAAATCATTAAAATTTTATGATTCTTGTAGAACTAAAATCTGCTGACATAATTGTCATTCTGAATCCAGGATTGCATTTGGTTTCCGTCCTTCTGCTGCCTATTTATTTATAGGTTAAAAATAGGACCAACTTTTTGCCCTGTGACAATAGGCCTAGAAGACTAATAAGTTAAGTTAGATAAACCCAATAAGTTGAGTGGGACTGCGGTTCATAATAGAACTAACTGCAAAAGGCCCACCAATAGACCCAGCGTTCAAGTGGGTTGAGTCCGGTCGAGATCCGTGGGCGCTGTGTCTGTACGTTTTAAGTGAATTGGTCGTGTATTTCTAACAGCTTGAGCTTTTGGGATTGATGGTTAGCGCCAACAATCCGACATCTTTGACTTCAAAGTTGATTGTTTTTTGAAATGCAAACAGCCTTAAGACCTGCACATTATAAAAGAGAGCAAAGTTTACATGGTGGCGCTGGAGGATTGGGACCATCAACTGGGGCATGAGACTCTACCATCCTAAGGTAATACTAAGACAAAGGATCTTATCAATGCCCATGAATGAGAAATCATAGATCGAACAGCTGAATTAAATTTCTGCTGCTTGTTCTCCCTCCGAATCAATTTTTTTTTTTCTTCATTGACTTCTGGTCTTCAATAAGTTCACAGAAAGAATTTCCAACATTCACTTTTCTCAACACCTACCTCTTGGTTATTATCTTCTTCTTTTTTTTGTTTTGAGAGAGAAAGGTAGCATGCTACCCGCTTCATTTATTGAAATAAACTTAGCTAGAAATATGAAATAAACTTAATATCTTCATTTTCAATAAATGTACAACCGCATCCAAAAGGAGAAATCAACAGATATAAGCAGGAGATCTCTGCATGAAGTAAACAGCGTAAGAGAAGAATATCATTCCAAAGTCTTACCAAAAGAATAGATGTTGGATGAGCACATTCTTCCTTGATATCCTCTTTTCAATCTTCCTTTCCCGTGATATCTCGCATGGAAATAATTCATGCATGATATATTTCAGATGCCCAAACATTACTTAAAGTGAAACAACTAGCTGATATGCCAACACTCCCACCTGGAAATCTGAGAGCCAATTCAAATGTTATCATTATTAAGAACTTTCACAAATAAAAGAAGAAACAAAAATATCAGAAATGAGCTGTATATGCCAACAGGCCCCAAGAGAGAGAGATCAAAAGAATGCTAGAAGAATGCTAGAAGAAGCAGAGAGAGAGAGAGAGGTCAAAAGAATGCTAGAAGAAGCACCTTTACACAGAGTATATGAGAGGAAATTTCCGTATAGCTGTGCCAGTCCCAGTGTTGATGCTTGCAAAGATGAGTTTTACTCATAAGACTAGTTTGTGATGAGATTCTTGTCAACCTGGTGCCTACATAACAAGTACTTTTCTATTAGAAAAATCCTTTAGTTTTAAGAATTCATATGTACTTTATAGCAAAATCAGTATATACAAAGGAAAATAAAAAAACAAATCTATTACAAATGGTTATAATGTTGAACATCAACGATTAGTTTGGCACGATCAAGCTCCAATATTTGAGTCAATTAGAATTAAGAAATTTTTACCAGAGCTTCCTTTTCTGTCCTGCATATCTTCTCCCCCAACAATTTAACAGCCTCATACATGCCTTGAGCATTATATGCATGAACCAGTGTTGCAAATGTAACATCATCAGGGTTACATTTCTTCTCCTTCATAAGCTCAAGCATTTCTTCCATTATCTTCACCTCTCCGGCCTGACCATATGCACTGATTACACAGTTGAAAAAAGCTGTGTCCAGAACAACATCAGTGTTCTCTGTTTGCCTTATAATTGCAGGAACTCTATCAAGAAGCCCAGCTTTACTGTATCCACTGACCAACGAGCAGTAAGTGATTGAGTTAGGCTTAACCCCTTGAATTTTCATCAACCTAAAATAGTATTCCAACTCCTCAATATTCCCTGCTCTTCCAAAACATTCTATAATTATATTGAAAGTTATAACAGTCGGAGAAAAGAAGCGTTTTTTCATGTACTGCAAAACCAACCTCAATTTTTCATGCATACCGGCTTTGCCATAGGACTTAATCATGATATTGAATGTTTGGATGTCGGGTTCAACACCCATTAACTGAAACTCTTCGTACCACTTTTCCATCTCATCTATTATTCCATAATTTCCGTAAGCCCAGAGAATAGAGTTCATCGTGAATATATCGGGCAAGCATTGTCCATTCTCGAGCATATCGAACAAAGAATTTTCCATGTCTTCAAGCATTCCAGCTTTACCATACCCATCTATCATAGTATTGTAAGTAACAACATTGCATTCGAGGCCCAGGTAAGACATTTCAGTAAGTAGTGTGGGTATGTAATCAAAGCGACGCAATTTGCAACAGCAGTTTATCAGGATCGAGAAAGTGAACTCATCAGGCTTGCAATCGGAAATGGTTTTCATTTCATCAACGGTAACAAACGCCTCCTCCAAGAGGCCACTGAAACCATACGCACCTACAAGTGAAGTGTAGACATCCAAAGTTGGTTTAACACCTTCCGAAAGCATAATTCGGAAAAGCGAGGTGGCGTGCTCGGGCTGCTTGCACTTCCCAAGCATCGTCAATAGTCTCGCGTAAGTCCGAGATTTTGGTTGATACCAGCGCTGCTTCCGGAGCAGCCCAAAGATCTATAATAAGTAAAAGAAGCAAAACTCAAGCATTAACTAGTGACCCACTAGTACCACATATAGACAAATGTTAATGTGTTAAAAATTAGAGGCATACTAAAGTATGCTCGGATAATTCAAAGCAATCAAAGGCAACAAACTTAGGCCCTGTTTGAATACATGAATATCTTGCTCGGTGTATTCTCTTAATTTACTTAAGAAATTTATATA
The DNA here is from genome assembly GCA_029168755.2 of Tillandsia fasciculata. Classification (NCBI taxonomy): domain Eukaryota; kingdom Viridiplantae; phylum Streptophyta; class Magnoliopsida; order Poales; family Bromeliaceae; genus Tillandsia; species Tillandsia fasciculata. The sequence goes on from CM054931.1 coordinate 6,223,724, forward strand.
TTTGATAGATAAGAAGTGTGATCAAATATTTTAAATAAAATATCATATTCGGCCTTCAAATCATTTTTTTGAAAATAAAATAAATCATCTCACAAGTTAAATTTACTATCCTACCAAATTATGAATAGCAAGATCTCTGATGAAACAAAAATCAAACTCCTCAATTGCAATTATACTAGAAAATTCTCATATCAAATAAGTTATGAGACATCCAAACAGGGACTTAATATGATAGAGAGAATACGAACTAATACATTGAGCGCAACTATAATGCTTTGTGCTCTTAAAAGGGTGTTAAAGTGTTGTCTCATACAGTAAGTTCCAACAAATTTGTGAAGGGATAATTGAATCCCCAACTCAAATACTCAGTAATACTCGCACAACGAGATGAAACTCGCCCCAAATTCAAAAAGGAGCCATTTTTACCAACGGGAAACGAAGAAAAAGAAAAAGGAAAATTAGGGTTAACCTCGAGAGCGGATTCCCATCGGTTATTGGAGATGGAGCTCTCGAGCGCCTCGAGAACCGATCGGGGCCAGAGGCGCGTGGAAGAGGCGGACCCGGCCCTCTTCTCCACGCCCAACACGGCGGCCTCCGTCCTCAGAATGTGCGATAGCTGCTTCTTCGGCTCCCCCTCGAGGCCATTGGAGCGGGGGCTCCGCCGCTTCCGAGCCCTAACGAGGAGGAGAAGAGAACGCCCTTTGCGTCTCCGTAGGGTTAAGAGGGAGGAGGAGGGGGACGACGACGATGACGAGAGTAAACGAGGGTTTGAGGAATCGATTATGCGGAGCTCCATTAATGGCGGAGAGCGCGGGGTCGCGGGGCCGCGAACGGGGAGGAGGAGGAGGAGGAGGAGGAGGTCGACGGAGTGCTGGATAAGGTGGTCGAGGCGCACGTGGCGTGCACGTGCGGAGAACACGGAAGGTTTGAATTTTCCGATTCGGATCGGGTTCGCAAACAATTTTGTTGACGGGTTGTAATGGGTCGGCCCGAATCTGAGCCTATCGGGTCCGAGGCCCCATTAACCCCTCACCACCCACAACACACGCAAACCCGCCAACGAAGGCCGGAAAATAATTTCCTGAAAATATGCCCATGCAGGTTCGATATTCTAACCTCCAAAACATTTTTTTTTTATATTCATTTAGTTGTTAGATTTAGATTAAACTAAATAATTACTCGCGTGATGCAACGAATAGATATTCTCAAAATAATTTTTTTTCTCATCTAGCAAAAATTAGTGAAAAACCGCTGAATTTTTCTTTTATTCCTTTTAATTCAATAATTTATATGATTAAATCTAATAATTCGGTTAAAAAAATAATAAGTCTATAAAAAATACATATAAATATTCAAAGTTTGAAACCTTTAGATTTAAGCGGAGCAAAAATTCAGAAAAATAGAAGAGAACAAACCCCTCTCTCTCCATCATTATTGTTTCGATGGATATATATAAGTATATATTTCTTTAGGGGTGTGTATCTTATACTCTATTTTATTCTGCGATGGAATGAATTTCACTCATCATTCGATGTGACGAGTAAAATAATACCCATCTCAGAATGGAGTGGAGTGTATGATGTACACCCATCCTAAAGAGATGTATACCTACATTCCTCTGATCCGATATAGAGATTGATAGGAGTAGTAAAAAAAAAATAATAATAAATAAATAAATAAATAGCTATTATCAACAAGGTATAGAAAAAGTAATATAAGAAATAGTGAGAGGAAAACAAAGTAATAAAAAAAGTGAAAAAATAATAATTAGCAGCAGTTTGTTAAAATCCAGAGTAAATAAGTATAGAACACAAACAAAAAATAAATTTGAGATAATACTGTAATAATAATATTTTCGTAATCTTGAATAGTAAAAAAATAACAAAAATATCAACATAAAAAAATAACAAAAATATCAACATACTATTAAATTTCATAGATTTACATTTTTTATGTCCCCAATAGCAAATGAAATTGCATAACATGTATTAATTGCATACTTTTTAATTATATCACTACAATTCATAATCTTAAATAGTCAAAAAAAATATAATAGTAAATATACATGACAACTAAAAAATAAAACAAACAAAATACAACAGGGATAGAAAATTAAAAAATAACAAAATAGCAAATATTTAAAATAATTGCACATATATGAATCAGTGCTTCTTGCGGTTGAGCTGCTCCTCTCGCGCCACGGTCTCCTCGTCACAGCACATTTTCTACAAGTTTTCGTAGTTGTTAACATTCCATCACTTTTAGGGTAGAATGTTGAGCCTCCGTACCCTCTCAACTCTTCGATTTCATCTCTTGTGGACGACAGGCCAAGAGAAACTGGAAAAATAAAAAAGTAAATATAAAGGGAGGCAAAGAGTCATTTGACAAAATAAAATAAACTAGCTTTTAGAAAAAGAAAAAAAAAAAAAAAAAAAAAAAAAAAAAACACACTGCTGAAAGAAAAAAAATAAAGGACTGCGAATGGTAAGCAAAAGGTCATAAGAAAAAATTAAAAAAGTGAGTAAATACATCATCTCTTAAGAAAATAAAAAAAATAACTCAAAAAATTAATATGGACACATCGGAGATCAACAAATGTCGAGGAATTTCTCTATTCAATCATTTTCCTTCTTTTTGTTTACGGAGCTATTTTGTTGAGTTGCTTAGAGAGAGTTATCTCGCACACCTTAGGTATTCTTACGTGGATAGAAAAGTAGAGAGAGAAAGGTAGTAGATAAAAAAAAAAAAAAAAAAATTTTACGTCATGTCAGCTATATATATTGAAAATTAATAAATAGTAATAAATAGATAGATTGTAATTCGGTGTCGGATCCGAATAGAGTTTATCCTAATCGCTTTTACTTTACTCTTTATTATTTCCAACAAGGCAAATTAGCAATATTTATTACGCTTTTACCATCGTATATATCGAAAAAGAAAAAAAAAAAAAAAAAAAAAAAAAAAAGGAAAGAGAATGAATGGCCGCGAAGTGGATGCGCATGCAATCATTTCTTAATGGATCGTTCTTATAAAAAAGTCTTTAATTCATGCTTCAACTCTTCATGTTCTTTTGATTTTAATTTCTTTCTATGGATATCCATTTATTTACAATGCAATCTCATATTTTGAAGAGAAATTTGATGAACTGGTAATATTTTTGTTTAATTTCTTAGGTTATAATTCTTTAATGACACATTGATTCAGCTTAAAGTCGATAGTTTTGAACCCATAATCAATTCGGTATAGAGTTGGAAATAAAAATAGTCGAAAAAAAAAAAAAAAAAAAAAATTATTGACGCATATGATTCTCCCACGGCCTAAATTAAGAAAATAACGATACATGACTATATAATAAGAGGATTAATATAAGATGGGTTATAGATGGGAGTTGTTTAGGTCATGAGAGAGTTCTCAAAATTGAATTTTCTACTTTTGTCGTGTTTAGAAAAATTTACAAGATTAGAAATATATTACAAAATTTTGAACCCATGTAACATATTAGGCTACGTATATTATCAATCAAAATTTTATAATTAAAGACTTCTTATGTGTAGTAGTGTCAACGAGCTGAACACAAGTAAGCTGGGTTAACGAGTCGAACACGAGCTGGCTCGTTTAAATATTGAGCTGAAAAATTCGACTCGTGCTCAGCTCGAACTGGCTCGCGAACAACAAATTTAATTTTCATTCTTACTATTAGATATAAAATTAAAAAAAAATTAAAATTTAAAATTTTAATCTAATAATTAAAATTTATAAAAAATTGATGACCTAAAACATATATATTTGTCGAGTCGAACACGAGCGATTCGATCTCGGGCTCATTTCGAGTCGAACACGAGCTGGCTCGCGAACAGCGAGCTGGATTGCCACTGCTACTTATGTGTACATATTTCTATGCTTTAGTTAAAACCTATTCAATACATTTTGGGCCGGAATTAGAAGCAAAATATAAAAATCAATTTTTACTTGAATATCTAAAAAAAAAGCTTGTTTTTTTTTTTTTTTTTTTTTTTTTTTTTTCTACCTCAGCTGAAAGTACTATAATCTTTGCTTATGCACTGAACTTTTGCTTTCAATCAAAGAATCATATAATTCATAATCTAATACATATATATGCTCGTTTTTCTTTAATGGTATAAAATTATTTTCTCACTTAATAGATTTTTTTTTTGATATTTACTATTTTACTTTTAACACTCTTATATTAACTGTTTCGCTCTAACTGTTGAATGTTTATTCTTTTCTAAGAGCCAAAAATTAAATATTTTGATATGATAATTAAACATGAATTATTAGAGATGATTTAGTTTAAAATTTATAATATTTTAAAAATATTATACATTTTATAGTTGAAGTGATAAATTTATTATCAATTTTTTCAGTCACTTGAGTTGAAAGATTCTTAAGAATTAATATATTATTTTAATCGACTACAAATGACTCTTCTTGAAAATAAAAATATCTTATAAACTTATTGATAATCTAGTATTTTTATCATTTAAAAGTTTACAATAATTTCACAACTTCACTAATATTTTTTACAGATATCAATTTTAAACTAAATAATAATAATAATTAAATATTTATAAAAATATGTAAAATATTTTTCAAATATTATAAAAAGTGGATCAATATCATATTCTTTTAATAATTAATGTATTATAATTAAGAAGAATTGAGTTAGAATGCTTTCAATAGTAATCATGTCCGTTGTCATCTATTTATTTTTTATAATAAAACTTTCAAATCGATGATTGGTAACATTAAATATTAAAAATATTTAAAAATTAAATTTTAAATATTTTCAACATCGTTGATCTAATCATTAAATGATTGCAAAATTTATAATTTTAATAACAGATGTTAGTCATTTATTTGTTTAACAGTGTAAAAAAATCTAAATTAATTAAAATTTGATTAGATTTTTTTTAAAAAATTATTTAAAATAAGATCTATACTTTTGATTTTGATTATAAAACTTCCATTATCACTTTTTGAAGAATATTAATTTTCAACTATTCATTTTTTGTGTCCACTTAATGGACAAGAAACAAATATCTAAAAAATATAAAATTTATTTTTTAAATAATTTAAATAATATTTATCAGTAGTACCGATTGTTTTTTTTAAAAAAAAAAAAAAAATCATCCAATATAAATGAATGACAATAAAAAATATTTGCTACCGATAGTATTCCATCTCAGCTTTAATTAAAAAAATAATATAGCAAAATTTCATAATTAGCTGTACAATAAGACACCATTTGATTAGAGAACAAGAACTAGTCTTGCTTTCCAAATGCGTTTGGTTATAAATGGAAAAAATAATTCTCGTATTTTGGAGCAAGTTGGTAAAAGGGTCGAATTACTAGTCTACTCTTTTTTCTGAAACAAGTTTGGTCCTACTTGAAAATTTTAATTAAAATAAATATAATTTAAATTATTGTATTAACTCTTTAATTAATCTAATATCTTAACAAATCTATTTATTTTATTAACTAATTATCATAATTAACTAATTAATTTATTAAATTATTTATTAACCATACTTATTATTATTAATTATTTAATCAATTAATATTTAGAATTATCTAGCAATAATTAACTAAACAAGTTAAATTATTATTTAATTAATATTTTATATTAATTAATTAGATAAAATATTATTATTTTAATATTAAAATTATTTTTATATTTATTATTCTAATTTAACTATCTAAATACTATTTTTTATCTTTAAAAATAATTTAATTTTAATTCAAATATAAAATTAATTTATTTCTACTTGTTATTAAATTTTTTGTCACGCCCCGAGTCCGCCAATTTGTACGGTTCGGGCACGCCAACAGACCCGCCAATCGGGTAACACCTTTTTCTACCCGAAAGGAACGGTAACATCCATATTAACACAACCAGTGTATGCGGAAGCTCAATATCAGAGTACTAAAAATCACTACAAATTTAAACTTTCGTTTAATAAACAATCAGTTTAAGCGGAAATGGAAGCATGCAAGAGTGAACCATAACTTAATTTTATTACACTTTGCATTCCTGAACTTGCAAATAAATTATTACAATTCTTTTTACATAAATTCCTCACCATACAAGGTTCACTCAAGAAATATAAAAATGGTACATCTGCTAGACCCTCTAGGTCTCTATGCTGCTGGGCTCTTGCCCCTGTCGTATGCCTCGCCGTCTGCGTCTGAACCGTCACGATCGCTGCATCCATACCCGAACCTGTGGGGGGAGTCACCCAAGGGTTGTGAGAACTACGACCGAGTTTCCAGTGGGTTCAACCACCGAGAAAAAGTGTCCTACACCACTTGATCCAAAGGAAGCAATAATAATAGTGCTAGGAAACTAAAATCCTCGATATCAATGCAGCTATGCAATATAATACATCACTGTCTGTATATACTCATCAACCCAGCACTACGCTGTCTAGCCATACTAGGCTAGAATATAATAGGTCACTACACTATCTGGGTATACTCATCGACCCAGCACTACTCTGTCTAGCCACAGTAGGCTGCTAAGCACCAACTCGGCCACTATGCCGCTGTATACAGGGTCAACTAACCCGGCCACCTTGGCCACTCTATTTTTTTTTATTCTTTAGATTCTAGTGCTTTAGTTCAAGTTAACCCTCAGAAATCTCTTATCCAACGGGCCCCAGCCCGGTAGTCCTGCTACCATAAGATAAGATTTCTAAGGTTGTCGATAACACCCGCAAGTGTTACCCCGTCCTACGGAAGAAGCGTCCCGAACGGGTCTCTACCCGGGAGAGGGATACTGCCCGTACCTCCAACATGGGCTGGCTTCACCGTAGGTCCGCCCGTTTTATCTTTATATTTTCTTTCTTTTCTTTTTTACTTTAGTTCTTAGCCTCTTTCCCTTTGAACACTTGCTTTCCTTTCTTATTCGAGCTTATAGCTCCCTTTTTGCCACTGGCAAATCACTTTCTCTTTTCTTTGAGCATTTAGCTCCTTGCTTTCACTTTTAACCCTTCGAAAGTACCTCGTCCGACGGGTCACTGCCCAGGGAGTCCTGCTCCACTTGACGAGTCTCAATTTCGAATGCGTCATTAATATCCTCTTTTATTCTCTTTATCTTAAGCAATTTGCTTGTCTTGCTTATTAACCTATTTTAGCTCTATCTTGAGCAATTTGATTGTCTTGCTTATTAATCACTTTTTCATCTCTTACCCAGGGTCTTGCCACACGGGTAGCTAGAGAGTCACATGGACTCTTAAACATTTCTCTTTTATCTCGTTAACTCAAATTGAAGTTAAAGTTATTATCCATTTGCCCAGACACCCTATGACCTTCTAGGGTTATATTATTTAGCTTTTTGACTTTGTGATTACACAAACTCTTCCTTAGAGTTTGACCCTAAGTTGATCACTTTGCTATCAGTTTAATTCGTTAACTTTGTGGCCACATACACTTTTCTTTGCCGAACCCGGAGTTATATTATCTCTATTTACCTGTTGCCCCTTGCATTTAGAGTTATCTTAACTCTAATCCATTTTCTGTGAGTATAAACTCTACTAGTTCACCTTAGGTTCTCTTACCTAAGTTTCATATCACGTTTAACCTAGAGTTCCTTGACTCTATGTTGACTAGTCTATTCTCAACTCACTAACTTACCTTAGGTTTCCTTTACCTAAGTCTTATATCATGCTCATCCTAGAGTCCTTGACTCTATGTTGATCACTCTATCCAAAGTCCTTAGGTTATCTCCTAAGATAATGCCACTCATTCAATCCTAGGATAAACTTCTAAGTTTGATGCCACTCATTAGCCCTGAGTCTAGGTTTTCTCCTAATTTTACTACCAACATGTCCTTTTCCTTATGCTTTCACATGACTACTAGGGTGATACCCTAACATGGTCACAGACAACAAATAATTGCTTCCCCTTTTACGCACGCCATTATTCCCATCTCAATCGTAAATAAAGTTTAACATCTACACAGGCAATTATCATCCATATTTAGCAGTTTAGAAGAAAAATCCACCTTCTATCTGTATCCTTCTACACATGCAAGTTTATCTTCTATTATCTTGGCAATTAGGGAGAAGCCACTATTCTTTATGTCCAATTATACATGCAATTTATCATCTACGCATGCAAATATCATCCATAATTAGCAGCTCAGAAAAATTCACTTTTCTATCTTTATCCTTCTACACATGCAAGTTTATCTCTTATTATAACAATTAGAAAAGTCTACTTCTCTTCTATATCCATCTACACATGCACATTCACTCATAACTATCCAACGCCTCTAACAGGCTACTATCATGCTTCGAAATCGAAAGCAAAGGAGCAAGGGGAGAGGTCACCCAATTTCGGCAGAATTCCCCACCTCGTGTATTCTTTTGGTCCTTGAAGGAGACAATTTCAACTCCTTGGATCCGTGAGACTTCCCTACATTGTAAGGAAAGCAAAAGATAAAGCAATTGCTTTTACATGATTCACTAAAATTCATAAGGCGGTAAAACTAACCCCTTTCTGACAACTTAAAGGGAAAAATCCCTATTTGGTCATTTTCCCCAACCAAAAGGCTAATTTTTGCTCGGTTCGTAGAAATGAGAGGAGAATAATCCTCCCATGGCATGTTGCCAAAAAGAAACACGCTCAACTCGATTCGGGGTCAAAATGCTCTCAAAAATTTGAGAAAAGCTCAATTTTTGAGAGGAGAATAGTATTTGGTCATTTTCCCCCACCAAAAGGCTAATTTTTGATCGGTTCATAAAAATGAGAGGAGAATAGTCATCCCATGACATGTTGCCAAAAAGAAACACGCTCAACTCGATTCGGGGTCAAAACGCTCTCAAAAATTCGAGAAAAGCTCAATTTGAGCAATTTCCCCCAATTCACCGATTTTGCATTTGGCAAATCGAGAAATTGCATTTTTAAAATTGGAGAGAACTCAATTTGGGCAATTTCTCCCAATTACCGATTTTGCAAAGAAAAGAAGAAGAAATTTTCTTCTTTCCTCTTTTATTCTTTTCTTTTCCTTCTCATTTCTTCTCTTTTTCTTCTTCTCTTTCCCTTTTTTTCTTTTTTTTTTTGCAAAGGCTGCTGCAGGGCAGCAACTTGCACAATTACTGCCCTGCTGCAGGTAGCAAACAGCAGCAGCAAATGCTGCTGCTGGCTCAGCCAGCAGCAGCAGCTCATGCTGCTGCTGGCTGCTTAACCAGCAGCAGTAGCTGCTGGTGCCAGCAGCAGCCAATGCTGCTGCTGCTGGCTCTGCTGGCTGCTTAACCAGCTGCTGGTGACCCAGCCAGCAGCAGCAACTAGCTGCTGCGGCCCAGCCCTGCACCACCCCTCTATTTTTTTTTGTTTCTTCCTCCTACCAGCCAAGAAGGAGGAGGGAGAGAGAGAGAGAGAGAGAGAGATAGAGAGAGAGAGAGAGAGAGAGAGAGAGAGAGACATATTTACCTTCTTCTCCTTCTTCTTCTTCCTCTTCTTCTTCTTTCTTCTTCTTCTTCTTCTTCTTCCTTCTTCTTCTTCTCTTTCTCTATTCTTTTTCTCCTTTCTTTCTCCCTGCTCCAACAGAGAACGAAGAGAGAGAGAGGTATGGGTTTTCAAGAGGGAGAGAGAGAGAGAGAGGAATTAAATGTCCCTGCAGGTGGTGGTTGGGGGGGAGGTGAATTTACTCATTTACCCCCCAATTACAAAAAAATTCCAAAACTGCCCTCATTCCTGCAGTTTTCTCCTGCAGAAAGAAAATTCGGATACCCCACTTTCTCCGCGTTTTCCTGTCAACTGGGAAATCGAAATTGAAATTTTTCTTCTTCCCTTTAATCTACAAATTTTTCTTAAACTTCCCACGATTTTGTTTAAGTTTTTGGACTACTCTAAGCCCTCAAAAGAGGGCCCCGAAAAAGCTTCGCGATAAACTGCACTGTCAAAACTGCAGTTTCAGAATTCACGAAGCATTTTTCTTCGCTTCGTTCTCCGATTTTTCCTTAATCGCTCACCTAGGTTTTTCACCCCTTTTAATTAGAAAACTTTTGTGAGACACCCCACGATTTCTTTTAAATTTTTGGGCCACTCTAAGCCCTCGAAAGAGAGCCCCGAAAAAGCTTCGCGATAGACTGCACTGTCAAAACTGCAGTTTCAGAATTCACGAAGCATTTTTCTTCGCTTCGTTCTCCGATTTTTCCTTAATCGCTCACCTAGGTTTTTCACCCCTTTTAATCAGAAAACTTTTGTGAGACACCCCACGATTTCTTTTAAATTTTTGGGCCACTCGAAGCCCTCGAAACAGGGCTCCGAAAATGCTTCGTGATCACAAATTTCAGAAATTCCAGAATTTGCTAAGTCCTCGGGGTTCAAGTCACTTTTCGACCCGATGCCCTTCGCGTTAGCACGAAACGCACCGAACTCGACTGTAATCATATTTAAAACACGTTACAAGTCTTCTCGCCGAATTTCGCTATTTTGCGAACTCGGCGAGCACGAGTCCAAATTTTGCAAACTTGAGGCTTCGCTTCTCAACCACAACTCACTTTTCGACTCAACGGCTTTTGCGTTGATTCGAAACGCTTCTAACCGACTTGTAATCATATTTGAAATGTGTTACAAGTATTTTTGCTGAATTTCGCACTTTTTTGCGGAAATCGCCAAACAATGACCTAAGCTTCACAATTGAAGCTTCATATTCTCAACTCCAACTCACTTTTCGACTCGATGACTTTTGCATCGATTCGAAATGCTTCCAACTCACTTGTAATTACATTTGAAATGCGTTCCAAGTATTTTTTGCTGAATTTCGCACTTTTTGCGGAAATCGCCAAACAATGACCTAAGCTTCACAATTGAAGCTTCAAACTCTCAATTCCAACTCACTTTTCGACTCGATGACTTTTGCATCGATTCGAAATGCTTCCAACTCACTTGTAATTACATTTGAAATGCATTACAAGTATTTTTGCTGGACTTCGCCTTTTCGCGAAAATCGATGTACTACACTCTCCCCTATTTTGAATAAACCATAATTTAGCACTTTTCTCCAAATCCAATAAAAATAGTATTTCATACCATTTTTATTTATATTATTTATATACCATAACTCTGGTACATTACAAAAAACTTTTTTTAAAACAAATAATTCTAACTTAGACATAAAAATCTATTAAAGAAAGAAAATATATTTTTTTATACTATCTTATTTATTTTAAAATAAAATAAAATTTTTATTTTAAAATAAAATTATGGGTATATATAAGTATAGACTCCTTTAGAGGTGTATATCTTACACCCCATCGCATTCTGGAGTAGAATAAATTTCACTCGTCATTCGATGTGACGAGTGAAATAATATTCAACTCAGAATAGAGTGGGGTATAGGATGTACATCCCTAAAGAAATATACACCTAGCATTCATCGGGGCTTTGATAGGTGTACACTCCATAAGGGGTGTACCTATAAGAGGTGTACATCCTACACCCCACCCCAGTCTGGGGTGGGACTTTTTTTACCGATCACTTCGATATGACCAATAAAATTTACTTCATTCCAGAATAAGATGAAGGATAAGATATACACCTTTCATAAAATATACACTTATATATACCTAAAATTATATATTCAAAATTGAATGCACATTTAGGATTGCTTTATTAAAGAAAATGCAAAACAATAGAAGCGGCAACTGTCTACCTGACGTGTAATCTGTGAACATCATCAACAGCGGCGAAGATTTCACTGACACGCCCAGCTCTGGCATGTTTCCTGCCATTTTCTCCCAAAAGCTGCTATTTTGGACCGTGATTTTTTTCTTTTGATTTTTTTTTGGGATACAACAACAACTTCCGTAAGCGCATGCTGCTGACGTATTAATATAATAATAATAATTAAAAAATATATAAAGATGAATTTTAATTTATTCAGATTTAAAGTATTTCTTTATATTTAATTATTGTGTAATTTTTTTTGGCATTTTAGAAAATTTATTATTAATTAGAATATTAAAGTGATATTTTTTAAAAAATTATGGAACAGTACAATATAACACTTATTATTATTATTATATAGTCAAGTATAAATATTTTAGTTTTATTTTACGATTATATTTAACAGTAAATGGTTAGATTCATGTGATAAAGCATATTGTGACGTTCGAATAAGTAAATAAAAAATCTATTGATATTATTCTCTCATGCTCTACTCTGATTTAGACGTTTGAATTCCATCTTGAAGTTAAATAAATAAATAAATAAAGAAAGAAAAAAAAATATAAAATGCATATCGGTATACTGTTTTTTTTTTTTTTTTAATCTTGAAAATTTGCCTTGTAATTAAAAATTAAAAACTATAAAAGAAAAGGTAAACCAAAAATAGGCGGACCCACCGAACACTTGTTCGACATTTCCTTGTTTTTCTGCCCCCCTCCTCGTCGTCCTCCTCTCTCTCTCTCTCTCTCTCTCTCTCTCTCTCCCCACCATTTTCTCTTCCTCTCCTCCTCGTCGTCCTCCTCTCTCTCTCTCTCTCTCTCGCGTCATCGCCTCCTCTCTTCTACCCCGATTAGGGTTTCATTTCCTTGCCGGTAGGTAGTTCTAGGGTTTCCGTTCTCGCCCATCCCGATCGAATTGATCTCATCCTCTTCCACTCTGCAGCACACCAATGGATCCGCCCCCTCCATCTTCCTAGGGTTAGGGTTTGGCGCCTCCGCAGGAAGAGACAATGGCGGCGGTGGCATGGCGCGATCGGCGACCGACTCGCGCAGGGGGAGAATGAGGGGCCGGCGCCGCGCGATCGGGAGCGGGGTTATGGATCGGAGCTCCTCGGAGGGCCTCGGATCGGCCGCGCTCGATCCGTTCTCCGTCGCCTCCGAAGGGTTCTCCGAAGTTTCTCGCCGCATCGAGATCGGGCTCCGCTCCGCGACGTTTAGGAGATAGCGTTTCCGCCCCTCCTCCTGTCTCTGGTTTGATCTCCCTTCTTTTCGCTGGAGGATTTCACCTTCTACTGTGTTGTGTGTGTTCTGCTGTAAATGGAGGCAAATAGAAGCGGACTCTTGAGTGATTTCGACGTCTTCGGCGGCGCTGCAGATATGGTGGAAACCGATCCGACGGGGCGATACATCCGTGTAGGTTTTTGCTTGATCTATCCTTAGATTTTCGATTGATGAATCAACTATGGGTTCCGCTCCTCAAAAAATGGGAAAAAAAAAAAAGAGGGAGGAATTAGTGAATCAATGATTTTCTCTTTACTCTAATGGCTTGATTACAAATTTGAAACTCTGAGAATGAAATTAGAATCCAATCGCAGATCAAGGGCTAAATTGCTACAACTGAAACTCTAAGGATGAAATTTCAGCAACTTAATTTTTTATTTAACGACTTTTTTTCGACGTAGTTTTTTTTTTTTTTTTTTTTTTTTTGTTAAGTAATTTTATTATTATATGATGAATTGCCTTTAATGTTCTGCTCAGAACTCTCTTTTTGTTTTCTTTCTTGATGTAGTGATCATCTTTGATTACATATATTACTGTCAAGAGGGAATTGTTCTCAGTATTTGAACATTTAGATTCAAAATAAGAAAGGGACCAATTTAATTATCAAAGATAGCAGTTTCCATTACATTCCTTTTCCTTTTATTGATATATATATATTTATATATTATGGTGCTTGCAGTACAACGAGGTCATTGGAAGGGGAGCATTCAAGACAGTGTATCTTCGGAGGACCCTTGTCTTGCTTTTTATTTTAAAACAATCCATAATTTTACTTCTGTTCGTTTACAAATATTTATCGATCATCGATGTTGTTTAATCTGTTTATTTTCTTATGTAGGTATAAGGGATTTGATGAGGTTGATGGTATCGAAGTTGCATGGAACCAAATTAAAATAAATGAGGTGCTGCAGTCTCCCGAAAACCTTGAGAGGTTATATTCTGAAGTCCATTTGTTGAAATCTCTCAAGCATGAGAATATAATCAAATTTTATAATTCATGGGTTGATGATCAGAAGAAAACCATTAACATCATCACAGAACTATTCACTTCAGGAAGTCTAAGACAGTAAGTTACATTATTGCATTTCATCTACTTTGAGCTTGTTGAGGTACATAAGGTTTTTACTTCAATGTTATGAGTTCTGTAGATATCGTAAAAAACATAAACATGTCGACTTGAAGGCAATAAAGAACTGGGCAAGGCAGATCCTTCAAGGTTTGGAGTTCCTTCATGGCCATAATCCTCCTATACTTCATAGAGATTTGAAATGTGACAATATTTTTATTAATGGAAATCATGGAAAAGTTAAAATTGGAGATCTTGGGCTGGCTACAGTGATGCAGCAACCTACAGCCCAAAGTGTAATTGGTAATTTTTTTTTTTACTCTTTTATTTTTCTTTGGTGTCGTTATTCTTTTGTTTTGAAGGTTAAAAGTGTGTATCTCAATGTGTGCAGTGTATACTTCTTTTTTTTCTTTATTTTCTGGTAAGCTTTAGTAATGACTATTGAATTTCTAATATATATATTCAGGAGGTGGTAACAGAAAATCTTGTGAAGAATTATAATCTGATGAAGTTGAAATCTTTACTTTGATTCAATTTCTGTTTGTTTCAATTTTTTTCCTCATGTCCCTGTCTTAAAAAGCAGGTACAAATGTTTTATACTTTGCTTTTTCACTTCAAAATACATGTAGGTACCCCTGAGTTTATGGCTCCTGAGCTATATGACGAGAATTATAATGAACTAGTTGATATATATTCTTTTGGAATGTGCATGTTGGAGATGGTTACTCGCGAATATCCATATAGTGAATGTACAAATGCAGCTCAAATTTATAGGAAAGTCTCTTCTGTAAGTCTATATTTTGGCCAAATTTAATAATAACCTTGTTTACTTTTCTTTTTTTTTTCCCATCAATAATTTCTTCCTTGTTTTCTCGTAGGGAACAAAACCTGCTGGACTTGCTAAAGTATCAGATCCTCAAGTAAAGCAGTTTATTGAAAAATGTTTGGTTTCTGCCTCGGAGAGATTGCCTGCTAAGGATCTTCTGAAAGACCCATTTCTTCAGTGTAACAATACCAAGGAATTTACTGGTGCTACAATTGAGCACCCCATTGTTACACCTAAAACGGTTGATGGCCCTTCAGAGTTCTTATATATGGATATAGACTCTGATTACAAGTCTCTTCCAATTAGCACAGGCACAGAGAATAGTAATATTAGTTCATACATGCCGGGATTGGAGTTGAAACGTGTCTACAACAATAATGAGCTCAGCTTGAAAGGAGAGAAAAAAGATGATAATTCAATCTCATTAGTCTTGCGTATTTCTGAGTCACGCGGTGCGTAGTACTAGAAATTTTAAGGATATATATTATATGTATACTTCCTGTGCTGCCCTGATGTTGCTACTTGGTCTAATGATCTCTGAATTTTTCACTTTAACATCTTGGACCTTTAGCTTCTTACATATTGCAGTTACTATTCAAAACTGTCAAAAAATGGCTCTTTTACTTATTCCCTTGTAAAATGACTTCCTTTTTTCAACTTTACTTGAGACGGGGTTGAAAAGGTCATTTTATATATTTGTTTGACAGTCAGGGATGCAATTGCGACACATGAAGAAGTTTGCAGACTAAAGCACACAAGTGAAAGTTCGTGGGCCAAGTTGCTATATCATAACAGTTCTGTGATTATTGATACGCTCAACCGAAATTTTTAATGCTAACCTCTTAAATAAAATTTTGTCAGATTGGTCGTTACTTATATCTTGTTTCTGTTTTCAGGGCGAGCGAAGAATATCCATTTTTCCTTTTTCCTGGATTCTGATACGCCACTATCTGTGACTCGCGAAATGATGGTAGAACTTAACTTATCAGACTATGATGTTGTCTTTGTAGCTGATTTCATAGATTATTTAATAAGGAATCTCGTACCTGAATGGAAACCCTCAACTGATTATTCATCAAGTGGGGCAATGAGCATTAATAAAGAGACTGAACTGGTTGAAAAATGTGATGAGACGTTATCGGACCAAGATGTTCAGCTCCGAGCAAAGTTGTCAAGATCAGTGGTGGATTTACTTGATAAAAGTATAATGTATGGGAAACCAAGCGAAATAACTTCTGATATATATTATGATTCAAATTATACTGGCCCCAAAGGAGAAGAGAAGGGTTCTCAGGGATCTGATATATCGATACAATCGGCAGGAAGTTGTAAAAGCAGCTTAAGTGGATACGGTACGGACGTCGAGTCTTCTATTTTGGATTATGCTGGGGATAAAGAAGGGATGAGCAAAACAGGGGAGAATATTTTTTTGAGTGGCGATTCAAAGATTACGAGGATGCCTGTTTTTCATATGGGCGAGACTTTTAGCGACTCAAAGTTGCTAAATGGTTCTTCAATGGCATCCAAAATTGACGAGGACCAAGGTGAGTTAAGGTTGGAGCTTGACTTGATTGAAGCTCAGTATAAGCATTGGTTTAACGAGCTAACTAGGATGCGGGAGGAGGCGTTGGAGAGTGCTCGAACAAGATGGCTGCTTAGAAAGGGTGATGTCTAATTTTATAATTATCATCCTCTAATCTAAATATTTTATTTAGATTTTTTTAATCTTTTGTTGTTTGTTGTTGTTGTTGTTGTTACTGTTGTTGTTTAGATGGTTTTAATAAAAGACTGCACTATGTAACTATTGTTGTTAACTTGCTGGTGAAATATAATCCGATGATGTCGGCAGCAATGTGTTTTACAACAGGCTCTTGGTTGATGTCATAATGTCTTGCGCCTGTTTTCTAGGTGAGTTGACTTGTTTTTCATTGTGATTAATTAAATTACGCGATAGAGATCTCTTTTATGTGAGATTTTCTTTTGTTTAATAGATTGTTTTGTGGTTCCCAGGAACCACCACCACCATGAACATTTTCTCAGTTGCTCTTCTCCGTGATTCCGCTTTGTTTTCCTGTGATCGTGTTGAATGGCTATATATGTGTATATGATTGCTCGTTTGCATTGTTGTTATGTGAGGTGTAGCGTTCCATGTCTCTCCTTTTTTTTTTATCATCTGTTGTTTGAACAAGATTCTAGAGTTCAAAACAGTTGTGAATCTTTTATTTTTGATGCAAATAATTTTGTAAAGTTATTATTTTTCTAGTCAGAACTGCAGATAAGGTTTACAAGAAAAAAAAAAAAAAAAAAAAAATCCTTTTACAGCATCGGAAATAACTCATGAACCTGGAATTGAATAAGGCAATTGATTGTCTTTAAAAAAAGGGTACACTGCTTAGGATATTCTCGGAATGTACCATAACATATTTGCATAAGTAGACCAAAATTTCTATACTTTCTCAAGAGGATACTTTTTGACTTCTCAATTTTGGTGAATAAACTTAACAATAGTACAAGAGAGATTATACTTTTAGCAAAGAAACAAGCACAACTTTTCCGTATTTGCTGAAGTGACATGCTTAAATCAAGACTAAAGCATCATTTCATAGAGATGCAAATTCTTTTTAAATTAAGTTCTAAAATTCGCAAATAAAACTAATTCAAACCCACCGGTTAATTGCGCCATCCCAGAGAGAGAGAGAGGGACGATGCGCAAAGTGTTTCCATAGAAACGAGGAATATCTTTTCATTATAATTTTTTTCTGGATATTGTTATGCGCAAAACTATGAGAGCACAAGAGATTTTATGTAGAAGTTCTTTCCACCAGAGATAAAGTAAAATTCAATACAAAACCTGGCTAGTCATAACACTACCGGCTAATATCTCGAAAGCATTGAAATGATTAGTTTCCGGTCAAAAATTTTCAATGTTAAAAGATTAACACAGTTCTCGCCATAGAGTTTCACCGTCAACAATTTCATCAAGTGAGATCAGTCGTCTCGCCATTCAAAGTGGCAAGTTTCGTTGCAGCACTGGTAAAAAGTCGTCATTGGCTCATCGGCAGATCGGATTTGCATCTGCCTGAAATACGCTTCTCCATGATGGCATCTCGGACACGTCGCTGCATGATTGCAGAAGATGATAAATCAATCAGGGAATATGACATGGAACATGTATTCAGACATAATCTGATATGACTTGAATGATTCGACATGCTAACGTACTCAAACAATGCTTCAAAGAAACAAAAAAAAACAAAGTCTCAGTCGCGCAAAAGCTTGTTTTGAAGCTTAAAACAATTAACCCCATAAAGATCTTTACTCCTCTGTCCGGCGACAGTGCGACATCGAGTTCGCAAGAACGGCGAAAACAAGTAATTTATATCACATCACATCACATCACGCGCAAGCTAAATGCATGCATTAATCATTGAGAAAAAAAGAGAAAAATCACGAAGAAATAGAGCTGATGCATAGCACTCCCGAGCAATGCTACATGTATACCCCTAAAGAGGGTGTACATCCTACACACACTCATCTAAAGATGGGGGGTCACTTTACAAATTTGTGAAGTGATCCCTCACCACACCCCACCCATTGCCCCACCCATTGGATGGGTGGGGTGTGTGATGTATATCCTACAAGGAGAGTACACTTAGTATTTTTTTTAAAACAATGATATCTACTGTGCAGATCTCCATCTTCAATTCCGAAAAATACAAACTAATAAATGTGTTTTACTATATGTGCTCTTTGCATCGATTATAATGATTTTTTCTAACCAAAAACATCCCCGAAAACTCCGATTGTATCCACTCAATGCAATTTAGTAAGATCTACATTAAGAAATATTTTCTAATATTATCTACAATAACGAAATCTATTGTGCAAATAATATTGTAAATAATTTATATCGAAATTTGATCAATGTGATCATTGCAATTTAGTAAGATCTATATTAAGAAATATTTTCTAATTTATCTATAATAATAAAATCTATTGTGCAAATAACATTGTAAGTAATTTATATCGAAATTTGATCAATGCGATCATTGCAATTTAGTAAGATCTACATTAAGAAACATTTTCTAATATTATCTACAATAATGAAATTTATTGTGCAAATAACATTGTAAATAATTTATATCGAAATTTGATCAACGTGATCATTACAATTTAGTAACATGTACATTAAAAAATATTTTCTAATATTATCTACAATAACGAAATCTATTGTGCAAATAACATTGTAAGTAATTTATATCGAAATTTGATCAATGTGATCATTGCAATTTAGTAAGATCTACATTAAGAAACATTTTCTAATATTATCTACAATAATGAAATTTATTGTGCAAATAACATTGCAAGTAATTTATATCGAAATTTGATCCATGTGATCATTGCAATTTAGTAAGAGCTACATTAAGAAATATTTTCTAATATTATCTACAATAACGAAATCTATTGTGCAAATAACATTATAAGTAATTTATATCGAAATTTGATCAATGTGATCATTGCAATTTAGTAAGATCTATATTAAGAAACATTTTCTAATATTGTCTACAATAACGAAATCTATTGTGTAAATAACATTATAAGTATTTTATATCGAAATTTGATCAATGTGATCATTGTAATTTAGTAAGATCTACATTAAGAAACATTTTCTAATTATCTATAATAACGAAATCTATTATGCAATTTATATCGAAATTTGATCAATGTGATCATCCAACTCCGAGAGAGAAATCGAAGACAACAAGCCAATCCCACCAAAAGATTTTACCTGAAGTTTTGGGAGCATATTTCATGGCAGAATCGCCGCTGAAGATAGGCTTCATCTCCTTCCTCACCAACCGTTTTTTTTTTATCAACTAAAGCCACCAAAAAACAAAAAAAAAATTGCCAAAAAAACAAAAAAAAAATCATCAAAAAAAGAAAAAGAAAATCAAAAGAAGAAGATGATGAAAAGGTGAGGGAGATTGAAGACCACCTTGTTTTCGAAGGTACACACATAATAGCAGGCAGGGCAGAAAGTACACAGCCTGCGCCCGCTCCTTGCAGATTCGACCTGCAGCATCATCGTGCAGCTGGGGCAGAACTCCATTTCCCGTTAATTTCTCTTCTCCAAAAATTTACTTATATACTAGTATAGTAACTGCGCGATACAACGGATAGATTAATTTTTACAAAATCTAAAAAAATTATGAAATTTTATTTTTTTTAAAATTTGCAAAAAAAAAAAAAGTAACAGAATTATCAGCATAAGAAGAATAAAGTGTAAAAATTGATAGAAACAGAAACTGCAGCATAAGAAACATAAAAAAAAAATGCAAATCAAGTACAATATTACTTAAAGAGGAAAAAAAAAAAAGGCTTATTTGCATCAAATACAGTAAAACTTAGAGCAATAAGAAAAAGGAGTCGCAAACTTAAGTACGTAAAAGATACGGACTATGTAGCAACAATAGCAAGATAATGAGTAACAAAACCAAATAATATTATTCTTTTGCAACCGAAAGCTGCAGTAAAATAATCAAAAACAATAGCAGAAGATCATAGCAGTAGAGCATCTCATCCAGTTATAGATTAAAGGCTAAGTATAAAATTGATAGTTGGGTCCCACATTCAAAAAATAAGCCAAGCATCACACGTGTACTAAAATTTACGGGGATTCATATAGATTTACAAAAATGAACAATAGAAAAAGAAGAAGATGAAGCAAAACGAACAAAAAAGACGTAAAAATAACAAAAATGTGCCTGCTCGAATAATAAATAAATTATATTATTAATCAACAATTGTGATTTATATTATTAATCAACAACGGTGATTTCCACATATAAAACACCATTGAAATAATTTCTAAGAAAAATTTATGATTGCAACAGTTGCATAAATGTCTTTCAAATCGTCATACTACATAAAAATTATGTTGATATTTGATCATTATTTTTAAAATTTTGTTATCATTGCCAGTTAAACAAGAAATTGCAAGTTTTTATATTATAATTGTAAAATTAATTAACAGCTGATTGAAAGTATAAAGACAACATCAAAATAGTGTAAAAGTAATTGAAAAAATACATTTTAAAAATAATAAATGAAAGATAGTATATATATAAAACAAAAGAGAAATAAATATTGGCAGTGTTATATACGCAATTGTTCAAGATAATGTTTAATTTTCATCACAAATTTCATAAATACAAATTTGTATAATTAATTTCTAAAATTAATTTAAAAATAATTGTAAACATAAAAAAAAATAACAAATAAATAAAAGATATAGAGAAAGAAGATAGTTAGAAATAAATTAAAGCACCTATTGCAAATTAATTGAAGAGTTTACTACTTAAATCCATTCTAGAGTAGAAACAAATTTAATAGTTTGTTTAAATTTCTTTCACATAAACAACAACAAGAACACGATCTCCTTAAATTTTAAAGAATTAAAGAATTTCTTAATTTTAAGCTTATTACCAGTTTCACGGACAAAAGAAAAAAAAAAGGGGAAGGGGAGGGGGTTCAAAAAATACCCACCTTTTCTTGAACTCTTTGCAACTGTTTCATGTGCTGTTTAGCTTTTCCTCAAGAAGCAGAGGATTTATCTTCCTAGCAACCAAAGGTAGGTAGTAGGCTCTTTTTGCTCATCCTCCTCCTACGCATTCCCTTGGCGGCGGCGTCCTCCGCCGCAGAGGGCCGAGAGTTCCACCACACAACTCACACCCAACCACAAAAACTCCTATACTATGACCAATATTATTCTCTCCTCTCTCGCTCTCCCTCTTTTTGAGTTCTTCTTCTTATTCTTCTTCTTCTCTCCCTCTCTCTCTAAGCCACTACCTCCTTCTTCACCATCTCCGTTGGCAACAAAGCCCTCTCCCTCGACCCCTCCACTCTCGATCCTTGCCTCCTCCTTTCTGCCGTGGAGAACCTCCAAACCTTCTCCTCCTTCTCCAAGGTCAAAATCTCCACCGTCCACTCCACGGCCACCCTCGCCCAATCCGACTCTCCGTCTTTAAAAATCTTCCACCCCCGAGACCTCCACCGTCCACTCTTCCCATTGCCAACCCCCAACTCTTCTCATTTCCAATTCTCAATAAATTAATTGTAAACTTTTTCCATACTCTCGATCCTTACCTCCTCCTTTCCGCCGTGGAGAACCTCCAAACCTTCTCTTCATTCTCCAAGGTCAAAATTTTCACCGTCCACTCCACGGCCACCCTAGCCCAATCCGACTCTCCGTCTTTGAAAATCTTCCACTCCCGACCTCGCCGAAACTTTAGACCCAATTCTCGTCTTCCTTAGTCGCACGGGGGACATTGCTCATGATCAACCCTTACACATCGCCGCCACTGCCACCGCGACCAACCGATCAGAATCCTCCATTTCTCCGCCTACTCCTTCTTCCCCTCCTCCTCCTCCACCTTTATTGCCATCACAATAGCTCATAGAACGTGCGCTCTCTCCCCCTCTCAAATTTATAAAAACATTAAGATCTTCAATTACAATTAAAAAAAAAAACTTTTAATGTAATTTAATATACTTATTGATGGACTTTTCTATTTTTACTACTATATTGATTTAATTGTAAAGTTATTAATTTTTTAAAAAAGTTATCACTAAATTTTGTTTTTCTGTTTTTAGCTACACAAATCCTATGAACCTACTTATTAGAATTGTTCTGCCAATATATTTAAAATTACATGTAATTGGAGATTAAAGACAATAACAAATTTTGAAAATAACAAATACCAGAGACAATGCAACTCAATAAAATTTTAACATGAACCCATTTTAGGAAAAAAAATAAAATTATTGGTACTAATAAATGAGAGAAATACAAAAAAAAAAAAGAAAAAAAAAAAAAGAAACATTCAAAGAGTACGGGGCTTTTCTTTCTTTTTTTTTAAAGGCTTTTTTATAATTCTATTCAAAATCCTTCTTACTCAACATATGACCTCCACATTCTATCTAGATTGTAATCATTAAAATATTAATTATATCCTTTAGTTGCTACATTTTATAAGACAACATTGTATTATTATTTTTTTAATCAAATTTTACATTACACTTTACATTTAATTATTTTCATTATACTATATATTTTTTTAAAAAAATACTATTAAACTATTATTTACAAAAACTAACAACTCTATTTAACAAACATTGATCAGATAATATCAACAAATAAAATAACATTAGCTTTCAAAATAGATCCATTAAATTTGTTTATTAAAGAGTTTTCAACTACCAAATTGGCTGTGACTTGTATAAAATAAAAATTATTTTATAAATCTCGCAAACTACTGAAACTTACAAAACTAACTTTTGTTTCTATTTTGATCATTACCTGTAAGTTCTAGAACCTACCTTATCGTAAACTAGTCTAAAATTAATACCTGAGAAAGTCAGATTGTAAGGTTGTGTTTGGTTTAGATATAAATTAGAACTTCTTGTTCTAAAAATAAATATAAACTCACGAACAAATAAGAATAAGACCAATTTTATATTTGGAAAAAATTGAATTATAAAAAAAATAACGTTTGAATAGTTAGATTGAAATAGTAAGAATAAGAGTAATTATAATTTTACAATAATAATATTTTATCTAATTAATTAACATAAAAATATTAATTAAATAATAATTTAATTTATTTAATTAACTATTGTTAGATAATCCTAAATATTAATTGATAAAATAATTAACAATAATAAGTATTGTTAATAAATAATTTAATCAACTACAAATATTTTATAAATTAATAAATTACTTAGTTAATTATCTGATAGTTAGATAATTAATTAATAAAATATTTAGATTACTCAAAATATTAGATTACTTAAAAATTTAATACAATAATTAAAATTATATTTATTTTAATTAAGTTTATTTTAAATGGAATAAGATTGTTCTAGAAAGAAGTATAGCAGCTTAATTTAGCAAGATGAGAATTACTGTCCATATTCATTTATATAATAGAATTACAAATTTCCAATAGAATTACAAATTTCCAATCAGACTATAATATTTCGAATAATGATTGACATAAAAAAAAAATTAAAAAACTTAAACGTGTACGTAGATAGGTGATCCTGGAAAGTGGAGCATCTCACAAACATTGAATTTCATAAATATGTCCGTGCGGAATTCAAACTGACGTTGTCTAAAAATTCTCTAGAATAAGAACAACTGCATTAGACGATAGTTGTTATGTATAACGAAACTTTGAACAAGACTAATAAACAAGACAAGCACAACATGACTAGAACGTAGTCATCATCAACTTCAACCTAGTTGATGGGTTGACCCACTGAAGGGGCACATCCACCGACCTTCACGTGTAAAATCAATCCTAAGTACCACCTGTCCCTCAGTGCCTTAGTCAAGCATGAAGATAGGGATTAGGTCCCTCTATTTCCTGTACAAAGGGACATTAATTGGTGTGGAGATCTTAAGTTCCAGATCTAGTTATCTTATTACATTTTAAACGACACTACGGCTCTGATATATGTCCTGTATCAAGCGTACGTACTACATTTTCTATATTACCTGCAACCCACATTATGGGAACACAGTTTCGGGTACGCAATACAATGTATGTATGAATCTAGAAGAATAAAATAAATAAAAATTCTCTCCTTAAATTTGAAAAAACCGGCCAATATATATATTTTATTTATTGCTATTTTTGTTAACTTTTCTTAACCTTTCATTATCAAAGAAAGGTAAAATAAAAAAAGAAAAAATTAAAATACAAGATCTAGTAAAAGCAACAAAACGGGTTTCCACAAATTTTGAAAAAACGCAATATATATATATATATATAAGGCTAAATTACAGAAAACCCCCCTCTAATATCTTGCTTTTCCACTTTAAAAAGTCGACAACCTGCCCCCTCATAATTACCGAAATATGCATTTAAGATATGAAAGTCCATTCAAAATGGATGCATTTCCCTTTCCTCACTGCCAGATATTTGATTTCTTAAATTTGTTACAAGCAATTGGCTCAATCATGGATGGACTTTCATATAGGGGGGTAAATGCATATTTCGATAATTACGAGGGGGCAGGTTGTCGACTTTTAAAAGACAGGGAGGTATAGAAAAGCGGGATATTATAATTTAGTATATATATATATATATATATTGATCGTGATCTATTTGACTGTTCCCGAAGCGCCAGAGGCCCAAAAAATAATGCCGTGTTATTTAGGGCGATTCCGATTAATTAATGAATTAATTCATCCACACGCGCAAAAATTAAAATTATAATGTTTGTTGTGGCGATCTAAAAGAGACGATTAATTCACCTTTTTGGAGACTTGTTCTACGATCTTCTTCATGAACATGGCTTGAATCCTGCTTCGGTAGAAGAAGAGGAAGGATCGGAGGAGTTCGCTTTTTTTGAGAGATCGAAGAGGGGGGCGGCTACCGAAGAAGAGGAAGGATCGGAGGAGGAGTTCGCTTTTTTTGAGAGATCGAAGAGGGGGGGAGAGGGGGAGGATTTGGATCGAGGAGCGCTTTGAGTTTGGAAAAGAAGAGCGGTTTTAGGATTTAGGTTGGTTTTAAGAGAGAGAAAGAGAGTGAGTGATATATATATATATATATATATATATATATATATATATATATATATATATATATATATAATATATATATATATAGAGAGAGAGAGAGAGAGAGAAAAGAGGACACGTGGACCAATAAAAAGTTATGCTGTTTCATACATAGTTAATTCGGCAAAAATTCAAATATAATTCCAATAAAATTTGTACCATAATTGTTAAATTCGTTGAAAAATTCAGACTAAAAAATAATTCGTTAATTATTTGGATACGTGATATATACAAAAATTATATGTTTATTCATTAAAAATTTGAGATAAAAAATTTGACAATTAAATTAATTTTTTTCTCTAGATTTATACTATTAGCGTAAATAATTATAACTAGTGTAGTTATAGTTAAATTTATACTAAATCTATTACAACAATATAAACAAATTGTTCCAATTCAATATCAAATTACGGAAAGAAATCATACTACGATAAATTTAGGGCACACCAGGATCCCATCCTTTTGCAACAATATAAACATGTGTTGAATTACGGTTTACCAGAGAATCGAAAAAATACACCAGCAAATAAAAGATAAATCATTTTAATAAATCACCAACAGATTTCTGCAAAAAAAATAAAATAAAATTAGTAAAAAATTAAAATACGTACATAGTAAATGATAAAATAAAGTATTAGGTAAAATAAAAAAGTTGCATTATGGCTTACAGCAACACCAAATAAAAAAATCTGATATAAATTTCTGTGGCAAAAAAAAAAAAATTGTATGATATTTCTGTAAAGAATGGCTCACAAAGAATCAAAAGAAAGGGCGGTAATATTTACCTCTCAAGGTGGCAACGCACTTGAAGATAACGGCAGCACGCTCCCACGTTCTATGGCCGGATAATGTCAGTAACATGGAGCGAAAAACTCTACCAAGATCACCCCAGAAGAGCCCAAAACCAACCACCAAAACTCTTGATTCAACACTCAAATTGAAGGATTCACCACTGCTGCCGCCACCACCTTGATCTCCACAACCATTGCCTACGCCTCTGGCTCCACCATCACCGTCTTGATTTCCACCGCCATCACGTTCACCGCCTCCACCACCACTACGACCACATCGTCGAAGCATCTTGTACGAGTTCTATGAAAACTTAGAAAAAAAAAAAAAAGAGGAGGTAGGGCTATAGGGAGTTGGAGGAAGCGAATGGCATATAAGAAGAAAAAGGAAAATTAATACCATACTTAATTAACTTATTAAATATTAAATGACAATTATGATTTGTTGAAGTATCAAACATCACCACCACTACAATAATTAATCCTGTGAGGTCACAATACCATATTAAATATATGGTAAATTAATAATGCATGTGGTGGAGATTATTATTAAATTAATCAATGCATGCATATGGGGAGGTCAAGGGACCGATGTTGGAGAAGAGGAGAAGACGTTGAAGGGAGATGAGAGGTTGTGCTGCGGAGAATGAGAGAGAAAAATAAAAAATTCTAAACTATGAAGAATGCGCCACGTCACCTTAGAAGTATTGGAAATTTATAGTATGATATAGATGGTATAAATTTTTAAAATTAATTTAATCAACCTACTTTATAAATAAAAAAAATACACATTCAAAAAAAAAAAAAATGAAAACACAACACTAAAACACTCACATAGAAAAAAAAAATTCTCAAATAATTAAAAAATAAAAAAAATTTATAAATAAAAAAATTATATTAATTAATAATAAATATTAACTTTACTCACAAGTTACCAAACTTTGAATTAATACACAAATTTACAAAATTACAACCCACAAACTGGTGGTGGTGAAGAAGATGACAAGCGACAAGCGGCCAGAGGGTTCCGATGGAGAGTGGCAGGCGCCTTGGGAGGGGTTTCGATGGCGAGCAGCGAGTAGCCTGAGAGGGTTCCAGTGGCGAGCGGCGGGCGTCCTGGGAAGGGTTTCGATGGTGAGCGGCGAGCGGCCTGGGAGGGTTCCGATCCGATGGTGAGCGGCGAGTGCACGCAGCACAGGAGTTCCGACTTCCGATGGCAAGCGCATGCGGGGCTCGGTGGGCGGGGTGGGAGTAGGTGGGTGTGAGAGGGCATGCGAACAGAGAAGAGAATGTGGGGGTGCTGTGAGTGGTGAGGGATTTTTTTTTTTTTTTTTTTTTTTGAAAGAGGTAAGTGTGATTTTTTCAAACAAAAAATTCGGATTCGCGAATTATTCGCAAATAATGATTTTTGCTAAAAAATTTATGATTTTTTTTGAATCTTTGAAAAAATTCGAAAAGACCCGTTTAATTCTGATTCTCAAAAAATTACGAATAATTCATGAATTATTCGCGAATTAACTAACTGTTTAACGGTGTGGGTCTTGGGAAAAAAATTGGATGCACCAAATATATAAAAATATCTACTTAATATCTAATCATCAAAATTAAATAAATTATTTAATTTAAAAAATAGACATAAAAAAATAAAAGGAAGTTTTTAATTTTTTTTTATTTTAAAGAGTCATAAACTTTTCCATCAATGACATTAATGATAAGGGATGCCAAGAGTTATGAATAATTCACAAGATTGTAGTGAACTTAGTAGGTATTTAATTTAGATATTAGTGGGTGTCTTAAGTGTAGGCTTAGTTGGTGAGTTATATACATGAGCCTATAAATAGTGTGATTGGTTAAGGCCAAAGTAGCAATAGAGAGTTGTATCTCTGCGAAGGTTTTACTGAGTGAATTGTGGCTTCTGGAGACCTACGATGTGTGTTGGAGATGGTTGGCGCAAATCGGACCTCAAAATTGGACCCAGCGCGAAATTTAGATTAAGAATACCTGTCTGGATGCCTTCGACAAATTTTAGAAGTAGAATTTGGCAAAACGGATATCGGATTTGGACTCAGCGCGAGAAAATGATGAAAATGGACTATTTACATGTATTTTTCGGAGCCCGGATGCCAAAACACGGATTTCGAGGCATGGTTTGTCACGCCCCGGGGTCGAAACTGCGACCCGGGCTCGCCAACAGATCCGCCACCTATGCCAAAACCCGCATAGGCGAAGCGTCTAACCTGCAAAAGATAGTACTATAGCTACACAAATATCAGAGCTGCAATAAAATGCTGTAAAATAAAATCCAATTACTATACATCATGAAATAAGGTACAATATCCATTCTCTCAAATACAGATAATCATCATACAATGTCCTCAGTACAGCATCTCTCGACTATAAAAGGAGATAAACTAAAACTATAGTACATCAGTCTCTCCAAATACAAAAGATCTCTCTCCTCCAGATAAACAGTAAAACCAGCCAACAGCTACGAGGAATCTCCAACCAGGGGATACAGCTACACTCCTCGGGTGGTAACGATCTAGCTCGTGACTCCCTCGCCCGAACAACGACCGAAGATCAGCAACCCCAATGAGGACTCTGCAAAACAGGGGGGAAAAGAAGAGGAAACAACAGTGGGGGTGAGAACCACTAGTAAACCAGTAGCCTCCCCCTGTGGGTAAAGCCTCAAGCTCCGGCGTACCCACTAAGTCTACTAGAGGCAAGAAAAGGGCAGGTAGGTAAAGCTGTAAACAGAACTACTGAATAAAAGGGGAAACCACAACAAGTATGCCTCTAAATGCAATACCGAAGGAAATGACGGTATGAATGCATCAGGAAACAACATCTGGCTAAATAGACCCAATCTAGTGCCACCAGTAAAACTGGTACTGCCTGCTCTGCTGTCGAGCTCAAGAACTCAGTATCTCCACTGTCCAAATGACCGGAACCCAACACGGTCTGACCGGAACCCAACACGGTCTAAAGCCTACTCCGGAGTGGCACTCGAGGGGAGCGACCCACACGAGTAAAGTATCACTGTATCAAGCATCTCTGTAACCAATATCTCACAATAGCAGGACTGGATCATGACTATGATCAAAGTGGGAAACTCCGTCCACTAATGAAACCCCGATCCGATACAATAATACTCAAAAGTGGGAAATACCATCCACTAGAGAAATCTAATACCCAATCTGATGCAATAGTAAACATCCGGTCAACCGCCCAAAGTCCGCGGTCACCGCAATAACCCCCAACCCACAATTGGGTAAAATAATCAAGATCCGGTCAACCGCCTACTGTCCGCGGTTGCCGCAATAACCCACAATCCAACATCAAGTACACCCTGTCACTGACCCTCAGGTCCCGGCTACACTATCCCAAACCTCTGCTCGAACCCGAGCAACATGACTCAAAAGTCTAAATAAAAGGAGAAAGAAAGCAATCATGGTTTCTCCTAAGTCAAATCCCAATATGATAGTGTAGCAATAAAATAGTGGCCTATCTAGATGTCCAAATAAGCATGCAAAAGTCCTCATGCAATGTAAAAGAGAGAGAAAGTCAAATAACAGTTCTACATGTGTAACAATAATAATAATATCCACATAAATATAACCATCAGGCTAAAATCATCAGTCAACTACACATGTATAATCCCTGATCCATAATAAATCTCAAAGTGGCACCCGCACATAGATATGTCATTATGTCCCCACAATTAATCCACTTTCATACAAATCTAGGTGCTAATGTGGCATGTTAATCATCACTATTAAATTATTCCAATGATCATGTTCCAACAGAAATATTATCCCATAATATCCCCAACATGCTATATTCACAAAATTAATCTCAGATGATAGGCTCACATTTATATCAGGCAATCATGCATAATAATCAATCAATATGCTCAAAGTGGGGGTTTCTAATAAACTTAGTAAGTAAGCCAGGTGTAGAGGCATGCAACAACCACCCACCTGAAGCGCTAACTGTCCGGGTCCGTACAGCTGAAAATACCAAAAACTCCAATCCTGCGCTCCAACAAGAACAGTACACCCGAAACACTCCTGGCACAACACAAAGTCCACTAAATACACTTAGGCTCCCAAATAGTGCTCTCACAAATACATACAACAACAGTCCCAAAACTGTTAAATTATCACCTGCAGAAAGTGCCCAGAAAATTCCCAGAAAAATATCACAGCGATCCTCGCATCGATAGCTTCGAAACGGTACCTTGCACGCCCAAATCCGAGTTCGGTAAGTCCAGATAAAAATTCGGCAAGAGGGTACATCACACAGAAATCTGTGCTAAAACTGTGCACTGTTCACTGAGAAAACAGTAATTATCACCTTCGAAACAATTTCCTAAAATCCCAGAAAAATCACCACTGTGTTCCTCGCGACGAGTAGATCAAAATCGACTCCTGAATCGCCTCGATCCGATGTTCCTAGGCTGAGATATAAAATCGGCAA
Organism: Tillandsia fasciculata; assembly: GCA_029168755.2. Classification (NCBI taxonomy): domain Eukaryota; kingdom Viridiplantae; phylum Streptophyta; class Magnoliopsida; order Poales; family Bromeliaceae; genus Tillandsia; species Tillandsia fasciculata. The sequence goes on from CM054931.1 coordinate 6,254,485, forward strand.
GTTGGTGCTGTCCAAAATCCACCACAGAAAAATGGGGGTCAAAGATGCCTCGGGAAACGTGCCAAAAGTGCGAAACGGAGCGAAGCGATCAACACGAAAATCGAAGCCTTACCTCTTAGGAACACGCTGTCGAAGAAATCGTCCAAAAACTCCTCCTGGTTTGCTCACAGTGAAATTTTGAATAATCTGCGACGGTAATGGGCCGAAATGGGGAAAACCGAGGCGAACTGTAAAAATGATATCGCCGTTGCCGAGCTTCCAGATATTCTGAGAATCCACCACGAGATCAAGGGCACCAAGGGGAACAACTTTCATAAAGAACTCACCCTCCCATTCTCCCTCTACAGCTCGAAAAAAGGAAAAGAAGGAGGGGAGTGGGCTGCCTTTTATAGGCAAAACCAACAATTGGGTTAATTCCCAACTGGTCCCCGGTTTCGGGCGCCCGAAACCTTTGGGCCCCGAAACCGGGCGCGCACAGTGCCCGGCCCACGGCCCGGCCCACGATCCGCACCCGCACAGCGGATCCGGCCGGACCGCGGGGCCGTCCGACCCGCCCATCGCGCGACACGTGTCCCCGAACACGGGACAGCGGATCCGGCCATCCCCTCGCGCCGCGTGGCCCTCCCACGGTCAACGCAGCCGCTGGCGCCAGCCGATGGCTGGCCGCCACGTGGCGCACGCGTGCGCCACGTCGGCGCCGTGGCCGCCACGCCCGCTGCCGCCGCCTGCCACGCCTGCACGCCGGCCGCCCACGCCACCTGCACGCGCACAGTGACGCGCCCAATCCCCGCGCGCCACGTGTCCAGGCCACACACTCGCTGCACCCGGTGCACGACACCTCAAACACCGAACCAATGATATAATGCCACGTGTCCACATCCGGTCCACCGTACACACTGCACTCTCCCGTGAACCGAGCGCGCTGAACCCTCCAATCCAGAACCGCCACGTGGCACCCCGCTCCGGTGCACGACGGCCGCGTGGACCGAGCGCCTGCCCGCGCCCCTGCCCGCGCGCTGCGCGCTGCCCGCCGCCGCGCTGCCGCCTGCCCGAGGCCGCGCCGCCGCCCTCCGCCGCTGCCCGCCGCCGCCGGCCGCCGCCGGCGATCGCCGGAGTTACTGTTCCGGCGGTGAACAGTAACCCGTGCCCAAAAACACCAAGTGGGTAGTCCATTTTGACCGTTTTCGCGCGCTGAATTCGAATTTGACGTCCGTTTCGCCAAATTCCAACTCTAAAAATTGCCGAAGGCACCCGGAAATGCGTTCTTAGTCCAAACTTCGTGCGGAGCCCAATTTAAATATCCGATTCGCGCGAAACCACTTCTAAACCCTCCACGGGGTCCTCTGATCACTCACAGGGTCCATATAAGTCCGATGTCCAACACTTATGTCCAATTATGCCACAAACACCTCCAACACACCATGTAGGCCTCCAATGGCCACCCCAACGCACTGTAGCAGCTCTGCGGAGATCCGGGTCATCACATGGTTACTGTTCCGGCGGCCGGCGGGCTGCACTAGCAGCACGAGCAGGAGGTGGAGTGCGGCGGCGCGGTGGCGGGGAGGCGTGTGCGAGGCACGGGCAGGTCGGTTCACGAGACTTGGGTGTGCACCGGGACCAGCGGACTTCGGAGGGACACGTGGCGCGCGCGGATTGGGCGGTCAACGGACGTGACGTGAGGTGTGACTCGCGCCGGGCGCGGTGCACCGTGGGCCCTGCCAGGCCACGTGGCGCTCGCCCATTGGCGAGCGCAGCGACCCGGGTGGCCCGACGTGGACCGCGGCGCGTGCACCCTGTCGTGGACCGCGTCGCCACGCGGCGCTCCGCGATTGGCGGGCGCGCATGCACCGGGCGTACGGGGCGCGGAGCGGGTGACGTGGCGCGTCGAGAGGGATTCGGGCGCGCACAGTAACGGGCTTGGGCCGGATTCGGGCGCCCGAATTCGACGCCCGAATCTGAACCCCTTTCTTGGTGCGCTTGGGCTATAAATAGTCATTTGGGGTTGCGTTTGTGGGCTTTTCCTCCGAGCTCTTCGGCCTATTTTCGACAGAGAGCATCGTCTGCGAGTCTTCTTCGATATTTGGGATCCCGAAAATTTTTGGGAGTCGTGCCATTTGCGTTCTTCTCGACCTCGCGAGCTTCGACACGCCTTGGATACCGAGTTTTTTCGTCGACGCTTCTTCTGCAAGCTCCCCAGGGCTGACGGGAGGGAGTTTTTGGCCGATTTTTACGGCATCGGTTTCATGAGAGGTAGATCTTCATTTTTTGTATTTCTGATCCTCTCAGTTTTGGGTTTTTATTGGAGTTTCTAGAACATCTTTGAACCCTTTTCCTGCTGGTGGTTTTTCTGGACAGCGGAGGCTTGTCGGATTTTTATCTCTGCGCTCGGGTATCGGATTTCGACATGTGAGGACTCGATCGACATATACTCATCGCGAGGATCGCCGCCGTATTTTTATTGGAATTTTTGGAGATCATCTCGCAGGTGGTATTTAAGCATTTTATGGACTGATTTTACAGCAGTGTTGTGATTGTGGGAAATAATGCTTATCGCGATGTTTGGACCGTATTTCTGTACTCAGGAGGAGTTTTCTGGTATTCTTGGACTCGTTGGAATCATGGGAATCTGAGGATTATCCCCGTTCAGTTTCAACCATTTGGATCTTGGTTTGACGCGCGCTTTAGGTGGGTTGCTTCGTCTCCAAAATCGGTAGACTATTCATTAATTCTATCGTGTAGTAAATCATGCGTGATTGTTAGATGTGTTAGGAAGCATGTTAGATATAGAGAGGATGTTCTCGTGTTGTTATCATGATCATGTTGATGTATGCTTTCTATTTGTGTTAACTTAAATACCACTATTGAAACTTGACCTAGCACCCTGTCATATGTTGTATGTGTAACCAAACTAGTAGAAAACTCTCACTTGGGCTAGGTTTATTTTATGTTTTAGACATCCACACTTTACTCCCTATCCCTGGACATAGTGTTTTCCTCGCCCGTGTAGTGGGCTGAGTGGTCGGAATTTCTCTTAGTGTGGGATGCATGTTACACTCGTGCTTGGGGGCAGAGTGGAGTCTGGTAGATGTAGCCGGTCTTATATCTGTGGCGAGAGCCGTTTGGGTAAACGGTGGTCCCGGAATGTCGTGTTTCTTTATTTTATGTGTCGCCATCATGTTAGTGGCAGTTGTATACCAGTGATAGCAGGACCTTGAACCCAGAACCTTTTTTGGACACACATGATTTTAGTCAACCAATATTTTTCTTCCAAACATCGAAGGGTCGCCGGAGTCTGTTCTTGTCTGATTGGACGAAGGTATTAGCCCTTCGGGGTTTGGGAATAAAACTTGTTTTCTAACCGTTTTTCCTAAAAGAATTAAAAATCATTAAAAATGGGTTTTCCTCAAATCAAGATGGTTTTTCAAAAAGGAACTACTTTTAGTCCTCACCCCGCGTGGGTTGAGTGAAAAATGATTTTCAGTAATAAATGTCACATTTTTCCTGTAAACTTTCCCACTAGAGAAGATTCGAGTGGTCTAGATTCTAAGGGCTGCCTTTTTCTTTGAGTCGACAACAACGAGAGGCTATGCCTAGAGCCTGTTCTTGTTTGATTTGGATTGTAGGTTCTAGTCTTTTGGGGTTCCCGGACCCTTCATTGTTGTCGGCTGTGGGGTATATACCCAGCTAGTGAGTTTGCTTGTTGAGTTGATGTTCCTATTTGGGGAGCCGTTGGGTTGACAGCGGTCCCGACTGTTCGAGCGGTTCCTGTTAGTGAGTTAGAGAGGTGATTTGGGTACTGTCGATCTTATTGATCGTGGATTGGACTATAGCCTGCATGAGCCATATTGAGCTAGACAGAGATGCGCAGATACTTTCCTCGGTGGGGTCACACCCCTCGAGTGCCACTCTGGAGTTGGGCCTGTTACTTTGCTATCGCGACTTATCGACGCAGTCCCTCTGGCTGGGCCAGTTTTGGTAGTCACGGACACCCTACGTAAGTCCAGTCCTCCATGGATGTAATGGCAGCAGGTAGGCGCAGGTTTGACTGGACCCCATGTGGCAGTCAGTGTAGATTGGGTGGCCGTGTTTTGAGAGTTAGTATATGCATCATGTTTCCATCTGTATCACTCCTTGAGTATTTAGATAGAGACATAGTAGCTGCAGAATTATTTTCCAGCCCTTTTCCTTTCAGTATTGCATTCGTTACATTATGCCTCTAGTAGACTTAGTGGGCAGACCGTCGGGCTTGGATATGGTACCCACTGAGAACTACTGTGGGATTTAGTTCTCACACCTGCTATAGTAATTTTTTCTCCCGGGACCTCTTCTCCTGTTCCTGCTGCTCCTGTTGCTGATCCTGTTGACCAAGGTAAGGGAGTCACGAGCTAGATCCCTACCAGTCTTCTTTCAGAGAGAGTAGTTGTACCCATTTTGGTGATGTACTAGTACTGTCAGTGATTTTGGGATTGTATCATATACATTTTACTTTTGAAAGTTTTAGTTTTTGGAGAGACTTATGTTTTGTGAGGACCTGACATATACTATTTGAGGAGTTGTATATATTTATTTCAGTAGTTTACTTTTTAGCTCTGATATCTGTATAGCTATAGTATCCTTCTTTTTGCAGGTTAGACTCTTCGTCTATACGGAGTTTTCCGTATGGGCGGTGGATCTGTTGGCGAGCCCGGGTCGGAGTTTCGACCCCGGGGCGTGACAAAGAGAGTATTTAGTTTTTCTGTGGAACCTCTACTCTTTTATCTTTTCTCTATTTTTGCACTTAGTCATAAGGCGCGAAGGTCCAAACTAGCAAACGGAGGGCAAGACTTGGTCATTTCGAACAGGAAGGCGGCCGCCGCATGAGTTTTTGCTAGGCGAAAAGCTTAAGTATGTGATTTTTATCTCAAATTAATTCATTATAATACTTTTTCTTTCCTCTCTTTTTTCCTCTGCTGCGGTTGAAGGGATTGTCGTCACTTTTACTATCACCTTCGCCGGTGAATATATCATCGGGCTTATTTCCATCTCCCATAATAAGATACTTTTGATGAATATGACAAATGAAATACAAAAAAAAATATTTAATATTTTATTATTATTAATTATTTTTATATTTTTTATCTGCTGTGAAGTGCGGGCACCTTCACTACTAATTTTGGTAATGTTAGCTAGTAGTTTATTGGTTTAATGCCTACGATAATTCAGTTTCTAGTTCGCAGGGGCTTTCCTAGTGCGGCTTTCCTAGTGCTTGCTATCCAATTTGTGATTGTACTTCTTGTAGTAGTTGTTTCAAGTTGCGGATTTTGTTGGCCCCTCCTCACCCTGATTTCTTGAAGTTTCATTCAATGCGATTCGGATCTTATTTACTGATAAGCTATAATTACTCTTGTAGAGATTCAACTCCCCCCAGTTCCCTCATATTGTTAAAATCCTACACTCTTCCACCTAATCATTCCTCTTATTTAATGTACTGGGCCTTATGGACTCTGGTTATTGTACTTAAAAGGTGGGGAGAGGAATGCATTGATGCGCTGAGCTCTCTACAGGGTCATCATTTCTAAGAAAAGATTAATCTTAACTATCCAATGGAGTCTTAAACTGAAACATTAAAAAGAAACATAACTATATTAAGATAATTTCGTCATTCCACATAAAAAGTTTTAATAAAATTTGCAACTACAGTTTTTGTAACCAAACCTAAAAACAAACCTAAAAACATAAACAAAATAAACAAACATAAAAACATAGTAGATAAGTCGATAGAAAACATAAACAAAATAACCCAATTAAATTCTATAATAACCGGGAGGAGCTTCAGGATCTTCCTCGGTTGTTGTCGTTGTTTCTGTATCACCCAATATTATCGCTTCGGCTATTGATTCTACATCAATTGGATTAGAGGTAGGGTGATTAACCAAGGTATAGCATCTAGCAATACTATCCATAATCTCATTCAATTCAGAAACAATTTATTTTTTTTTCTCAATTAAAATATTATAGGTTTTCTTAAGAAGATTAAAGTCCAAGTTAAGCATCTCATACTCATCACGAAGTTTCGTATGTTCATCACAAATACGTTCGTATAATTCTTTGTAAGTTTTTTTGTCATCATAATTAACATCTTTAACTTCAAAGCCAAGTTCATCATGGAGGCTCTTGATAGCAACACACGCAGAGTTCTCCTCAGATTGTTCAGAGTTCGAAAACAAACCCACCAACATGTAATTATTTTCATAAATCGGGTACTCGTAGGAACCTCCACATCAATATAAGAACGTAGCCGTCCGTCGGCGACCATGGTAATTCCATATCTAGAAGGAGGTAAGAAAAATTGTGAACAGATTTTGTAAAGTAAAAGGCGAAAGTTGATACTGACGTTTATGGTCGATGCCATTTATATAGTCAAACGTAAGCTGTCGAAAAATACACGCCGAACTTGTGTTTTATATTGCATGTTTGTTTTACTTTCAATAACAAATTTTAAGAACACTTTTAGAAAACTACGGCGATAGTATGATAGTCATGTGTTTTAACTCAGTTGACAGACGCATAATAATATATTAAATGATGTATAGAAAAATAATTGTAGATAACAATAAAATTATAATAAAAAAATATCAAAAGTAAACACAATAAGAATAGACAATATAGTAAAATTTTTTAGAAGCACAAAGTTGTATTAGAACTTACAGTACCACGGAAGCAAACAATTATTCCAAATCTCTGTCACTTTTCTGAAGGAGAAAAAAATTACATTAATTAAATAAAATAAATAAATAATATAGAATAAGTTTTTTTAGCAACATGACTTGCGCATGCGGCTTGCGGCGCGCAAGACGGCGGTTTGGGGCTTGCGGCAGCGCAAAGCTGCAGCTAGCCCATGCGGAGCGGCTGCAGGCGGCGGTGTGCAGCATGGCACGGTGCTCAGGGCATATAGAATAAATCCTATCTATCTACTTACAGTCAAAAAGATGTACTTACAGTCAAAAAGATTAGGTTATCAGATCTGATAGAAAAAAATTGCATGCTAGAGAAGTTGTTATATATAGATACAAAAAGGAATCGTTATAGTATAGGAAACGACACTGCATAGCTCTTCTCCCAGGAAATGGCGACAGAGGAATAGGAAGAGGAAACGGTAATGTAAGAAGCGGCGGCGGTGAGGGAGAGACATCGTGGCACGGTTAATTTTAGTTCGGAGGAGAACGCCTCGATTCTTTGCTCAGATAGAGGAAGCCGAAGAGGAGGAGGAAGAAGCGGAAGAGGATCTGTTCAAGAAAAATGAACGCTGTTCAAGTAAAAAAAAAAAAAAAAAAAGAAGAAGAAAAAGTAATAGATTAGCCGACCAGTTCAAGCAAAAAAAAAAAAGAAAGAAAAAAAAATAAGGGAAAAAAAATAGATAAGCTGGTGTAATATATAGGTGAGGACCAACAACAACAATTAGACCGGTTCAAGAAAAAAAAACCAAATAGATGAGCCAGAGTATAGGATCGGTTCAAGAAAAAAAAAGAAAAAATAAAAAGGATAGATGAGTCGGTGTAATATATTGCCACGTGGCAATAAGATTGGAATAATATATAGGTATAGAAACACTCTGTTCCTAAAACGAATTTACTACGGCCAACATGCATCGTAAGGATCCAAATAGCTAGGGATCAAATGTATATATAGTCAAATTATAGTAACCCCATTGTAAATAGCCGAGGCACCGCAGGTCAAAGGGCCAGTTATACTACTGAAATATTGAGTAAGTCACTGACGAGTAAGTAGACATCCAAGTGACTTCTCGTGTTGGTCACGCTCGGTACCCTTATTCTTTAATAACCACCTACACATTCGCTTTAGTGTTCCCACATTATTGACTCGAGACTCGTCTACCCTAAAAGGAAGTGATGTGTGTACCCATCTCACAGAATCAATCACTGTCTTCGTAATGGTCTATCGATCGGAAGCAGTTAGGAATTAATCACTAATGATACATGTCTCAAATTCAAAATTATTGAGAATATATATTATCATTTTATTAATTTTTTTGGATAATTCATAGACATTTACACAATATGAATAGAAATAAAAATCAAATTACATTCATAATGTAAAAAATTAAATACAAATTTATATCCTAAAAAAAATATATGTGTCGGCCTGATTGGCCTCTATGGCATACATCTAACAATATGCACTTGGTGTATATTAATACATTATACACCACAACTTATATTAGATTACTAATGATCTAATATCAAATTTTAATTAAATATATCTTATCTCCAAGGTCTACTTATTTAAATTTACGTGTGATGAATTAATTTTAAAATCTCTATTAAAGTATTTCAAGCCTGTGGTGTATGTATAAATATACACCTGATGAAAAGAATGTTTAATAAGGTGTACTCATAATTTTAAGAGAGAAATTTTTTTTACTTGCAACATGCATAACAATGCTCTATATATCACACAAAATATTTAATAATTAATACTATAAAATAAAATAAAATATGTATAATATAAAATAATTAAATAATTTAATATACTATAAAATTTTATTTTTGATTAAAATTTTATTTTTGATTCATATTTTGGAGCCGATTTACAATGCAATATAATGTTCAAAATATTTATATGAGATATAACAAGATTCTATTGGTGCCTTAATGGGCAATTGGCTCTCTTGCAAACCATTTTCTAGATGTGACTTTAGAGCCAAATTATATATTCTATAAATTGGGAGGCTTCCGAGTCATAGTTTATCACTAGTTAAAGACCCGTGCTTCGCGGCGGACGAATAAATTGATATTTTCAAATGCACACTTCAAAGAATTTATTTTTAATTGATATTTTCGAAGCCGATCAAAGATAATCTTCAAATCTGTAAGATGATCAGTTTTATTTCGTGTCTTGACCACCAAATCATCGATATAACATTCGACCAACTTGTACAACAACTCATCAAAAATGATTATCATCGCTCTTTGGTAAGTGACACACGCATTCTTTAATAAAAAAGACATGACTTAACAACAAAATTTACCTTTACGAGTTCTAAAAGCCGTATGAATAGCATCATCTTTTTGGGTATGTTTTTTTTTTAAAAAAAAAAGGAAAAAACTGTAATTAAGATGCTTTAATTAATAAAAATAGTACGTAATACATTTTTTTTATAAGCAAAAAAAAAAAAAAAAAAAAAAAAAAACACGCTCCACCCCTTTCTTCCTCTTTTTACTCTAGGAGCAAAGAAAATAATTTTCGCTTGGACCTCAGTGTCGACGGCGAATATGATGGCGACGGCAACAATGGCGGCGGATAAAGCTGCGGCAACGATAGCAGTATGTTTTGGTGTCGGGGCGGAGCTACAACAGGAACGCGCCTCGTCCCCTCGACTGCAGCGACAGCGAGTTTTTGGTTGCCAAGGCGGAGGAGGAAGCTGCGAAGCGTCAGGTTAGGAGACGACTTGCTCCGGGGTGACGATGGGGGTGGATAGTGGGTTACTCTCCTGCTCTTCTTCTTCTTCTTCTCTGTCAAGGTGGAAGTGGATTTTTTTTTTTCTTTTTTTTTTTCTTCTTCTACTATTTTTTTTAGCCTGAGTATGTGTGGATGTGAATGTGTGTGTCTGTGTGCGGGTGGCTCCCCCCTCTACCTTCTCCGCTGAAGCCATTTTATAAGGTTTCGAGGACCCCAAATCCCCGAATCTTTGCCGGCAATTGACAGCGACAAGAGGGCTTGGCGTGATCCACAGCTAGCTCCGCCGGATTTGGGTACGGTGACGATGATGGTGCGCGGGATTTTCGGGATCTCCGAATCTCATGGTGACGACGATGATCTAAATTTAAATTGAAACTGACCATGAGGAGCAAGTCCGCAACAAGACAGGGTCGTCAGACCACGTCGCCATTAGGTTAGAGAAATAGAAGTCTGTGAAAGAGTAGAGAAAAACGCGGAGAACGCGGAGAAGTTGGGATGGGAGTATGTGAGAGAGTAGCCGAAAACGCGGAGAAGCCGAGTTCAATTTGCGAACTAACCCAAGTAGTATCATTAAAGAAAAATATTCCCAATCTAGCCTTCTTTTTTAAAAAAATTTCAATCTAGCCTCATTTCTATAGATTAGAGAAAAAAATAATAATTAAGAGTATTTACACTTTAATTAAGAAAAAAAAATATTATTTTTTTCTCTCTCCTTCACCCACTTTCTCTTTTTTTTCTCTCTCCTCTGCACACAACTTTCTCTCTCTTTCCCGCGCCCCCTCCCCCCCCAACTCTCTCTCTCTCCATCCGTGCCCTCTCTCTCTCTATTCTATCTACCAATAATATAAAAATAATAATTAACTTTTTATAATAATAATATTTAATATTTAATAATAAAATTATAAAATTATTATTATTATTAGTATTTAATTTTACTATATAAAATCAAATAATTATAGATAATAATTAGTAAAAAGAATATTATTAATTTAAATTATTTATTTTTTATTATTATTATTATTATTATTATTATTATTATTATTATTAATATTTAATAATAAAATTATTAAATTATTATTATTATTAGTATTTAATTTTACTATATAAAATCAAATAATTATAAATAATATTTAATAATAATTAATAAAATTATACTTATTAATTTAAATTATTATTTATTTATTTATTATTATTTTTATTCTTATTATTATTGCTATTATAAGTATTTAATTGATCAAACAAATCATTGCTATTATTGCTATTAATCAAAATCATTGCTATTATTGCTATTATTTTTATTCTGATTTGTTTGATTAATTAAATACTTATAATAGCAATAATAATAAGAATAAAAATAATAATAAATAAATAAATAATAATTTAAATTAATAAGTATAATTTTATTAATTATTATTAAATATTATCTATAATTATTTGATTTTATATAGTAAAATTAAATACTAATAATAATAATAATTTAATAATTTTATTATTAAATAATAATAATAATAATAATAATAATAATAAATAATTTAAATTAATAATATTATTTTTACTAATTATTATCTATAATTATTTGATTTTATATAGTAAAATTAAATACTAATAATAATAATAATTTTATAATTTTATTATTAATTATTAAATATTATTATTATAAAAAGTTAATTATTATTTTTATATTATTGGTAGGTAGAAGAGAGAGAGAGAAAAAGTTGTGTGCGGAGGAGAGAGAAAAAAAGAGAAAGTGGGTGAAGGAGAGAGAGAGAAAAATAATATTTTTTTCTTAATTAAAGTGTAAATACTTTTAATTATTATTATTTTTTTAATCTATAAGAATGAGACTAGATTGAAAATTTTTTTTAAAAAAAGGCTAGATTGAAAATATTTTTTTTTAATGAGGCTACTTGGGGCATTAGTTCTCAATTCCCCTTTTATTTTAATTGTATTGATGCTTAAATAAAAATCATGAACAGTTTGAATTATTTTAAATATTTATAACTAAGTTATATTTTTAATTAAAATATGTAATTATAAAAATATTTAAAAATAAATAAAATAATCTAAGATTAATAAAATATCAATAAAAAAACGTTAGAGGTAGCAATTTTAAAAGTTAGAAGGCTTTCTTTAATTTTATAAGAATCTATACCATCTATACCATCTATACCATACTATGAATTCTCTTATTTTTAAGGTGACGTGGCGCATTCTCCATAGTTTAGAATATTTTTAATTTTTTTTTTTTATAATAATTATCTACTGTCTCTCTCCTTCTCATAATCTCTCACCTCCTCTCAATGGCTTCTTCTCTTCTCTAACATCCGTCCCTTCACCTTCCCCACATGCATACATTGATTAATTTAATTATTGTGGTGGTGGTGACGTTTGATGCATTTTTCTTTTTTTTTTTTTTTTTACAATAATTGTCTTCTCTCTCTCCTTCTCTACATCATAATCTCTCACCTCCCCTCAATGTCTTCTCCTCTTCTCTAACATCCGTCCCTTCACCTCTCCACATCCACATGTATGCATTGATTAATTTAATTATTGTGGTGGTGGTAGCGTTTGATGCTTCAACAAATTATAATTATCATTTAATCTAATAAGTTAATTAAGCATATGGTGTTAATTTGTATTTTCTTCTTATATGCCATCGGCTTCTTCTAACTTCCATAGCCCTACCTCATTTTTTTCTTTGTGGAGTTTTTATAGACCCCGTACAAGATGCTTCGGTGGCGTGGTTGTAGCGGTGGTGGAGGCGGTGAACGTGATGGCGGTGGAAACCAAGACGGTGATGGTGGAGTCAGAGCGTAGGCAATGGTTGTGAAGATCGATGTGGCGGCGGCGGCAGTGACGAATCCTTCAATTTGAGTGTCGAATCAAGAATTTTGGCGGGTGATCTTGGTGGAGTTTTTCGCGCTCTGTTGCTGACATTGCCCGGACATAGAACGTGGGAGCGTGTTGCCGTTGTCTTCAAGTGCGTCGCCACCTCGAGAGGTAAAAATCGCCGCACCTTTCTTTGATTCTTTGTGAGCGATTCTTTACAGAAACATCATGCAATTTTTTTATTTTTATTTTTTGCCTCAGGAACCTATATCAGATTTTTCTATTTGATGTTGCTGTAAACCCTAATGCAACTTTTTTACCTAATACTTTATTTTATCACTTACTATATATGTATTTTAATTTTTTACCTATTTTATTTTATTTTATTTTTTTGCAGAAATCATTTATCTTTTGTCTACGGGTGCATTTATCTGATTCTCCGGTAAATCGTAATTCAACACATGATTACATTGTTGCAAAAGGGCGAGATCCTGGTGAGTGCCCTAATTTTATCGTAGCATGATTTCATTCCGTGATTTGATATTGAATTGATCTATATCGAGATTTTACAATAATTTGTTTATATTGTTGTAATAAATTTAGTATAAATTTAGCTATAATAATATATATATCCGCTGCATCGCGCGGATCACTACACTAGTGATCTATTTATCGTGCAATTATATCATCATTACATCTTATTTGTAACACCCTCGGCCCTCCCTTCATCCCATCTCTAAGTAACTGATTACACCACAACAAATCAAGTGAAAATGAAATTTTCTAAGACTTTGTGATATTTGATAATAATTTATTCAGTATAATTTTTTTTTATATAATTAAAAATTAACAATTTGATTTTGGCACTTTGAAAGATGAAGGTGATTTGTTTTATTTTTTAAAAAATAACTTAAAAACCTTATATGATATCCATTCAAAAATTTGCTAGCAGTTCTCTTCTACTAAATACTACATATTTTTAAAATAAAATATAAATATAAAAAATTGTTTAAAAAATAAAGATAAATAGATGGTTGGAATAAAAGGACAAAAATTTTGTGGGCACATATCTAAATTAATAAATTTGGAAATAATACATATGTGCAGTGTGACTAAACGACGTCCATCAATTCCCACAATTTTACTAAATTTAGAGAATTTTTTTTTTTTTTTAAAAAAAGAAAGCAATGAGCAGGAGCATTCATACTGTTTCGTCATGGCGGCCCATCGGTATCACCAAACTTATTTGTCTGTTAAATTTGTGTCTCTGAAATAAGGGCGTGAGATAGTGCGCTACCTTCCAAGATGGGCGTCAAGTGGACGCTGCCCGCCCAACGCGGAGCATAGGCTTTATAAAATGGAAAAGCTTCGACTAAGATTTTTATTATTTTTTTGAATAGCTAATTTGACAATCGATTCATAGTGTTTAATATGATGTAAGTTATTTGAACATTTCAGGAACAAAATTGTGTGACTTAAGAAGATGTTTTTTCTAATTCTTCAACTTGAAAAAAAAAAAATAAAAAAAAAATAAAAAAGCAAAATTGAAAAACCTTCTAAGGTGAGAGATAATATTTTCAAAATTAGCAAGTGGCAAAGGGCTTGGTGGTTGATACCCGAAACCCGAGTTCGAAGCCTAATTGCTTCACATTTCCAGCTAAGTTTATTTAAAAAATAAACGAAGCGGTAGCATGCTACCTTTCTCTCAAAAAAAAAACAAAAAAATAAAAAAAATATTTTCAAAATTAAGATTGAAATTATAAATCGTATTGTAAATAGCGAAAAAAAAAAATTATTCAAAATATAAAATTCAATTGATTTGGATTGTACTATATTATCAAACTAGAAAATACTTTATATAAACTGTTAAAATTATTATTTCTGAACTGCTTGATCAATAAAAAATATATAATACCAAATTGATTAATAGTGTTGATTATCCAATGAGTCGCTCAATCACTAAAAATAACTCTATAACACCAAGGTGTTTGGGACTTAAAAAAATTTTAGCCCATATTCTTAGCTTAATTTTGCTAGATGAAACGGATAGTCAAAAAGATTCAAATTTAAAACTTTTAGTGAGAAATTAAAAAACATACAATCATTGGAGCCAATGACTTCAAAATTTTTAATGAATATAAAAAATTATTAACAATTCACAAAATTATAATGGACTTAGTGGATGTTTAATATAGACATTTTTGAGTGTAAACTTAATGGGTGAATTTATGAAACTTACAAAACTTTTATCCCTCTCTCTCTCTCTCTCGTTTTTCTTTCTCACACTTAGGCTCCGTTTGGATATGCTTAAAAATATAGTATAGTTATATTATACTATATTCGTAGGAATATTATTCTAGAACTCTATAACACCAAAGTGTTAGCCCTTAATTTCGAAACAAATAGTCAAAAAAAAGTCCAAATTTAAAACTTTTGATGGGAGATTAAAAAACATACAATCGCCGGCGTCAATGACTTCAAAATTTCTAATGAATATAAAAAATTATGAACAATTCATTAAATTGTAATGAACTTAGTGGATGTTTAATATAGACATTTTTTAGTATAAACTTAATGTGTAAGTATATGAAACTTACAAAGCTTTTATTCCTCTCTCTCATTTTTCTTTCTCACACTTAGAACCGTTTGGATATGCTTAAAAAAAATACCCGTAGGAATATTATTCTATAAGGCGTTTTGCGCACACAAAAAAAACATATATTTTGGAGTATAGTTAAACTATACTTAAAAAAAAAAAAAAAATAGAGTAAAATAATAATTTACTCTAACCAAAAAAAAAAAAAAATCGCCATTCCTTACCTCACTCTCACTTTCAAAATGTGACAAATTTTAAATTTTAAATTTCAAAATTTTAAATTTAAAATTTTAAATAAAATTTAAAATTTAAAATTTTAAATAAAATTTAAAATTTAAAAATATAAATTTAGAAATTTTAAATTTAAAATTTTACATAAAATTTTAAATTAAAAAATATAAATTTAGAAATTTTAAATTTTAAATTTTAAATCTTAAAACTAGGGTTTAAATTTAATTTAAAAAAATTTAAATTTTAAATTTCAAATTTTAAATTTATAAAATTCAAATTTAAAAAATTCAAATTAAAATTTTCAAATTTTAAAATTTAAACTTTATGATATTGATTTTCAAATTTTAAACATTAAAATTTATTATTTTAAAATAATTAACTTCAATTTTAAAATAATAAATTTTAATTTTAAAATAATAATTTTTAATTTTTAATTTTTGATTTTCTAAAAAATTTTCAATTTTTTGGTTTGAAATTTTAAATTTCAAGTTTTCAATTTTCAATTTTCAATTTTTAATTTTTAATTTTTAATTTTTAATTTTCAATTTTCAATTTCAATTTTTAAATTTTTAATTTTCAATTTTCAATTTTTAATTTTAATTTTAAATTTTAAATTATGATTTTTTAACTTTTAATTTGAAATTATGAAAATTTTAATTTTAAAATATAAAATTAACGTCTTTTTTAAAAAAAAAATTGAGAGAAATTTTTTAAAATTATACAATATGCATCCAAATACTTTAAAATTTAATATTTTTTTTTAAATTACAGAATTTTCTATTTCAATTTTTATTGTGTATTGCTCTTATTCTTTGAAAACACAAAAATCCAAACTAGTAAGATAAAAATAATCTTGTCCATCTTCGAGTAGAAAGGAGTGCACAAAGAGGAATGCTAGGTGTACATCCGGGATGTACATCCTACATTCTATCTCAGTCTGGAGTGGGTATTATTTTACTCGTCACATCGAGTGACGAATAAAATTTATCCCACTTTAAGATAAAGTGGGGTATAAGATACACATCTTTAAAGGGGTGTATACTTATTATATATACCCATCAAACAATTTCAAATTCTCTTCATGTCAGAGAACAAACAATTTCAAAATTATGCCACAATGTGCTTGTGGCATAATTTTTAGACCATTGTGATATGCAACGGTCGACTAAATTCAAATTTCAACTCGTTACCCTTTTGCTTCCTGCTTCTACTTTAACCTCACTAGAGCCCAGAGAGATCTATCTTTTATATATTTGAAGGCCCCTCTTCTAGTTTTACCTCACTAAAGCCCGGAGAGGTCTATCTTTTATATATTTGAAGTCCCCTCAACTATAAATAATTTTAAAATATGTCCCTCAATTTTATAGTAAATTTGTATAAAAAATTTATTAATTTTACGTATTAGTAAAAGTGTGTTATCTTTTTTATTTTTACATATTTAGTCTAAATTTTTAAAAAATTGACCAAAATATTTTTATTATCTTTTCTTTTTTTTCTTTTTTTTTCTTTTTTTTTCCTGCTCAAGATGCATTTTCCTTATTCTATTTCCCTCTCTTTTTTTTTTTTTTTTTTTTTTTTTTTTTTTCTCCTCGAGATTCATTTTTCTTATTTTCTCCTTCCCGAGCCCACCTCACTCCCACGTTCCACGCAACATCTAAGTCGCCGCACCGAAGCGCCATTCCTCGACGCCGCGCCCGCTCCCACAGCGCCCATGACCACGCGTATCTAATGGGCACGTCGAGCAAGCGCGGTTTCGAGGGCGGCACTTTGACGGGGTCAATGATAGTGGCGAGGGCGGCGGCGAAGAAAAAAAAATATAGAAGATAAAAAAATAATAGAATAAAAGAAAGAAATAAAAAAAATTTATTTTATTATTTTTTTTCTAAGAAGATCATTATGTATCGTCGTCGTCGCTTATATAAGAAAGGCCGAGAACCAAAGAAAACGGAAGAAGAAAAAAAATTATACTGTTTTAAAAAAATATTATAACATTTTAAACAAAAATTGTACTTTTGAGACAAATTACACTCTTTAAAATAAAAGTTCACTCTTTAGGTGAAAATTATACTCTTTGAATTAAAGTTGCACTTTTTCTTTTTCTCCTCCTCCTTTTCCTCCATTTTCTTGTATTTCTTGTGCGCCTATTCGAGATTGGCAACGCACGCGATGGAGATGAAGGAGAGTGTGGCAATGCCGGAGAAGAGGACGGTGGAGGTGGAGGCGGAGGCAGAGGCAGCCCACCTTACCTCTGTTAGAATTTTGTGCAAAAATAAACGCAGCGAAAAATAGAATCAAATAAATAAAGATTTCAAAAACTTGAGATTCGATCTAAAAAATCATGAAAAAGGAAGATCTAATCTTCACCTTTGCGGGGAGATCTCTTGAAGCCGCACACGCGTTCGGCATCTACGAGTATCCACATAAGGTTGTCGATCTAATCGAAGGTCTCGGCATCTACGGGTATCACACAAGGTTGTCAATCTAATCGAAGTTCTCACCGGGTTGTTAGGTCCTTTGCAGAGAACGTCCTTTTTTATCGTGAATATTTAGAAAAGAGAACGTATTTTTTGATCGTGGATATTTAGAAAAGAGAAAAATAAGAAAAATATATGACGATTGGAGTTTTTTCTTTTTTTTTTTTTTTTTTCTTTTTCTCTTCTTAAAAAACTATCATATCACTCACAAAGAATCAAAAGAAAGGGGCGATAATTTTTACCTCTCGGGGTGGCGACGCCCTTGAAGATAATGCCAGCATGCTCCCACGTTCTAGGGCCGAGCAATGTCAGCACCAGGGCGCGAAAAACTCCACCAAGATCACTTCATTTATATAATGTATGAAGAAAAAAAATGTACAATAATCTTGTAAAGATTTTTTATACTTACTCTAAATCTTGTATCTCCAAATTTTTTATTGGAGTTAGGTCATTTCCAACATATGTATAAAAGATAGGTCCAACAGCGACAATACTTCCGAGGACATCTAAACAACATAAAGGTAAACACATTATCATTCTTTAATTAATAATAAAAAAACCTCAGAATCTGTTGAGATCAAAATTTTCGCCACTCGAGGAAATGACACGTGGCGTTTATCTTCGAGCAAAGGACATCAACCGACGAAAGAATAAATCAACAAAGAGGACCCACGTCTTGGTTCAGACCGATCTCAGTCACGTAAGAATGCAGCACGCAATATACACCAGTCGGACAAGGATATCAGCCGACAAGAGAAGCGGCCGAAATAAGGAGATCCTCGCCCGAAATCAACTCCGACTAAAGGCGAAAGCCAGATCGACCACCCGAGCGACTAGGAAGGAGAAGTCTGAGTCGATTCTTGGCTCTTCAAGTCAGAAGGAAAGGCTTCAAAAGAAATGGGCGTGAGATCCGGATGCGAATCTCGTAACTGATTCCGGAAATGGCAAGCGACTCCCAGCATTTGAAAGCGCCGCGGATCATGCTTAGGCGCAATAATTAGGGGATGAATTAGATGGGAAACGACTACTACCCTATTAAGGAGAATCGTTTCAAAAAGAAAGTAGTTGAGAATTTCCTGATTACTCTCCCCAAATCACACCGATTATTCAAATCGGCTTGCACACATAGTTCGGGAGTGTATAAATACCCGAAACATCAAAGAGAATGGAGTCCTGCAAGCTCGTACGCCAAAACCACCCCCTGGTTTTTCATATCTTTCAATACTTATATTTACGACCTTTCTAGATAACTTTATCGCATTTCCTAGGAATAGACTTATTTATAATTTCTTTCATTTCCTTCTCCTTGTATCCCTTTCCCAATCAATATAAAGCATTAATCTGCTCCTTAGCCGTGTCAATTTATTGTTTCTACTATCTAAGTCGGCTACTTTAGGCCGGACTCTGCCACTCTCTCTCTCTCTCTCTCTCTCTCTCTCTCTCTCTCCGTTATTCCGGTTCGGCTAATCTAAGTCGGACGGTCGCGAGAATTTACTGAGAAGAATTCGGCCGAGCATATTCCTCCTCGGTCCGATCGCTTGATCCATTGGCATGCAGCTCATCACGTTCAGAGGGTCAAACGAACGCCCGAGGCTGACCGACGACCGATATTTTCAGCCCCAACAAAATTCAACTTGAACTTGTTCACAGTCGGCTCTTGACTGTTTTCGGTCTATTGAATAAAATTTAATTTTTTTTAATTTCGTTTTCGGGTCGAACCCGTGTCGAAAATACTTCCATTAGCTTGAAACTTCACCAAAACTATCATAATAGTCCTCGAAAACAGTTTTTATAAGAACTCCCTAATTTACAAAAGTCCAAATCACCACAATCTCTTTTTTTCTAAAAAATATAATAAAATTATTTTTTTTATTAATTATTATGGGATGAATAATTGTTAGGAAAAAATTATTATTGATTGCATCACACTATGTAGGATATAGGATGGGACATTCTCTATTTTTTTTTTAGATATTGAGACCCCCTTAAAAATCTATGATGTCTGACACCATAACCTTTTATTTTAGTAATGCACTGATTTTTCAGCTCATAGATTAGTGGTAAATCTCTCTCTCTAAAAGTCGTCAAGGATGCTCCTAATTTTAAGATCCCAAAAAATTATTTAGTGTTAAATTTTATCCCTTGTCTTGTAAATTACAACAATTATAATTGATATATTAATGACTGAATAATTAATATTCAAAATTTTAATTTTAAATTTTAATTATTTTATAATTTTTAGTTAAATTTAATTTTTTAAAAAATAAACTAAACAGATACTATATTATTTTTTTTCTCTAAAAAAAATAATAATTAATACTCTTTTACCAATTAAATAACGACAACATAAATAAATTTGCAAAAAAATTGCAAATTTTTTTTTTGCTGGCATAACATACCCCATCTACCTCTATCTTCCTCTCCGCAATTCTAAAAATTTACCAGGTAGGTAACCAACCTACCTGACAGTGGAACATTTCACTTTTGAAAGGGCGCAATAGTTTTCGGCAGTATTGAAAAGAATCAGAGAATAAGGACCGGCAGCTTTTGGCATCTATCATCATATTTAAAGTCTCAATCACATTTTTCTTGGATACCTCTCATACCCAACTCCCCCAGGTAGTGCCTCCTCTACATGCAACCATTAATTATTACCAAAGAAGCAATTAAGAATTTTGTGCTTCTTATGCTTTTTATTTATATATATATATATATATATATACTCGCTCTATGCATCACAGGAAACTTCCTGGAAACACGCTAAAAAAAATAAATAAATAAATAGGAATCTCCTCCCAATTCCAACCCGGTGGACGTGGTCCTCACGTCCGCACCGAGTGAGAGAGACCCTATATTCGTAGAAATTTATAGAGTTATTGAATTTGAATGCAATTTCATTTTATTAAATTACATCAATTTGTTGGCCAATTAATTTTAATTCGCATGTGTAACTCGTATCATCATAATTGTTGAAACGAAAATCAAAGTGTCTTGACCTTTTCTCATAAACAGATTGATTTAAGAAATATATTTATTGTTTTTAATAAACCACTGTTTCGTCTGGTGTCTACAATATTACAATATATAATATATGATTCATTTACTACTAATTTGATTTGACCAGATCGAAAATCTTTTATGTTCAAAACTGTAATTTATAGATCCAATGTCACATTCAGTAAAAATTTATGATACATGTATAGGGTGTACTCAATGTGTACGAGCTTGCCCCACAGATGTATTGGAAATGATACCTTGGGACGGATGTAAAGCCAAGCAAATAGCTTCCGCCAAGAAAGATGAACGGTATATATTTCTTCTATTATGGAGTTAAGATTTTTTAGTTCATCATTTCTAAAATTCATTCTGCTTTATAATAAATAGATGTAAAATATACAATCCGATTTTGAATATATAAAAAATAATTTTCAAATTTATGTAGAGATAAAATGTATGAATTATCTTTTACTATCTCAAACTTATAGCTTAACTCCGGCTAAATAGTAAAAGAGAGGCTCAATTGCACTTTTGGTCCCCAACAATAAGGCGAATTGTAATTTTTTACTCAATTTTTTTTTTTAGATTGTTGTAATTAAGTTTCACCTGAGTAATTAGTTGATGATGTAAAAATATTTACTTGTAGTATCGGTACCTTTCGGCTATCGCCCGGGGACACTGTTGGGATAGGTCTAGCCTTAATAGCGCCCCTTGACTTGTTTCTTAGTGAGTAGGGCGGTGGCGTTCGCTCTAAATTTTAGGAGTTAGGGCTCGATAAATGTTGATCGGCGGTGCGATTGGAGCGAAAATCTGACTCCCGGATTCTCCGGAATCAAATTTTAGAACTTCGGGGTGTCTGCACCGTGCATCGGAATCCGTGCCGCTTATTTCCGCACGCTTTTCAAGGCGCACGGGGAGGGGAAGGCTCGTGTTGGATCATTGTTTGCGTCTATTGTTCGGCGTGTGTTGGATCGGAATCCGGGGTTCCTACCTTAAACCATTTCACCTCGTACCCCTTACATTGCGCAGGAGGCTAGGGTTTAGGGGAGGGTTTTGGCTTCCTGATTGTATAAATAGCGACCTGTGTTGACCCTAGATAGAAAACCCTTTGTGTGTTTAACCTAGCCGTCTCGGGTAAGAGGAGGGGGAAACCTCATCACCTCACATCGTGCGTATCGGAGGCCGGGGACAAGACGGGACCAGATCTTTCCAGCAGGAACCTCGAGGTGAGCAATCGTTTCCTTTTCTCTTTCCTCTTTTTGGGTCGCCGTGGTCGCCGAGAGAGAGAGAGAGACCGGGCCTGCCGCTGGTTGCCGCGCCGCCACCCGCGCGGGCACGCGCCAGCGAGGGGCGATCCGCTGCCGCGACGCGCCGCCCGCGCTGGGCTTGCGCCCGCGCGGGGCGCTGCTGCCGCGCCGCTGCCCGCACGGGGCTTGTGCCCGGGCGGGGCCCTGCCGCCGCCCGCGCGGGGCCCTGCCGCCGCCGCCGCCGCCCGCGCGGGGCCCTGCCGCTGCGGCTATTGTTGCTGCCGCGCCGCACGCGCGGGGCGCTGTTGCTGCGCCGCTGCCCGCGCGGGGCTTGTGCCCGCGCGAGGCCCCGCCGCCGTGCCGCCGCACGCGCGGGGCTTCTGCCCGCGTGGGGCCCTGCCGCTTCGGCTGTTGCTGCCGCCGCGCCGCCCGCGCGGGGCTTGTGCCCGCGCAGGGCTTGTGCCCGCACGGGGCGCTGTTGCTGCGCCGCTGCCCGCGCCGGGCTTGTGCCCGCGCGGGGCCCCGCCGCCTCGCCCCCGTGCGGCTGCCGCCGCGCCGCCCGCGCGGGGCTTGTGCTCGCGCGTGGTGCTGTTGCTGCGCCGCTACCCCCGCGTGGCTTGTGCCCGCGCGGGGCCCCGCCGCCGCCCGCGCGGGGCTTGTGCGCGCGCAGGGCCCTGCCGCTGCGGCTGTTGCTGCCGCCGCACCGCCCGCGTGGGGCTTGTGCCCGCGGGGGCCCTGCTGCCGTGCCGCTACACGCGCGGGGCTTGTGCCCCCGCGGGGCCCCGCCGCCGCGCCGCCGCCCGCGCGGGGCTTGTGCCCGCGTAGGCCCTGCCGCTGCGGCTGTTGCTGCCGCTGCGCCGC
This sequence comes from Tillandsia fasciculata, assembly GCA_029168755.2. Classification (NCBI taxonomy): domain Eukaryota; kingdom Viridiplantae; phylum Streptophyta; class Magnoliopsida; order Poales; family Bromeliaceae; genus Tillandsia; species Tillandsia fasciculata. Next base: position 6,277,179 of record CM054931.1, read on the forward strand.
CCGCGCGGGGCCCTGCTGCCGCGCCGCTACCCGCGCGGGACCCCGCCGCGCGCCGCCGCTCCCGCAGGGCTTGTGCCCGCGCGGGGCCCTGCCGCTGCGACTGTTGCTGCCACCCGCGCGGGGCGTTCTGCCGCCGCACGGCTCCTTTCGTTCCCCGCCGCATACGTCCAGATACCCTTTGATCGTTTCTTTTTTGGTTGAGTCGTTCGTTCGTGGCACCAATAACCTTTTATCATATATATATATATATATATATATATATATATATATATATATATATATATATAGAGAGAGAGAGAGAGAGAGAGAGAGAGAGAGAGAGAGAGAGAGAGAGAGAGTAGAGCTTATATGCTGTTAAAAGCACAAGTCCATTCATGCTTGTGAATTTTTTATCATTGGATTTGTATTGAGATTTGTTTTTTTACTTTATCTTTCTCTCTTTTTAGTTGACTTTACAAAAATACAAATTTCAATACAAATCCAATGGTAAAAAATTCACAAACATGGATAGTCTTGTGCTTTTAAAAACATATAAACTCTACTCTCTTTTTCTCTCTCTCTCTCTCTCTCTCTTTATATATATATATATATATATATAGAGAGAGAGAGAGAGAGAGAGAGAGAGAGAGAGAGAGAGAGATGGAGTCCGGCTACTATGCTTAAACAAGTACCAAGCAATTAGTGTTTATAAATTTTTTACTGTTAGATCTACTCTTTTGGCTAATTTCATCCCTTATATTATTCTATTACACTAATCACTCACTTAACTCAAAAGGTTCGCTATCATTCTAACCACACATTTTTTCATCCAAAGGTTAAAAACCTATTAGCACCAATAACTTGGTGCTTTTACAAGCATACAAACTCATATATATATATATATATATATATATATATATATATATATATATATATATATATATAGAAGAGAGAGAGAGAGAGAGAGATCGAGATCACTACAAAACAAAATTTATATAATGACACTTTTTAGATAACGCTAGGAAAAAGCGTCCTTAAGTATTTTTACAGTATAGTAAATACTGACGTTTCAAAAAGCGTCGTCATATAAATATTTTATTATATTAAATTAATTTATTAAATGATAAGCTTTACTTTTATTTTAAATTTTCGGACGCTTTAAAGCGTCAGGATTTTAATAAATCCTAACGCTTTAAAGTGTTAGAATATATTTTACCGACGCTTGGCATAAGTGTCATTATATACGTGGTGACTCTTCATTTGCCGACGTTTTAATCGACGTTTTCAAATGCGACGCTAAACTATATTGAGATGCTTTTAAACATTATTAAGTACAAAAAAAAAAAAACCGTTCCTAAATATTAGATTTCTTGTAGTGTATTAGAACTTATATGCTTTTAAAAGTACAAGCCCAACCATACTTTTAAATTTTTTGCCATTATATTTGTATTGAGATTTGTGCTATTATAAAGTCAACTAAAAAAAGAAAAAAAAAATACAATATCACAAATTTCAAAGTAAATCTAATAGTAAAAAATTCACAAACATACTTGAACAAACATACTTGGACTTACTTTTGAGAGTATATAAACTCTACTATATATATATATATATATATATATATATATATATATATATATATATAACTAGATTACTATACTATTAATAATACCAAATTATTTGTGCTATTAAATTTTTTATCCTTGTATGAAAAGATGTACAGTTAGGATAATAGTGGACGCTTAGAGTTTAATATGTGGTTGGAAAATTTGTATGATCTAACAGATAAAAATGATCAAAAAAATAGATCTAAAAATTAAAAAATTAATAGCACCAAATACTTTGTGCTATAGATAGCATAATAGCCGAGTCTCTCTCTCTCTCTCTCTCTCTCTCTCTCTCTCTCTCTCTCTCTATATATATATATATATATGATTGGAGAGTTTTCACATGAAGGATTCCCCCTCCCCCCCCTAAATAACTCTAAGAAGTAGATATGGAGGAGGAGAGGAAGACAGAGGAGGAGGGAGAGTACGAGGACCTGATGGCTGTGATGGCGGAGCGTCTGGACGCGGAGGACTTCATGAAGGAGCTGCGGGCGGGGTTCCGGGTGCTGGCGGAGGAGGGGCGGGGGGTGATAACGGCGGAGAGCCTGCGGCGGAAGGCAGGGGAGGTGCTGGGGATTGAGGGGATGACGGCGGAGGAGGCGGAGGCGATGGTGCGGGAAGGGGACCTCGACGGCGACGGCGCCCTGGGGGAGGCCGAGTTCTGCGTGCTCATGGTTCGCCTCAGCCCCTCCATCATGGCCGACGCCGAGGACCATCTCGGCAAGGCCATCGCCGCCGAGATGGTGGCCTCACCCTCCACCACCCCTCCTTGAATTTTTATTCTTTAACGTTGCTGTGCAAAACCACAAACTAATTCGACTGTCTCTGTACGTATGTTCCGTCAGCCAATATTACTATTTTATAATAATAATAATAATTAATGCTTTGATACAAATCATACGGAATCCATTTACTTTTTTTCTTTTTTTCTTTTTTCCTTTTTTTTTTTTTTTTTTTTTTTTTTTTTTTTTGACTATTACATATCTCATCGCGTCTGCGTACTACATAGTTGCCTCCCATGCCTTTGCAAAATCTCACAAGTAGAAATTTTCAGAATAAAAATTAAATTTAAAAAATATATATATAATTTATTCAAATTATAGACTATTTTTAATCAACTACTTAATATTTAATACTTTAATTTATTTAATTTGTATCCGTCAACGATTTTCTAATTTTAAAAATAATACCGTACTAACTTTTATCAAACAAATGAAAAATCAAATAGTAAACGTAAATTTTTAAAAAAATAAATTGTAGATTCAAAACAATCTATAATTTGATTTATTTATTTTTTTTGTACCTAAAAATTAAGTGAAGAAAGTCAAAAAGCCGTTTGCTTTTTCCGCATAATTTCGGTAATGGGCATTGGAATCAACGGTCAGCCACATAAAGCACAATCTACGTTATATTTGAACAAGATAAAAACTCAATTTCACTACAATATCATCTACCAAATAATTAGCTGGTCTCAAATTCCCATAATATTTATCTTCTACTTAATTTAAAGCAAATCAAATACTAAATAAATAATATCAAAATATTACAAAATTTGAATTCTCAAATATTCAAGAAGCTTAAATCATTATTGATTGTTAATTTAAATATTTTATCATAAAAAAGAACACAAATATAGATCGTCGTTACTTTTAAAGACGTATTTGATTCGAATTATTATATCAAAATTACAGACAATCCTGCTATATTTGATTTAACCAATCTTTAGTCTTATCTGTACTATAGCATTATGAATAATATAAAATTATTTCAAAAATATTATCGTAGGATATTTGAATTATAACAATCATTATTGTTAAATAGTTCAATATTAACTCAATTTTAAATTTATATTTTACTTTTTATTTTTTAAAATTTTAAAATTAAAATATTAAATTTTATATTTTTATTTAAATTTTAAATTTATATTGTTTATTTATAAATTAATTCAAGTATAAATTATTTTAAGTTATAATTTAGCTAAAAGTAATATTAAATATGCCGATAATAAAGAGTTTTAAAATAGAGGATTGCTATATGTACACCCTTGGGGGTGTACATTTAGTAATTTCCTTTAAAATAAACTATATTTTATTATCAAAATAATTAAATTTTTATAAAATAAATTAAACATAATAATTTTATTTTATATACAGATATTACTGTATTAATTCTATATACACTATATTACTGCATTAAACTCAACATAGTAATACAATATTAATAATAATCTAATTCAAAAATTTTATATATTTAATTATCAAAATAAGCTGTAATGCTACCAAACGAGGAAACCAACCACACCATAAAAGCATTCTACCATTACTCATAAAAATTTACAAAACTCGCACCGGACCAAAATAATAGAGGATTTGTGTGAATCTTGCATCAGATCAAAAAATTAAGTATCCATTCGTGCCTTACGGCACGCAGTGATACGTATCATGTCACCAATTAGACGACACGATATAGAGGGAATCTTTCTTGGTCCTCCTGTGTCGCGATACCCACTGAGTATCGAACGAGACGGCACGGTATCGCAATACCCCTGAGTATCGAACGAGACGACACGTACCGCTGCGTGTTCTTGCATAGACCTTTATCCATCTCTCATTTATTTTTTTCTTTTTTACTTCTACTTTTTTTTTTTTTTTTTTTTTTTTTCTAATACGCTTGCTTTTCTTCCTCTCACTTCTCTTACTCTATTTTTTTCTTTTCTATTTTTTTCTTCCCTTTTTTCTCCTAATTTTTTTTAAATTTTTTTTCTTTCAATCTCTTATTATTTTTTTAATCATTTTGATCTTAAAAAATAATAATAATAAAAAATAATAAAATAATAAATCTACTTATTAGGTAATTCAAAAAATTTACAATTTAAATTTTTTTTTTCATATATTTAGAATATATTTTAACTTGTAAAATTTTTTTTGTAAAGAAATACGAAACTATACAAAATTTTATTGGCAATTTACAAATATCTGAAAATATATTCACTTGATTTAATTATTATAAGATCTATTTTTTATTTTATTTTTTTTATACAAATTTAGTATTTTGTACGAGATTTAAGATATTTTTAATTTTAAAAATTTTATTATTAGATTTAAAAATATAAAAAATTTAATAAAATCAAAAACTAAATAAAAATAATTAATATTTAAATTACATATGTCATAAGATTTAATATTAAATTTTTATACATAAATTGTACAAATTTTTTTATTTAAATTTTTAAAAAATAATAATTTTTTTGAATTAACTTGTAAATTTTTTTATAAAAATTTTAAAAAAAATTAATTTTCTCAATTTTATATTTTATAATTTTAAACATTTTAAAAAATAAAAAATTAATTGATTTTTATTATTGTTTAGTTCATTCATATCATAATTTATTATTAAATTTTTATAAACCGATTTTATAATTTTTCTAAAATATTTTTTAAAAATAAATTTTTTAAATTTTTCATAAATATTTTATAAAAAATTTAAAGTAATAAAAAAAACTATCAATACACTTAAAATCTCATTCTAGTTTAATCTAATCATTATACGATCTTTCGACAAATCAATACGAATAAATCTTATAAATTTTTATAAAAAAAATTTTACAAAAAAATAAGTTATAATTTTATTTAACTTTACCTATAAAATAGACTACTATTATATTAAACTACTAACTAATAAGTTAGTAAACTATTAATGATATTACATCAAAAGACAAATCAATATATAATTAAAATTTATAAATATTACTCTAAAATATTTAAAATAATATTTTAAAATTTTATTAAAAAAAACATTAAAATAAGACCGTACTAAAATATACCACTAGAATATTATGGGTGTTTATCGGCACACAAGATTGCCTGTGCCGGACAACCGCCGGCGCACCCCCATGGCACTTTAATCCTTGCATCAAACTAGCAGGGTGCATAGCAGCTTTTATTTGTCCCCCTACTTATTTATCAGACTGTTCCCTTTCATTCTAATCAGCAGGAATTTATGAACTATTCATACGCACTCGGCACTTCAGAATTTGTCAATATTCAACCTCTGCAAGGCTTGAAAATAAGCAATCCAACATACGAACTGATCAACCAACTATTCAAGGTTCTCAACCCACTATAGTGTTTCACAAGCAGAATCCTCCCAGCCAACAAAATAAAGCTACCCAATCGAATATATAGCTACGAATTGTTTCAATTTGAGTCTCACAAAGCAGGGCTGAGACGTAGGAAATTAAAATCCAGTGTGATTCATCATCATATGGGCATTCTCCCTATAGGGCATAATCCACTATTCTTAAACCATTCAATGTCTAACAGAAGTCTAGAAGTTGAACAGTGAAAAACTAGTCGAGATGGGACATGTCCAAGATTGAAATAAACTTCGCTAACAGAAACAAGGCTACCGACTATCGCTTAAAACTTTTTTGTACCATACATAATAGTTGCTCCTAGCAGAAAACTAAACATTGCACGAAGTAAAGCTAAGGCTAGTTAGGTTACAAACTGAGAAATAGTCCGTCCGCTCATCATAGTCATCAGACATCCTCCTCACGGGCTTCTAAGTCCCGGATCTTCGGACGGGAGACCGGCTGTCACCAAAGAAAAAAAACAAGGGTGAATTAAAACTAGTACCATCCCACAAGAAGCAATCAGACAAGCAGAATTTAACCAAGTCCTGAAAAGGTACAATGAATTCCTTCAGGCTGAATATTTTATTAGCTTTCTATGCTACATTCCTGCATGCGATTATTTGAGACAACTAATCGAACAAAGTGATTGCATAGGCTCCAACAGATATATATATATATATATATATATATATATATATATATATAATCATTGAACAAAGTGCAATGTTAGCTATAAACTGACCTTCGATAGCGACCAAAGTCGGGACTCCTGCTCCGATCGTAGGAGGGCCCAGTGTATCGATCATATGCAGGGCTCCTTGGGCGACCATAATCAGGGCTTGGGCGGTCCTTGTGGTACACTGGACTAAGGGACCGGCGATAAGGACTATCACCGCGCCTGCCATAGCCACCTCTTCTTGGGCTGTCAAACCTGTCGCCTTTTTCATCGTCGTCCCTAAAGGCGTATTCGACTGACACCACCCGGTCTAATATCTTGCTGCAAAGAGGATTAAGGAAACATGCTTGCACCATGAGAACGAGAGAAGGAATCAAACACAGAAGTTAGAGGCCTAAAGAAGATAAACAGCTTCCATAACTTTATTCTAGTGAAAATTGGAGAAACTCCAACAATACATGGAAATGAAAAAAAAAAATGACCTATACGGCAGAAAAACAATATTGAGTGATGCCTGAATCCAAAAGTAGCAATTAGAGTATAAATATTCTTAAATTCAGTTGAATTTTCTAGGACTAAAAGTCCCGAAGCTAAATAAAGTAACTTAAGCCTAAACGCCCTCAACAAAAGAGATAAATCAAGTAAAATGTAAAATGACATCTGCAGACCAATTCATCATAGATGTTTTCAGCAAGATAAGCATACTCAATAAAATCTATTAAAAAAAAAAAAAAAAAAAAAAAAAAAAAAAAAAAGAGGAAACAGTACAAAATTTAGATTTTATGAGCAATATATTCAGCAGAAAGTTATTTCACAAAAAAATGGAAGCAGGTCAGTCAATCAGTTTTAGGTGTAAAGTTACAAGAAGAAAAGCTACTTTGCAAGAGTATGAAAACAAGTAAACCTCATATTAGTGCATTCAAGAGCTTTTGTGGCTTCCTCTTGGGTCTCAAACTGCACAAACGCAAAGTTCCTCCTTATTCGGACATTTAAAATCTTCCCATGAGGCTCAAAATGTTTTTCAATATCCCGAACTCTAGTACGGATTGGATCAAAATTAATAACAAACAGAGTTTTAGTCCGCCTCATGTTTCCCACTGATCTTGAGCCATCCTTACGCGATCCCCTTTCTCCTTGCTATAGAAAAGAAAACAAAAGAACCAATTAAAAGGAAACAAAGTAATGGTGGAGGTACAAATTGGAAAGCAAAATATCTACGAAATTAGTATACAGCATCAAACACTCAGTAGCAGTTGAAAAAAACACAAAAAATCAATAACAAATGTGCGTCATTCTGATAAGACTGAAAAAGAGAGTGCAGAAATTACCCTAGACCACTGCACCGAAAGCCTCCTCCTACCCGGACCAAAAGGTGTATCATCAAGATGCCGTATAGCATCCTCGGCATCACGCTCATCTTCAAAGTAAACAAAAGCAAACCCTGCAAAGAATGATAACAAGACTTGGAAGAACGCACAACACAAATGATCCATATATTTTCCATTTCCATTAATATGTCGCCATACAGGGTTTACTTTATTCCTGATAAGAATAGAAAAATACTACACCTGCATGTATCAGTAGAAGTGATGAACATAATTCATAAGGTAGTCCTCATATGATGGTAACTAAGCATATGATGGTATAGAAGTTAAATCCATATAAGATGATATTTGATTAGCATGCTTCACCATAAATAGAGCTAGAGCACGGTGGCATGGCATGGTGATATCGGTTGGCATGGCATGGTAATATCGGTTGGCAAGGCATGGTAATATCAGTTGGCATGGCATGGCATGGTGATATTCATGAGCATGACAGTGTGATATCGATAGCCATGGCATGGTGATACCGGTGGGCAAGGCATGGTTGAGATGGTCATGGCATGATGAGATCGGTGGCCATGGCATGTTGATTCAAATCCCCATTAATCATGCTGGGGCAATGGCAACTGTGAACAGTGCAGGAGATGAGAAATTGATGATCATGTGAAGGAAATGAAGAATGCACAGCATTAATTGGAAGGAGCTGACGTGCTGGCAGGAAAGTTTCCTTCTAGGAAGAAGGTGTGAAGTAGTAGTTCCTGCGTCATAGCAAACATTTAAATATGGACACTTTCACAAATAAATTATAGGTCCATATCTGAAACAGAGAAAGCCTTAATATAATACCAAGATGAGACATACTGATATAACTGCAAGAGTACTAAGAGGTCACTAGTAAGTCAAGTATATATTTCACACTCATGTTTTACAAGAAAACAGCACTAGTATTCTAGTGGAGCACCAGATAACTACCAAATCATACACTGTAACTTTATAGGAGAAAATAAGGAATCAACATGTAAGCACTGACTTTCACAGATCCACATACATCTGATGACTGCAGTATGCATCAGTGGCAGCATAGAAGTATTGTCAATTTTCTTCCCACCACTTAAAGCTAGACACCATCAATCTATAGAAAGGTCATAGTTATAAAAAATGCATTCATCAAATGCAACCAGACGATTTCAGAGCCCACGTCTCTTAATCTAATCTAGAGTTGAATCCAACCAAGTGGAAATAAAATGTACAAATTTTCTGCTCTTACGAGAGAAAGTGAATGCCGAAAAGGTGTTTGCTATAACAGAGGGGACAGGCGGTGAGAAAAGAGGCTGATTAAGGTTAGGAATATTGGAGTGCCAATTAGGAGCTTCATAAGACAGGAGAATTCTAAACCAGCATGCAAGTTCCAAATGCAAACAGGCTCCTGGGACAAACTAGGCTAGTATGTAACAGGCAAACTAACCGGCCAGGTATTTCCCCACACCAAAGTAGTTGGAAGGGCTCTTCACTAGAAATCTATGAAAAGGTGAGTTAAATAACCAAGATGAAGTACTAGCAAATGTTAGTCTTAAAAACTACATAAAATTGACTTTATTTGGGAGTGATCAGGCAGCAAACAATCAATGAATACATGATTCAAGTCCAAAAAAATGTAATGGTCTTAGAGAATTAGCTTACAGGTCAAATTCATACATAAGAAAGCAAAAGCTTTTTCATACAGAGCTGAAGTATCTGGGAAGCTCAAATGCCCACAATGAATGAAAGAAAAATTGTATTTATTAATTATTTATATAAATCTAAATCAAGGATAAAAACATTTAAAACAACCAAAGTATCTGGAAAGATCAAAAGTCATTGGTATTAAGTCATAAACTCATTATTGACTATAAAATACATCAATCTACATCAAGGAACAAAACTTCTGAAAGAACAAAACTTCCTGAGATAACATAAAATAATTGCATTAACTTATTCAAGATGTACCCAGAGATATTCGAAAGCTTGTTTGTAATTATACCAATATATCTGGAAATATCAAAATTCATGAATGACCGACGATAAATGTTCTTCATAATATATGTTGATCTAAGACAAGGAAAAGAAAAAAATATTCAAAAAACGATCAAATCTAAATATCTACACAAAATCTGAAATTACTGGAATGATTAAAATCATTAAAGAACATCTAAAAAATTCTTTTATTTTTTTTCTTGTGAATCCTACATCAAGGAATCAAGAGTCCTCCAATAAAGATATAATAATTGCAAAACAAGTGCAGAAATATCTGGAATGATTAAAAGTCGTTCATGAATATCAACAAAATTTCTAATTGTTGATTATTTATGTCAAAATAAATCAAGGAACAAAAACTTATCGAAGAAATGTATAATAAAAAAACATCTGGAGAGATCAAAGGGCACAAGTGAATGTCCAGTGTCTACTATTTATGTCATTCTAAATGAATGAATGAAAGTTTCTTGAACTAGAACTTAGAAGACCAAAATATCCGGAAAGCGTGAAATCCATTCATAAGTAGCATAAAAATTTTGACTGTTTATTAAGTACGTCAATCTAGAGCGAGGAAATAAAATTTCTTGAAGAAACATAGAATATTTACACAAGCTTTTACATGTAACCAGAGTATATTCTGAAAGATCAAAAGTAATTAACAAGGCCAGAAATTTGTATTTATTACCCAAAATGTCTAGAAACAGCAAAAATAGTTTATGAATGTCCGAAATTAGTAATCATAATAAATTAATGCTACCCTAAACAAGGAATATAAAGTCTTCCGGCACAAAGATAGAATAACTGCAAATGACTTAATATCTCTGGAAAGATCAAAAAGTTGCTAATGAACATAAAAAAGGTATTTAGGTCAATCTAAGGGATAAAAACTTCTTGAACAAACATCAAATAATTGCAAAACCAGAGCCAAAGTATTTGGAAAGATAAGAAGGTAGTAGCAATTTTTTTTTAAAAAAAAAAAAACTATTGTAATTATTGACTATCTATGGCAGTTTAAATCAACGAACAGCAACTTCTTCAAAGAAACAAAGATTAATTAAACATATAGAAAGAACAAGGCTATTAATCAATGTCAGCTAATTCGTAAATACTATCAAGATATAGGAATGTTCAAAAGAAATTTGAAACATTGGAAAATTCATAATTATTACAAAGATCTCGAAACATCAGAAGCAGTACATGAATATTAAAAGTCTCATTACAGAATATCACGAGATTTCTTACTAATATATTTTCTGCTAATCTAAATCAAAGAACAAAAACAGTGCAAAAGCAGAACCAAAATATCTGGGAAATACAAAAAGTCATAAAAGTGCCATAAAATTTGTATCTATCAATTATTTCGGTTAACCTAAGTCGACGAATAAAAGCTTTTTAAACAAACACAATATATTTAAACATACAAAAAGATTGAAGGCACTAAATGATTACCAGATAATTTATTATTTAAGACAACTATTACCAAAATATCTGGAAAGATCGAAAGTCGCTCATAATTGTCAGCATATTTGCAATTGTTACTGAAATTATCAGTAATCCATGATCGTAATAAATTTAATAAATTATATAATTACTAATCCCGTATAGCGTTCTAAATAGAGGAAAATAAAATAATCTTGAAGAAAGATAGAATATAAAAGACCGAACCTCTGAAATATATCAAAGGGCACTAATGAATGTCAGAAAGTTTCAACATATAATAATATTCATGTTAACAGAAGTCATCAATCAAGGAATGAAAAACTTTGAACAAAAGACAGAAATACTACAAAACCAGAGACAAAATATCCAGAAAAATTACAAGTTATTCATTAAGTTCAGATTCCTTGTAATTATCAGTAATTTATGTCTATCTATATGAAGGAACTAAACCTTCTTGAAACGGTGTAGGATAATCGAACAGAAAGCCAATAAAAATAAAAAGATCTTAAAATATCAGAAATCATAAATAAATGTTTAACAATTTGTAATTCCAGAAAGTAGTTCATAAATATCAGAAATTCATAATTGCTATTTGTTAAATCTATCTAAAACAAGGAAAAAAGCTTCTTGAACAAAGATAAAATAACTCAAACATCTCCACAAAGTCTCTCTACAATATTTATGCAAATCTAACTCAAGGGGTGAAAACTTCCTAAGCAAACTTAAGAAAATTGAAACAAGAGCCAAAATATCTGGAAAAATCAAAATGCCATTCAGAAAAACCATAACATTAGTAACTATCAAATATTTATGTGGAACTAAATCAAGGAACAAAAACATCTTGAGCAACCATAGAATAATTACAAACTGTATTTGGACCAAAAGCCATTGATAAATGTCAAAAATCATAGATCCAAATTCTTTTATGAATGTAAAAGAATTTGCAAGCAATACAAAAAAATTGGAAATATAAAAAATCAGTGTCAGAAAAATGTAATTATCAATTCACATTAATTATTTATATTAATATAAATCAACGAATTATAACTATAAGTACAGAATATGCAGAAGCATTTGAAACAAGAACTTTCTGCAGAGAGAAAGTTATTGAACTTTTTAGGAACATAATCAAGCAACAATGAAATATTGCAAATGTATGCCAAAATAACTTTTTAAATGCACAAGAACAAGAAACAAATATAATACAATGATAAATGTTACACCAGTGCTAGATACCGAGGACATTTTTTTGTTCCAAAAAGTGCCTTCCTGAGGAGATAAGGATAAGAAGAAGAAGCAAGAACAAAATAATGCAAATGTATGTCAAAGTAACTATTTAAATGCACAAGAACAAGAAACCCATATAATGCATTGTTAAATATTACACCAATGCCAGACACCGAGGACAGATTTTTTGTTCCAAAAAGTGTCTTCCTGACGAGAGAAGGAAGAACAAGAAAAAGTGCATGATAGACAAAAGGGTAAGCCACAACTTAGCAACAAAAAACCTTGAAGAACTAAGAAAACTGGATAATTATGTATCTAACATTCCATGGAAAACAAGCTTCCTAGATCTTGCTAGGTTAACTTAGCAAATAAATAGGAGGAAAGAGATGGAGATCAAAAAGAAGGAAGATTTACTAATTTCCAGGATGTCTTTTTGGAAAGATGTCATAGGTGCCCCATTAAGTACTTTGTCCATCACGTTATAACCTTTCAGGGAAAAGCTCTACCTTCTATCGGAACTAGAAAAATTGACTGTAATTTGTATAGAGCATTGTTCAAGAACGACTCAGAACTCCAATTAATATTGCTAAAAGCAACACAAACCAATCAAGAGCATCTTAAAAGGCAAAAAATTGGTTTTCCGGCAACAAGATAAGTGCTTTTCCATCCTTCAACAAATATACAACACTTCCAAATTAGAAGTGACAACTCCGACAACTCACTCACCATATATAGTATGCTCATTACTGGGTTCTCAATTTACATAAACCCAGATTTACAAAGCCCTTTTTGATAAACCCTCGAATTAAACAAATATATAAAAGTAGCAACTACATAACCAAATCAATTCCTTTTAAGGCAGGAGAAAGAAAGAGGCAAAAGTTTTATACCAGATTTCATATCAATGCGATCGATCCTCCCGTATCTGGAGAAGAGCCGATCCAGCTCCGACTGACGAGTATCATAGTCCAAATTCCCACAAAAAACCGGCCTCATCTTTCCGAATCAAGGCAAAGAACCTCTCCTGGAACCCTAAGTATCGCGACAGAGGAGATCGGTAAACAAGAAACGGAGATAAATAATATGAACACGACGCGATCGGGTACGATCGCCGAGAACCCAGAGAGGGAAAGAGAAAGAACAACGACAAAATACCTAAACCCTAACCCTAAGAGAGAGAGAGAGGAGCGTTGCTTGGAACCATTACCTTTCGTTGGTCGCGAGAGAAACCCTACAGAGCGAGAGAAACGGGGCACCGTGGGCGAAGGGCTTAAGGCGTTTATATAGAAGTGGGACCGCTTTTGACGGAGTTTGAACGCGGTTCGCGACATAAGCGTGACCGCAGGTTAAATGATGAATATGTATATATATTGGGCCGGGCAGAGCCCATTAACGGACTAATCCAAAATAAGTACCAGACCCGCTTCAATATCGTTTGGGCTATGGTTCCGGTCCTTACAAATTAGAAATAAATTTTATATATTTATTCTTAAAATAACTTATTATTTTGAAATATACAAAAATAAATTTAAAATTATATTTGGTTAAAAAAAATTTATTTTTAAAAATATATTTCTTAGTTATTTCAAGAATAGTAGAAGAATAATAAAAAAATTATATATAAACAATGCAAAATAAATAAATATATTTTAACATATTATTATATGCTATATATATAATATATACATGCTATTTTATTTATAATAATAAATAACAATTACAAAGATAAATATTATTATTATTATTATTATTATATTATTATTATAAAAAAAACTAAAAAATATATTATTATCATTATTATTTATATTTAGCTAAGTATAAATATGATTATATTTTTTTATTTTTAATTAGCTAGATACAAATATAAGAATAGTTTTATTATACTAAAAAGGTAGGTGGAATAGTTGTTCTCAAGTTTACATAAGAATAATTGGATTTGACAGAAAAAGTTGCATGGACCATTTTTTTAAGATGATTCGTGGAATAGTAAAGATAAATTTTGTTATCCTTGATTTACTTTCATATCAAACATAGCTTCAAAAGATTAGTACGTATTAACCTTTTGATTCAAGAAGGTAAGATGTGTTAGATTTTATTGTTTTATAATGATTTAAAGTTTGTTTTTGGTTTTGGACTTTTGGGTGATCCAATGTTAATGGATTTTATGATCTGGAGGTCCAAAGTTTTACTTAGTAATGACTTTTTAGAATCATGTTAGATGATTATGTTTATTTTTTATTTGCTATTTTATTTTTGATGTAACCTTATTTTGAGAAGAGTCGGGTGGACGACCCAAGGGCCTATATATGGAGCATGAGATTGGTTAAATTACAATTGTAATATACAGTATTGCATATACATTTTACACTGAGCTATATTTTTATCCTTTGCTAGATTTCTGAAAGTCGACAAATTCGTTCTGCGCCATTCTGGAGTGGTGCCGATTGGGTGAACAGTGGTCGTTGTATTGCTAGGAGTGATTGTCGGAATCTCGTACGTGGAGGGATAATCTTGTTTATATATAGGACAGTACATCGCACATTTCGACCCACATATTTCATCTAGTTCCTACTATTTATTTATTTACATAGTAATTTATATGCAAATATATAGATTCATATTTCGAATATAAATTATTTCAAAATAATATTTTACTAAAAAAATTATAAAGATATTTTTCTAACAAAATATGCACCTCTATAAATAGTGTATAGATAGCATTTTATTGTTAGATTTTTTAGGTTGCACTAAAAATTAAGTAACTGTGATGTTTACCAAGAGTTCTAGGAGCAAATTAATTAAAAAGTATAAGCAAGAGTATGGATCAAATTATACATAGGCAAGCTACACAAGTTTTATACAAATATAAATTCAGATCTAGAGCACTTAAAAATAAGATCTCAACCATCAAATGTGATCACAAACATCTAAAATGCATGCTCATAATTAAAATTTTATAATTTTTAAAAATTAATTTTCTATGCATAAAGTGGTATTAAAATCAAAGATTTGGAATTTACAAAAAAAAGCACGAGTTTTGAGAGCTCAAGATGAAATATTATTTCTTTTTATATAGTTTTTTTTTTTATGTTGTAATTTATTTTTAGGGTTAATTTTATATAACTTGCTGTTCCATCTGCTCAGGTGTCCTGTCATTAAATTTTTAATCATTATTGTGATAATCTAGATCTCATCAACTTATTTAAATCTTCAACAGAGCTCACACCAGCTTCAAAATTGCCACACAACAAAGCTCACTTCCCTTCAAAATTTAACAAAAATATTTAAGTTTTGGGTTGTTTGCTAAATGAATATAAGATTACGATTATCAAAAAATGATCGTAATGGGCAAATGTGCCACGCAACAACTTTGCATGATGCATATATATATATGTACAAGCGAATAAAAATTGTTAAAATAATTTTAAATAAAATAAAATAATTTTTTTAATAAATTATAAATACAAATAAATAAATAAAAATTAGGTTCGAAATATAGAATAATTTTATAATAGACCTATCAAACCATCTATTGTTTAGATTTAAATAATAAATTCAAAATTAAATTTAAAATTTAAGTTTGATTTATGAATTTGCCGGTTATTAGCAGGACCAAGCACTGATGCCATTGTGCTCAGGTTTGTCTTTGCTCCTTAATGGTTTGCTCGGTTTCTTGCTTTATTTTTATTTTTTTGACAACTTTAATAATGCTACAATTATGTTCCCCAAGTTCAGATTTGCAAAGAAACAAACTAAATATCTAAACTTATTAATTGAGAGAACTTGGGTGCCACGTGGCGCACCCTCCGTGAATGTGAGGAGAGAGAGAGGGCCTCCTTCGCTTCGTTCTCACCCCCCTACCCCGGTTCGGTTTTCACGCGCGCCGCCCCCCCCCCGTTCGGTTTTCGCGCACACCCCCCGGTTCGGTTTTCGCGTGCGCCCCTCCCCCCGTTCGGTTTTCGCCCCCCCCCCCCCCCCGCCTCGCTCTCCTCCTCAACTCTCCCCTTAAAAAATATCTCATCCCTCTCTCTCACCCCCTCCTCCCCTCCCCCTCCAAAAAAAATCTCCTCCTCTCTCTCCCAACACAAAATATCTTAAATATCTCCTCCCCATTCTAAACAAAATATTTATAAAATCCACCCTCTCTCTCTCTCTCTCTCTCTTCTCTCTCTCTCTCTCTTTCGTGGCAAGGCACGACTCCCGTGTGCGCAAGCATGCGGGTGGCGCCGTCGCGGGGATCAGCGGGAGGGCGGCGGAGGAGCTGCGACGGCACGCGGAGGAGGGAGGCGGCTGCAGCGGCGGTGGCGCCGGAGCTCCGGCGAGGAGGCTTGGACCGGGAGAGGTGGGCTAAGGAGGTGATCTTGATGCAGGTTTTGAAGGAGGTTGGGATCGAGGGTTTGGAGGGTAGGGAGAGGTTGGAGGGTAGGTGATCTATTTTTTTTTCTTTTTTTTAGACTTTTATTTTTATTAGCTGTAATTTTTTTCTAACAAATTTAAAGCTTTGAGATCTTATAATTTTTTTATATATATAAATTAAGTAATTTTTAATATTAAAGTAGAAATAATAATAATAAAAAGTGAAGAAGAAAAATGGCCGTGTGCCTTTCGTCGCTGCCAACGTAACTGCCGCCGTCGTGTACCAACCGCCGCCATCGCCGTTCAAGACGTCACCGTCATCGTCCAAGCCTCAAGCTTCCGCCGTCGCCTGTATCTCAGATCACCGCCGCGCCAAAGGCGTTGCAGCCGGCGTCCAAGCCTTAAGCTGTCGCAGTCACCGTCGCCTCAAACCTCCGCCACCGCCCAAGACGAGATCATTGCTTATCACCCTCATCTCTCTCTTGCTTCCTCGGCAAGAAAGAACACCCCATCTTCCTCTTGCTTCGCGAGCAAGAAAGAACACTTCATTCTTCATCTTGCTTCGCGAGCAAGAAAGAGCACAAAAAAAAAAAAAAAAAATACTATGCATACTTTAAAATGTACCCTACAAAATATTTTTATTAAACAAAAAATAAATAGATTACTTCGCATATTTTTAAAATATAATCTATAAAATATTTTTATTAATAAAATTTTCTATATATTTGCAGTTAAAAAATATATATATTTTTTACATTTTTTATTATTCAAAATTAATTATGCTAAAAATTTAACGTAACTTATATAAGTATCGTTTATTTATTTATTCAAAAAAAATTATGAATAATTAAAAATTAAAAATTATTTTATATCTTAAGTTTGATATTACTACTGAATTATATTTATAATTATTAACTTTAATATCGTATGTTATCTAAATATAAATATTTTAAATTTTATTTTAATATAATAATTATTATAAATTAATTATGATTTATGTATGTTATCTAAATATAAATATTTTAAATTTTATTTTAATATAATAATTATTATAAATTAATTATGATTTATTTATCCGCAGCGAAGCGCGGGTTCTATACTAGTATATATATATTCTACTATATACTAATTAAAAAAAAATAATTTTATTTTAATAAAATATTATCTAAAATTTTAATTTTTTTATATAATAAATGTTAGAAAAATTAAAAAGCATTAAATTGTTAGTAAAACTATTACATGCAGAGCAACTACTTCAAAAAAAAAAAAAAAAAAAAAAATGCAGAGTAATGAATAGTTATTATATCACACCGCAGAGCGTAATATAATATACCGAATATTATTTTATATATATTAAATTAGCAATAAACTTATGTTAAATTTCGCTTATGTAATCGAGTTTTAATTCGTTATTATTAATATATTTAAATTTATTTTTATTTTAATTAAATCAGTCTTTTTATCTTTAATTTTAAATTTGTTTTAATCTCAGTTTGAACTATGAAGATTCTCTTTGAAGCTTATATAGCTGTGTCGTTTGTTTTAGAAATAAGCATAAATTATTTATTTTATAAATGTATATAATTTTAAAAATAAATAAAATTAAAATTATGTTTGGTACTGAAAATTTCAGGATGGACCTCATGCAGGACAGACGGTTCCCCATGTGCACATTCACATTCTCCCCAGGAAGAAGGGAGATTTTGAGAACAACGATGAAATTTATGATTTGCAGTATTTATCTAGCGCATGGCTAAATTGGACCTAGAGCTGTCAACCTTTCCAAAAGGTTTCAGTTTGATCCCCAAAATTCCAATGGTTATAGCGGGGCCCAAATTTTTGCGTTCCATTACATTTTTATCCCTTTGTATTAACGACAGCACCACCTTCTTCACCTATCCCTTTGTATTAACGACAGCACCACCTTCTTCACCGCCCGCAGGTCTAGCATCTCCACCCCGCCGTTCTGCGACCGCTCCACCGCCTCCAGCAGCGACAGGTCGACGTTGCGTGTTCCTCCTTCATCCTCTCCACCACCAGTTTAAGAGGATAATGCATGTATTGGTTTTTTCACAAATAATTTTTTTTTTAGGCTCTTAATAATTTCAAATTTTATTTGATATTTTAGAAATAATTTATTTGTTCATCAGTTAAAAATAAAAATAATTTTATTATTTTTTTAAAATTTTTTTTTAAATAAATAATCGTATAACATTGGGCCAGAATATTATAGGATATATATATTTAAAATTTAACTTTGCAAATCTTAATATATTAACTTTAAAATATTCTGGAACACATCAATCAAATCAAATGAGATATGAAAATATTACTTTTACAAAATCTGGTATATAATATTTTTATTTCTAAAATTATATTTATGAAAATCTTGGAAATATGACAAGAGAGAGCTATATTTCTAAATCTGTACATATGAAAGTCTTGGAAATAGGATTATGACAGCAAATTTTGACAGCAAATATTGACAAAATCTAGAAAATCTACATATGAAAGTCTTGGAAATAGGGTTATGACAGCAAATCTTGACAAAATCTAGAAAATCTTAGGATAAAAAAAAGAGATGATAGCAAATCTTATGGGATTCATTATTTTCGAGAACACATCAAATCAAATCAAATGAGATATGAAAATATTATTTTTACAAAATCTGGTATATAATATTTTATTTCCAAAGTTGTATTAACAAGAATCTTGGAAATAGAAAAAATGAGTAGTTATTATTGCAAATCTTAACAAAATCAAGAAAATTACATTTATGAAAATCTGGTATATAATATTTTTAAATCTGGTATGGTATATAATATTTTATTTTAAAATTATATTTATGAAAATCTTGAAAATATGACAAGAGAGTAACAATATTTCTAAATCTGTACATATGAAAGTCTTGGAAATAGGAAAAAAGAGTTATGACAGCAAATCTTGACAAAATCTAAAAAATTTTAGGGTAAGAAAAAGAGACGATAACAAATCTTATGGGATTCATTATTTTCGAGAACACATCAATCAAATCAAATGAGATATGAAAATATTACTTTTACAAAATTTGGTATATAATATTTTTATTTCCAAAGTTGTATTTATGAGAATCTTGGAAATACGAAAAATGAGTAGTTATGATAGCAAATCTTAACAAAATCAAGAAAATCTTAGGGTAAGAAAAAAGAAAATATTTATAAAAGAGAGTATTTATGATAACAAATCTTATAAAATATTTAGAGTCTATTTAAATACAAATATATTGATATGTTATATATCTCATATATACATATATAGATATATATTAATTTAAAATTTAGCTATGGTATGTTAAATTTAAAATTAACGTATCATATAGAACTAAAACAGAAATATATCTTAACAGATTTTGTTGATTTTAACTTTAAAATTTAACTTTGGTATATTAAATTTAAAAAAAATATAAATTTTAACAGATTTTGTTGATTTCAGTTTTAAAAATCAAATAAGTTATAAAAATATTACTTTTACAAAATCTGGTATATAATATTGTTATTTATAAAGTTACATTTATGAAAATTTTGGAAATAGAAAAAGGGAGTAACTATATTTCTAAATCTGCACTTATGAAAGTCTTGGAAATAGGAGAAGAGAGCAGATAGCAAAATTTAAGAAATTTTCATCAATCAAATCAAATGAGATATATAGATATTACTCTTACAAAATATGGTATATAATATTTCTATTTCCAAAGTTGGATTTATGAAAATCTTCGAAATAAGAAAAGAAAGTAGTTATGATAGCAAATGTTAACAAAATCAAAAAAATCTTAAGGTGAAAAAAAGAAAGTATTTATAAAAAAGAGTATTGATGATCGCAAATCTTACCGAATCTCTAGTATCTATTTAAATACATATATATTGGTATGTTATATTTCTCATATATACATATATAGATATATATGAATTTAAAATTTAACTTTGGTATATGAAATTTAAAATGAATATATCAGATACTATTAATGGTATATATATATATATATATTATTTAAAATTTAACATTGCAAATCTTAATATATTAACTTCAAAATTTTCGGGAACACATCAATCAACTCAAATGAGATATGAAAATATTACTTTTACAAAATCTGGTATATAATATTTTTATTTTTAAAATTACATTTATGAAAATCTTGAAAATATGACAAGAGAATAGCTATATTTCTAAATCTGCACTTATGAAAGTCTTGGAAATAGAAAAAAAAAGTTATGATAGCAAATATTGACAAAATCTAGAAAATCTTAGGGTAAGAAAAAGAGACTATTTATGATAACAAATCTTATAGGATTCATTATTTTCGAGAACATATCAATCAAATTAAATGAGATATGAAAATATTACTTTTACAAAATCTGATATATAATATTTTTATTTTCAAAGTTGTATTTATGAGAATCTTGAAAATAGAAAAAAATAGTAGTTATGATAGCAAATCTTAACAAAATCAAAAAAATCTTCGGGTAAGAAAAAAAAAAGTATTTATAAAAGAGAGTATTTATGATAACAAATCTTATAAAATATCTAGAGTCTATTTAAATACATATATATTGATATGTTATATATCTCATATATACATATATAAATATATATTAATTTAAAATTTAACTATGATATGTTAAATTTAAAATTAACGTATCATATAGAACTAAAAAAGAAATATATCTTAACAGATTTTGTTGATTTTAACTCTAAAAGTCCTAACTATTAATGGTATATTTAAAATTTATCTTTGCAAATTTTAATATATTAAATTTAAAAATACCGTATTAGATAGAACTAAAAAAATAAATATATCTTAATAGATTTTGTTGATTCTATGTCTAAAAATTCTAACTATTAATAGTATGTTATATTTCTCAAAATTCTAAGGATTAATTAATAGTACAAAATCTTATATTAATATTTTTATTTCTCTAAATGTAAAATATAATTTTTTTTTCAAATATTGGTATGTTATATTTCTCATATATATATATATATATATATATATATATATATATATATATATATATATATATATATATATATACATATACACTAATTTAAAATTTAACTTTCTAAATATTGGTACACTAAATTTCAAATTATTGTATGAAATAGAACTAAATAAATAAATAAATCTTAGCAGATTTCTAACTATTAATTAATCATACAAAATCTTATATTAAATTTTTATTCCTCCAAATGTTAATTATAATAATAATAATACAAATAAGATATTTAACTTTTTTTTAAATATATTTTCATAATAACAGATATTTATAATTAATGGAACATTTAAAGAACTAATTTCAAACCGATCTTTCTACTATTTTCAGATTTTGCTATTATAGTTACTCAGTGATTTGATGTGTATATTTTGGAGAGATTGTGTCAGATTCTAATGGATTCACTATCATAACTACTATAAAATGATTATAAAATATTTGATTTGATTTGATGTGAAGTTTTCAAAAAATATTATGAGATTCTACTATCTTAGCTACTCTATATGACTTAGTGATTGAAAGCTAATTTTATTATTTTATAAAATCTGTGAAAATCTTTAAAAAATAATAACCATATGGCAACTAACTAAAGAAGAAAGTAATTTTTTATATCAAATTTAATCAAATATGTGAAATTTTGGTACATTTGCTTCCCCAAAAAGGAGCAATTATACATTTTGGTATAATATGTGAAATTTTAGCATAATTGCTCTTTTTTTCCCTCTTTCTAAAATTACTGTAGATATTAATATATCTAAAATTACTATAAATATTTGATTTTATTTGATGTGATGTGATATTGTAAGATATACTTAATTTCTACAGATTTTCAACCGATTTTGAAAAATTTTGGTATATTTGCTATTATAGTTGCTCTCTGTCCCTAAATGATTTGATGTGATATTTACTAATTTTTTATTCTGAGAGATTTACTATCATCTCATAGTTGCTCTCTGTCCCTAAATGATTTGATGTGATATTTACTAATTTTTTATTCTGAGAGATTTACTCCCTTTGGCTATCCATAAGATTCTTCTATAAATATTTGATTTGATTTGATGTGATGTGATATTGTCAAATATACTTAATTTCTACAGATTTTCAGCAGATTTTGAAAAATTTTAGCAAATATCCATATATTTTAAAGAGATTTTGTCATCATAACTACTCACTTTTCCTATCCATAAAATTCAATTTTTATTTTTATTTCTATAAATACTGATTCTGTGAATATGGTATGCCATTGACTATTTTGCTACTAAATAATTCACAATTATATTATATAATTTTAATATATTTTATTTATTTATTTATTTATAATATCAAATTATTGAAATTGTTATTGAAATTGATTGTAGGTTTGATGAAGCAAGTCTATTAAATGAAGCAAATCCATCTAATGAACAAAGTAAATGAAGAATGACGATTTATCCGGTTTATTTTGTTTATATTATATTTCTGTTTTTTATGTAATAGATACGGTCTAATGCCTACTTATTAAATAATTATCAATATTTTTGTACTATATCTAATATATGATGTTTAATGTTGAATAATTAATTAGTTTAATATTTAATATTTTTGTTCTTTACGTAATATATATGATGTTTAATATTTAATATTTAATTAGATTGTACCTTCCGCAGCGAAGCGCGGGTATTGAACTAGTACTATTTAGATGCCTGCATGTGTATGTAATTTTTATGAATGTGTGTGCTTTCCTGTATGTGTATATGGATCAAATATGGATCAGAAAATGGTCAAACCTGTTGGCTATTTATTTATGGGTTAAAATAGGCCCAACTTTCTATCCCGTGACAATAAATCCAGGAGACTAATAAGTTGAGTTGGGTGAGCCCAATAAGTTGAGTGGGGCTGCGATCCACAATAGACCTAACGGCAAAAGGCCCAACAATAGACCTAATGTCCAGGTGGGTTGAGTCCGGTCGAGATCCATAAGCGCTGTGTCTGTACGCTTTAAGTGAATTGGTTGTGTATTTCTAACAGCTCGAGCTTTTGGGATTAATGGTTAGCGCCAATGATCCGACAAAACCAACACCTGTCTCCTTATATGGTTTGGGCCCCTCTGATATTTAATTGTGGTGCACCTGATAAAGAAGCAAAATAATAGAAGTGGAATTAAAGAGAAAATTCTATTTTATTATCTGCTTTAGATCTTTACATGTATATATATAAAGACAAATATGCAAAGATAAGGAATGTACAAATGCAAAGATAAGGAATGTACAATTAGGGTAGATTGTATAATAATTGATGCTAGAATCGTGTAATTAGATTTTCTCTAATTATGGAATAGTATCAATCGATCCCTTTGATTAGGTCACTGCAGATTTTGCTCTATCACTCCCCCTCAAGTTGGAGAGCGGAACTTTGTGAACTCCCAGCTTGAACCGGAGCACTTGAAAGTGCACACGTGGCAAAGGCTTAGTAAATATGTCAGCAAGCTGACCTTGGCTTGGAATATAACGGGTTACGAGAGTACCAATGGCAACTTTTTCTCGAACAAAATGGTAATCTAATTCAATGTGCTTTGTTCGAGCATGAAAAACCGGATTAATCGACATATGAAGAGCACTCATATTGTCACAAAATAATTGAGGAGGCTGAGGAAGAGAAAGCCCAATATCTCGCAATAAATAGGTGATCCATGTCAATTCAGCTGTGGTGGATGCCATTGCACGATATTCAGCCTCTGCAGTAGACCGAGCAACAGTAGATTGTTTCTTAGAGGCCCAGGAAATACAATTGGCACCTAAAAAAATAGAAAAACCAGTGGTGCTTCGTCGTGTGAGAGAACATCCTGCCCAATCAGCATCACAAAAGGCAGATAGAGAAAGTGGGCTAGTGGAAAGCAATCGGAGACCGTAATCAAGTGTTCCCTTAATATATCGTAGTATTCGCTTAACTTGTCGAAGATGAGCAACTGTAGGAGTGTGCATAAATTGACAAACACGATTCACAGCATGAGTGATATCAATTCTTGTGACGGTAAGATATTGTAAAGCGCCTACAATGCTTCTATAGGCAGTGGCATCAACAAGATTACCATCAACAGAGGTGGAATTCTCTTTAATAGCCGAAGGAGTAGAAATAGAAGAAGCCTCCATCATTGAAGCTCGAAGAAGAATGTCTTTGGCATATTTCATTTGAGAAAGAAAAATACCTCCAGAAAAAGGAGTAACCTCGATACCGAGAAAATAATGTAGAGTACCCAAATCCTTGATTGCAAAGTCCATACTAAGGCGATCGATGATATTTTGTATAAGTGTCTCATTACTAGCTGTTAGAACAATATCATCAACGTAAAGTAAGAGTAAGATAGTTCCTTGAGAACTATGAAAAATAAACAAACTAGAATCAGCTCGACTGCAACAAAAACCTATGCACAGAAGATGAAGAGTAAACCGATCAAACCAAGCCCTCGATGCTTGTTTCAGGCCATAGATAGAACGGTTAAGACGACAAACATGATCCGGATATTGTGAATTGACAAAACCTGGTGGTTGTGACATATAAACAGTTTCCTTGAGAAGCCCATGAATAAATGCATTTTTGACATCAAGTTGTCGAAGTGGCCAAGACAATGTAGTCGCCAAAGCAAGTACCAATCGAAGAGTAGTCGGCTTAAGAACAGGGCTAAAGGTTTCATTGAAATCAACCTCGGGAACTTGAGAAAAACCTTTAGCAACTAATCGAGCCTTAAATCGCTCCACAGAACCATCAGGATTAAGTTTCGTTTTAAAAACCCATTTGGATCCAATAATATTAGTATTTGGTGGACAAGGAACTAAGTCCCATGTATTATTCTGCTGTAAAGAAGTTAATTCTTCACACATAGCAGCATACCAATGAGGAAATTGAAGTGCCTTTCGGACTGATTTTGGTTCTTGAATGGAACTTATAATACCTTGAGTAGCAGCGATCATAACTTGAGGATTATTTTTAAAATTCGTCTGGACATGTCCAGTATGTGTTCCAGCACGAGTTCGAGTCTGCATTGGATGAGTTGAGATTGATGTAGTATTATGTGGAGGTGGTGGCACTCCAAGTGAAAAAATATTTTCAGCTTGAGGACTAGAAATTGTAGGTGATGTTGAGTTTGTAGTTGAATCAAAATCACTAGATTGCTCCAAAGAAGCTTCCTCAGCCTGAGTAGAATTGGTTGGCTCTGCCATAGAAGACTCGCTTGTTCTTTCCATGATTTCAGATGATCGAAGAGGCGGTGAGTGCGATGCAGCTGGAGAAGAATCTCTTAGAGGCTGAGTGTACATAGATGCGCTTCCTTCAATAGGTTGAATAATCTCTGCATGTTGCATCGAACTAAGAGAAGTTGGTTGCAGCTGATTTGGTGGACGAACCCACTCATCACAATCTGGGTACGTACTAAACTCCCCCTGTGTATCAACACTTTTAGATAAATTGATGAGATCAGTATATGGCAAAAAATACTCATCAAATACTACGTGTCTAGAAATAAACACCCTTTGTGTTGGTGGGTGTAAACATCGATATCCTTTGTGTAGTGGACTGTAACCAATGAAAACACATGGCAGTGAGCGAGGTTGGAGCTTGTTGGATGCATAATTTCTTAAATATGGAAAACACCGACACCCAAAGACCTTGAGAAAGGAGTAATCTGGCTTCTTCCCAAATAATTGTTGGAAAGGTGTGCTTGAGTTTAGAACCGGAGTGGGCAACCTATTAATTAAATATGTTGCTGTGGAAAAGCTTTCAACCCAGAACCTTTGTGGCATATTGGCATGAATCATCATTGTTAGCCCTGTTTCGACAATATGGCGATGCTTTCTTTCGGCAACGCCATTTTGTTCCGGAGTCCCTGGACAAGAAATTTGTTTGCTAATACCACATTGGGCTAAATGTTCAAGAAATTCAGCTTTTGCAAACTCTCCACCTCCATCACATTGGAAAATTTTGATAGTTCTTTCGAATTGATTCTCAATCAACCGTTGAAATTTTAGAAAACAAGTAAAGAAATCAGATTTCTTTTTGAGAGGATAAAACCAAGTAAATCTACTAAAATCATCCACAAAAATAACATAGTATTGAAAATGTTGAACAGAACGAATAGGTGAAGGACCCCATAAGTCACAATGTATTTTCTCAAAAGGAAACTTAGCCTTCTCATTTTTAAGAGAGAAAGGAAGTTTACAACTTTTTCCCATTTGACAGCTTGTGCAAAGGCGAACTGGTCGAGTCCACGAGGAAACCTTTATTACATTATTTGAAGCTAAAGTTTGTAGAATACGGGAATGCGGATGTCCTAATCGATCATGCCAAATTGAATCTTCTGCCTTTCCTGCTTTAAGAACTGCAAGAGCATATTCTTCTCCTTCCTCTAGTGCATAAAGCTTTTCCTTCTTAGTTCCTTTAGCTAGAACCTTTTGTGTTACTGGGTCCTTTATCATGAAGCCAGTTGATGAGAATACAAAAACACATGGATTTTCTTCAGTAAATTGACTAACAGATAGCAGATTTTTTTTCAGTTCTAGCACAACTAACACATTATTCAATTTAACAGATCCAATTGATGTTGATCCAGTATGTGTAATAGGAAGGGCAGTTCCATCACCAGTATAGACTTTTATTTTACCATGATATGGATATTTAGAATGAAGAATACCTGCATCTGATGTCATATGAGCTGTAGCTGCAGTATCGGTATAAAAGGTTGGATCTTTATCATCTGGCAAAGACATTGCTGCAAAGGCTTGTGGCAGATCTTCACTTTGATATGCATGATCAAATCTGTAGTAGCACTTGAGAGCAATATGACCAGTTATACCACAAATTTGGCAAGGAACTTCACCTTGATAAGGTTGTTGCTGATTTTTTCTTTGGAAATTTGCTTGTTGAGGTCGTGGATTAGTATTCGTGAAGGAGTTCGTGAAGGAATTTCTATTGTTTCGACTACCCTGGTTATTATAGGTCGCAGATTGAATAAATCCTCTTCCTCTTGAATTAAAATTGCGTCCTCCATTGTTCCTACCACGACCTCCTCTTCCTCTTTGGGCAATGAAGGCTTGAGCATAATTTGGTGCTTTTGTTTTCTCCTCCTCATCTTCTAGAGCTAGTTGTTGTTCAAATCCTTGCAACCCCATGGTATATTCATTGAAGGTAGGATATGGTGGCTTTGATAGAACAGCTAAGTTATAAGCTCTATAACGAGATCCAAGGACTCTCGATAATTGAAATACTTTATCAATGTCATCTAAGGGTTGTTGTATTGCTGCAAGACAGTCACATGAGTGCTTGAATTTTCTAATAAATTCATCTAAAGGTTGATTTCCTTTCAAAACTGCTAGCTGGTTCTGTAGATGCATTTCTTTCTCTTTGGTAGAAGCAAGGAAATGTTCTTCTAGACATTTCCATATTTGCTGTACATTGTTGCATCCAATAACCAAGCCAAGAACTTCCTCTGCCATAGTTCCTAAGAGCCAACTGACAAGGAGTCCATCATTATTAATCCAGATTGTATATTCTGGATTTTCCACCTCCTTATTTTCTTTTAAAATCATCTTCGTAGGTGCATCTTCTTCTATGTGATGAAGAAGATGTGTACTACGAATAAGGGGATAAATCTGTGATTTCCACAATAAAAAATTAGAGCAGGAGAGTTTAACTGATACCAGACTTGTCATGTGATGAAAGCTCTGAATCGTCAACTCAGACTTGTTCTTCTCCATGCTTGAGAAAATGCTTCAGTCTTAAATGCAGAGATTCTGCTCTGATACCATAAAGAAGCAAAATAATAGAAGTGGAATTAAAGAGAAAATTCTATTTTATTATCTGCTTTAGATCTTTACATGTATATATATAAAGACAAATATGCAAAGATATGGAATGTACAAATGTAAAGATAAGGAATGTACAATTAGGGTAGATTGTACAATAATTGATGCTAGAATCGTGTAATTAGATTTTCTCTAATTATGGAATAGTATCAATCGATCCCTTTGATTAGGTCACTGCAGATTTTGCTCTATCACCTGATACCGGTAATATGGAGGTATACGATGGATTCTGTTACAGCTATTGAAATGTGAGGGTAAAAGATGTTGAAAATGAATGACTCTGCAGAATTTAGTTTCTTCGAGTGTATATGTGTACAGATATGCATAGGCATCCATGCCCTACTTCATGATATGTTGTTTCCTTCAGCAATTCAACCGTAATTGCAAATGGCACAATGGTTCAGATAATAATATACACTGTATTTTTTATGTAATGTTGAGGTATGGTACGAAGGAGCAGCAAGAAGAGTGGTTGATTCCTCTATTAGAAGGGAAAATTCGTTCAGGGTTTGCAGTGACGGAGCCACAGGTTGCATCTTCAAATGCTACTAACATTGAATGTTCAATTACTAGGTGAGATTAAAAATTTGTTGAATCAGGATTCAGCTAGAGATGCAGTTTCATTACAGAATAGCATTCCCCATTTCTTTATCTACTCTCTCTGACCTAATGGCGATTTCCTGCGGATGCTCCTCATCGGCGCATTTATTGCCGCTGCGGACGTGCTCCTCATCGGCGTATTTATTGCCGCCGCGGACGTGCTCCTCATCGCCGGAGTTGGTGCCCCGCTCTTTCTCCCTTCTTCTCTACCTACCACTCTGTACGGTGGAATTTAAAGGTACGATCCAATCTCTCACTCTCTCTCTCTCTCTTTCCCCGGCGCTGCATATAGTGATGACCCTCATTGTTTAACACGTTAGTCCCTGGACTTGCTGTTGCATCATCACGAGCTAAACCTCTTGCCGGTATTTTTTCACTCTATCCATTTTAATCATTTGTGAGGTATGCCAATGTGGTATTTTAATGATAATCTAGATCTGTCCATTTACCAATATTATTGTATATATATATATATATATATATATATATATATATATATATATATATATATATATATATATATATATATATATATATAACTATGAATGACTTATAAGCTAATTAAGTAATTTGAGCATTTGATATACTGTTAGTTGTTTATGGCATTAGGTGTTTGCTTCATAACTGTGGTCACTTATAAAACTACTTCAACTTGTGTTGGAGGGATATGTTTTTTTATATCTTTGGTGTGGTGGTTGTATGATTATATCATGAGAGTTTGATTGGCTTTAATCTATTTTTGTTTTGAAAAATTTTTATGCATATATACCAATTGAAGATAACCATAAATGCTTGAAGATAATCAACTGTTCTTGACAACTATGAAAAGTCTAAGTGATTTACACACACACACACATATATATATATATGGGTATATATAAGTGTACACCCCAAATGGGATGTACATCTTACACCCTACCCATCCAATGGTGGAGTGAATTTCACCGGTCACTTCGAAGTGACCGATGGATAAACCCCCACCCTTGGATGGGGTGGGGTGTATGATGTACACCCCTTTCGGGGTGTACATGTAGCATCCCTCTATATGTATGTAGGGTATATATAATTATACACCCCTTTAGGGGTGTATATCTTACACCCCACCCCATTCTGAGGTGGGGTGAATTCCACTCGTCACTCGATGTGATGAGTGAAATAATACCCACCCCAGAATGGGATGGGGTGTAGGATGTACACCCCTAAAAGGGTGTACACCTAGCATCGCTCATATATGTATATATATACTTGGGATTTGTTTGGCTCTGGTCGGATTTGTTATACTTGGGATGACCTACCTCGCTTTGAGTGAGTTTTTTACCATGAAATTTTTTATTTTTTGTTCACATTTCATTTGTTGACATTGCAGGCTCACAGAAGATGATGGGCCATCCAGCAGCAACAAATAATTAGACTTTTTCTACTAACAATAAATAATTAGACTACTCTACGTATTAATCGTGCATCTTTTTGGATTTGAAGTTGAAATGATGCTATTAGTTAATAAACAATTGATATATGTATTAATTGTACTTTTGTGTTCCTTCGTTTTGATTTTGTATTAAATTAATGAAGCTCATATGTTCTGACTTATAACGTTGAAAACCTTATAATATATAAAATATTTCTATCTTTATAAATAATTTATTATTTATTATTTATTAATTACTAATTATTAATATTAATTTATTGTAAATTTATTCGTTCGTCGCGAAGCACTGGTCTTTAATTAGTATAGCAAAAAATAATAATAATAATAATAATAATATATAGGTATAAATTTGTCAATGTGGCTACAAGTAGAATTTATGCTGATCTTTTCAAAATTCTCGGCGTGGCATCATCTACGCTGTGTTAGTAACCAGTCGCATCACGGATATGTGTATATGCGTGGTTGCATTAATTGATGCTTATTTTCATGATGGCCTATGAAATGACCAAACAAAGTTTATCCGAGCACAATATTAATTAGCCTTAGCCGTTTTAGATAAATTATTAGTCAATAATAAATAATTGCTGCATGCTTAACTATGGATTGAGGGTTGTTATATGCCATGAATAATGAATAATACTATTTGTATTGTATACTTTAAAGTATAATGTATATTTTATAGTTTTTTATTTAAAAATTATTATTTTGTTACTTATTATATTAATTTTTTTTATATTTTTATCAAAAAAATATTTAAAATTTTATAAATTTAAGAATGAAAGATGTAAAATTTATGCCTTTTTTTTTAGGTGTACAAGTTGTGAGTGTAGATAACATTGAATATGTTAGCAGTGAAAATTTTTCTTTTGATCACTTAGTAAATAAAATTAAAAAATTATGAAATTTAGTTTCTAAATAATTATAATAGTTTAGATTATATCTAACGGAGCTGATCGTCAAATTGAATGTCCCATCATCGAAATAACTTACAAGCACAGAAACATTCATACTTTCGAAAGCATATATAGAAGGTGTACCCTCTCTCTCCCTTTCCCTCTTTCACACTTTCTATATATATATATAAAGTCCGGCTACTATACTTGTACAAGTATTAAGCAATTGGTGCTTGTAAGTCTTCTACCGTTAGATCTACCCCTTTGACTAATTTCATCCCTTAGATCAATCTATTCCACCAACCACTCACTTAACCCAAGGGGGTCACTATAATTCTAACCACACATTCTTTCATCTAAGGGCTAAAAACCTACAAGTATCAATGACTTAGTACTTTTAACAGCAGCTCAATTATATATATATATATATATATATATATATATATATATATATATATATAATTAGGCTAGAATACTATCGATAGTACCAAGTCATTGGAGCTATCAAGTTTTTAGCCTTTGGATTAAAAAATATGTGGTTAAGATGATAGTGGTCCCCTAGGATTTACTAGGTGGTTGGTTGAATAGTAAAAATCTTAGGGGATCACTATAATCCCAACCGCATATCTTTTCATCCAACGGCAGAAAACTTGATAGTACCAATTGCTTGGTGCTATCGATAGTATTATACCCGGACTAATATATATATATATATATATATATATATATAGCTAGACTAGAATACTATTAATAGTAACAAGTCATTAATGCTATTAAGTTTTTAACCCTTAAATTAAAAGATGTGTGGTTGAGATGATAGTGGCCTATTGGGTTTAATAGGTAGTTGGGGAAATAGTAAAATCTAACGAGTGAAAATGATCAAAGGGGTCGATCTAAGGGTACAAAACTTGATAGCACCAATAACTTGGTACGATTAATAGTATAGTAGCCGGACTATATATATATATATATATATATATATATATATATATATATATATATATATATATGCTATTAAGTTTTTAATCCTTAAATTAAAAGATGTGTGGTTGAGATGATAGTGGCCCATTGGGTTTAATAGGTAGTTGGGGAAATAGTAAAATCTAACGAGTGAAAATGATCAAAGGGGTCGATCTAAGGGTACAAAACTTGATAGCACCAATAACTTGGTACGATTAATAGTATATATAGTAGCCGGACTATATATATATATATATATATATATATATATATAAAAGCTCGAATGCTATCGACAGCACCAAGCCATTGGTGCTACCAATTTTTTAGCCCTTGGATTAAGTAATGTGCAGTTAGGATGATAGTGGTCCCCTAGGGTCTAGTGGATGGTTGGTTGAATAGTAAAATTTTTAGGAGACCACTGCTCAACCGCACATCCTTTCATCCAAGGGTTGAAAATTTGATAGCACCAATTGCTTGGTGCTATCGATAGTATTCTAGCCGGACTCTCTCTCTCTCTCTCTCTCTCTCTCTCTCTCTCTCTATATATATATATATATATATATATATATATATATATATATATATATATATATATATATATATATATATATATATATATATATATACAGAGAGAGAGAGAGAGAGAGAGAGAGAGAGAGAGATTGGATGAAAAAATATGCGGTTGGGATTATAGTGGTCCCCTAATTAAGATTTTTACTATTCAACCAACCACCTAGTAAACCTTAGGGAACCACTATCATCTTAACTACACATCCTTTAATCCAAACACTAAAAACTTGATAGCACCAATGGCTTGGTGCTATCAATAGTATTCCAGCGTAATTATATATATATATATATATATGGGCTAGAATACTATTAATAATGCATGCCCTTGGATGAAGAGATGTGCAGTTAGGATAATAGTGATCTCCCAGGATTTAGTGTGTGGTTGGTGAAATAGAATGATTAGAGGGATAGATCTAACGACGAAAAATTTAATAGCACCGAGTGCTTAATCCTATTGATAGCATTGTATTCGATATATATAGAGCTATACTATTTGTTGTGCTCCGAATCTGAATGCTGACCGTTGATTTGCTCCGATCTTCGATCGTCTTCGAAATTGACCTTTTGAAATGTGCCATGGATTAAGCGATCGGGCTGAGAAGGGATCTACTCAACCTGGTTCTTCTCAATTGAACACGAAAAGAAGTTCAGCCTAAGACAGTCAAAACTATTAGAATGTATTCTTTAAGTGTGACTCGGCCTGATGAGCTGAATTGATTTTTTAAGCTTCGAAGTGGATTGGGAACTGGTTACTGTTAGAACTACTATTAGAAAAGCGGTAAGGAATCTAAGTGGTGTCTATAATATTTTAGACAAAGAATGTATATAATCTCGTGTTCTACGTAAACTAATTAAACAAGTTAGTCACCTTTTGAGAAGGAGTTGCGTACGTACGTTGACGCTTCAATGTCGAGGTTGAATTTTTGATCTACGCATGCAGAAGCCATATTCTTCCGAAGACCATCTAGATTACGTGGTTTTTAAACCTGCATTACCTCATTTACGCATAATTAAAGAAGATGCTAATCTGATCCTTAATTAGGTGAGATTCCTAATTAATTAGGTGATCACTCAAAAAATTTGCGTGCACGTCAGTTTCCGTCACGAAAGAACCGAGAAACTCACAACCAAGAGCTGTTTAGTTAAGAAGTGAATAGTAATTAAGAAACTTCAATAAATTAAGAAGCTGAGGAAACGAGTGAGAAGCTTCCTCTCTGACATGCTCAGTAGCCATTTACTGTTGCGATTACAGCAGCAGAAAAGAAGTCTCCTCTCTCAGAGTTGGGGTGACGAGTGGAGGAAAATGCAGATTCGTAAGTGGGTCCCTCGATGGACCGGTCAACGACGTACCTACGGAAAATTTGTTGCCTACACTTGGTGTATGTGGACATTTCATACACCATTACAATTATTTTTTTAAAAAAAAATTAATTTGTAAGATGCATTATTTAGTAACACTTAAAAAGTCTTACATATCAAAATAACTTAGGTAAAAATTTATAAAACTTACTTAAATCATGACTTATCTTGATTAGATTATTTAATATTTACGAATTTTAACTTTTTTTTATTGATTTTTTTATTTGACTTATATGTATAATTTATTTTGATAAATTTAATTAGAATATTTTATACGACTTACGTACCTGCTATATTCTTATTAAATTTAAATAGAACATTCAAATTTTATTATAAAAGAGCTTTTAAACAACTTAAATTATAAAAATTTAAAATTTACGTAAAAAATTATTAAAAAAATTATTTTAACTATCATCCATTTGGATTTGATTACTTAACATTTAAAATTTTAATTTAGCTATCTAATTTTTTAATTTATTTGATTTGAGTCGATTAGTGATTTTTTAACTTCAAATTTAAATATACCGTTTATCTTTATAGATTTAATTAATATATTCTATATAATTTATGTAACTATAAATTTATTGAAGTAAATAATTAGCTTAAATTTTATATCCGAAGAGTTATCAAATCGCTTATAGCAAATAAATTGAAAGGCGATATACTAAAATTAAATTTTTTGAAAAATTGAATAGATGAATCAAAATCGTCTATAATTTAGATAAGTTTTATACATTTTAGATTAAAACAAGCCAAGTTCCATACATTTCTTTTTTAGGTTAATTTTATATAAATATATTAAATAACAGATATATTTTTACAAAATTCAACTTTTCATATTTATTTTTTTAAAAGTTCTAAGTTGTTCATATAGGTAAGTTAAATATTTATATTTGGTGGGTAAATTTATTTTTTTACCCTTTTAGATATCATACTTAATTATAGATATATTTTTTAACAATTAAAATTTTTGAAAGGATATATTTGTAAGGACAAAATTAATATTTTACTTATATTTGGTTAAAAAATAAATAATAAACTAACGATAATAAATCAGAATGATATATATAAATAATTTAGAACATTGGAAGAGATAAATATAAAAAATTAAATTTTATAAAAATATATCTGCTATTGGATATATTTACGGTGAGCGGTATGAAATTAACCCTTTTATTTTTACTGCTTAGCTTTTGTACCCACGCAGCTATACACCCGGTGCAGGAGACTATTACTGGAGCTTACGTCATTCGACTTAGGCCCGTCAATTTAAACCCCAACGGGCAACGAAAAAAAAAAAAAAAAAAAAGCCGCCGATCGAGATCGAGAGGGAGTTCCCCACTCCGGGACTCGAGGCCGAGAAAGTGAAACACCGGGGGACCCGCTGGGGTCCGCATAAGATTTCACGCTCCAGACGCGGCATCTCTCTTTCCTCTCCACCCATATTCATTGCTTCGGTTCCAAGCTATGCTTACTCATTCCGATTCCCCGCAAATGGAATACGGACTCTCTCTCCTCCGTTTCCTCGCCCTTTCTCTCTCCCTGTTTTATTCCTCTCCTATCCGCAGCTTCGCGCTGCTCACTGCCTCACTGGTGCTTCGTTCAAAATTGTTTTTTTTTTTTTTTTTTTTGTTTTTGTTTTTGTTTTTTAAGAATCTCTCTGCTTCTATTTAATTATCTGGGTAAGTTGCGTGTGTTGGCTTTGTTGTTGTTTTTTTTGTAGTTTTAATTTGAACATGCGACGGTTTCTGCAGTTGTGTTGCAACTTGAAAAGTGCGAAAATGAATTTACGAAGTCCTGATGATTATTTGATGTTTACTGCTCTGATTCAGTGAATTCGCTGTCGTTTTTTACTCGCAGGAGATGTTCGAGCTCAAAGATGAGATTTTGTGAATGAGCACCGCAGGGTACACTTCTGTTGCCCTCTCCCTGTTTGAGTTTATGCTCGTGTGAACAAAAAAAAAAAAAGGCAGTGTGGAATTTGAAATCGTCGGCGTGATCGATTGAAAACATGGAGGAGAAGCCGTTCCCTGCGTGGGCGTGGTCCGTTGAGCAGTGCTTGAAAGAATTCGGCGTAAAATTGGAAAGGGGATTGAGCTCCTACGAAGCCGAGAAGCGGAGAGAGGTTTGCGGGTGGAATGAGCTCAGGAAAGAGAAGGGCAAGCCCTGTGGTCCCTCGTCTTAGAGCAATTCGACGATGTCCTCGTCAAGATCCTGCTCGTCGCGGCTTTTATCTCCTTTACCGTCGCTTACCTCCAGGAAAGCGAGCCCGCGCACACGGGGATTGAGGTTTATGTGGAACCATTTGTTATCATTTTGATCCTCGTTCTTAATGCCGTCGTCGGAGTTTGGCAGGAAAGTAATGCCGAGAAGGCCCTCGAAGCGTTGAAGGAGATGCAGTGCGAGCATGCAAAGGTTCGAAGAGACGGCTTTGATGTGCCAGAGTTACCGGCGCGTGAATTGGTCCCTGGAGATATTGTGGAATTGAGGGTCGGAGATAGTGTTCCTGCCGATATGAGAGTCGCGGCCTTAAAGACCTCGACTTTGAGGGTGGAGCAAAGCTCGTTAACGGGAGAGAGCATGCCCGTTATCAAAGGGAGCAGCCCCGTCTTCAAAGACGACTGCGAATTGCAGGCGAAGGAGTGTATGCTGTTTTCTGGAACGACAATTGTTAACGGAAGCTGCGTTTGTATAGTGACCAGCATTGGTATGAGCACGGAAATCGGCAAAATTCAAACGCAGATTCAGGAGGCTTCGATGGAGGAGCACGACACTCCTTTGAAGAAGAAGTTGGACGAATTCGGCGGGAGGTTAACCACCATAATTGGGGTGACTTGCCTTACAGTATGGGTTATTAACTACAAGAATTTTCTCACTTGGGACAATAATGGATCCTTTTGGAACTTCAGGTTTTCTTTCGAGAAATGCACTTACTATTTTAAAATAGCAGTCGCACTTGCAGTGGCGGCCATTCCCGAAGGCCTGCCTGCAGTAATTACCACTTCTTTGGCTTTGGGCACGAGGAAGATGGCGAAGAAGAATGCCATTGTGAGGAAACTTCCGAGTGTTGAGACGTTGGGATGTACGACTGTGATTTGCTCGGATAAGACTGGCACGCTAACCACCAATCAGATGTCCGTGAATGAATTTTTCACCCTTGGTGGGGAGATGAATACTTGTCAAGCTTTTCATGTGGAGGGCACGACATACAATCCCAAGGATGGCGGCATTACTGGTTGGAGCTGCGGTAATATAGAGGGGAGTTTGCAGACTTTAGCACAGATTTGTGCGTTGTGCAATGATGCTGGGATTCATTGCAATGAGTTTCTCTTCCGGGCTACTGGATTGCCCACAGAGGCAGCTCTTAAGGTTTGTACGCTTTCATTTGTGATAAAGTCCAAACACCTACATAGTAGATGCATAAGCGCATTCGAAGTATGTTCATTTTGTGTAGATCTTTGTACCTAAATTAGTGTTTTAGTTTGTACAATTCAATATTGAAGAGGAGGTAGACCATTTCTGAAAGAGAAGGGTACTACGAAAGGGAGATGAGATGATTGTCTCACTTAACATATCCAGACAAACTGTATGCATTTCCGTTATATAGCGGACGCTAACATTAATTCAATACTATCCGGTATCCATATACATAAACACAAATACATACTTTTGTACATCATATAATATATTAATCCTTTCAAGGCATGAATTTATAAGAAATGTAGACTTTCTTATTATTTCTTCATGATAATGTTTTATCCAGTGACTAAACACTCTTTTCTGTGCCTAAAGGTACTAGTTGAGAAGATGGGGGTTCCGGATGCAAAGGCCAGGAGTAGAATACGTGATGGACTTCTTGCTGCTGATTATTTCCTGGATCGCACAACAGTCAAGTTAGGTGAGTTGAAGCGTGATGTTTATAATTTACTAGTAGTTTGGCTTCTCACCAATGTCCATCAAACATAGGCTGCTGTGATTGGTGGACAAAGAGATCAAGCAGGGTTGCCACTCTGGAGTTTGACCGAGTTCGTAAATCTATGAGTGTTATTGTCCGTGAACCAACTGGGAATAATCGCCTTCTTGTAAAGGTGCCTTATTGTCTACGTCTACTTTATTTTAACACAATAGCTTAACTATCTTGTAGAATTCTTCTCTGAGACCTACTAATAATTCTAGTTCATCTGTATACTGTGAAAGCTTACTCAAATAAGACACAGTGAACAAACCTGTTTTAATCCAAATCAGTTAGGTGTAAAACCTTCAAATCACCCGGTTAATGTGGCATTTGGCCAATAGAACAAGATGCTCAAAATTTATTTATTTATAATAAACAAGATAGCCTTTTGCATAAGCCTCTCTGTTACTTCTGCAGAATTTCAGCCATGATTTTTATGTACTGAAGTCTGCTATCTTGTACTTGTGAAATAAAACTCTGTTAGATGCTTTGTTAGGATGCCTGTTCTCAGCAAACGTGTCAAAATCCCATGCTATTAGATGGATGTTACGTCAGAAAGTGAAGTTATCTAATTAGTGTTCGCACGATTTAGTTGAGATAGCATCTCCGAACTGAAAGAAGATTTCATTTTATGCGGTTTAGTTAATCTGAAATTCAGCTTGGTTTCAGTTTTCCATTCGGTTATCAAATATTGAAGGAGGTAAAAACAAACTAAAGATATTTTTAATGGTATATTCTCAAACATCCAATTTTTGCCACATGAGAAAAAGAATTTAGAAAGAAATGGCTTTTTGTCTTTTTGAATGTTCGGTGACCATTTTGCTTTCTTAGTTTGTGCTTTAGAAGTAAACCTTTATTTTTCTGCAGGGAGCTGTTGAAACTGTTCTGGACAGGTGCTCACATGTGCAGCTTGCAGATGAATCAGTTGCTCCGTTGGATGAGCCATGTAGACAGCTAATTTTGTCGAGATTCATCGAAATGAGTTCAAAAGGTTTGCGATGCTTAGGATTTGCATTCAAAGATGACTTGGGAGAATTTTCAGACTATTATGCAGACACTCATCCTGCTCACACGAAGCTGCTCGATCCAGCTAACTACCCTGAAATCGAAAGTGAACTTACTTTTGTTGGAGTTGTTGGTCTAAGGGTGTGTTTTCCTCACTATATCTCAATCTCTCTTTCTCTCTCTTTACCTCATATTCGAAGTATGTAGATGTCCAGACATGTAAGTACTGCTTGAGTGGAGATTTTTTGCTCAACCAGATCTATGAAAGTGACTACTTGAGTAGAGTTTTTTGAACAAGTATGAGCTTCAAATTGGAGCTTCTGTTTCTAGGGCTCTCCCCCCCCCCCCCCCCCCCCCCCCCCCTCTCACTCTCTCTCTCTACCTCATATTTGAAGTATGTAGATGTCCAGACATGCAAGTACTGCTTGAGTAGAGATTTTCGGCTCAACCAGATTTTGAAAGTGACTACTTGAGTAGAGTTGTTTGAACAAGTATGAGCTTCAAATTGGAGCTTCTGTTTCTGGGGCCTAAATGCTTATTTTAGCTTCCCGTCACAACAAAAAATCTAGACTCTTTGTCAGCCATATGCCTGATTTTTGGAAGCTTTTGCTTTCTAGGTTAGGAAGTTGTCTCAGAAGCCATGTGAAACTGGCATACATTAGTCACTGACAAGTATAACCCTGACAACTTGACCAGGACCCTCCTCGTGATGAAGTGCAAAAAGCAATTGAAGATTGTACAGGTGCTGGAATAAAAGTTGTAGTTATAACCGGTGATAACAAGTCCACAGCGGAGGCAATATGCAAGGAAATCGGGTTATTTCCTTTAATGACCAGCCACAAAGATGGAAGTTTTACTGGTAAAGAGTTTGCTAGTCTTCCATTTACTCGGCAGATTGAGATATTATCAAAACCTGGAGGTGTGGTTTTCTCTCGTGCTGAGCCAAAGCATAAGCAAGATATAGTGCGGCTGCTGAAGGAAATGGGAGAGATTGTTGCCATGACGGGAGATGGTGTTAATGATGCACCTGCACTAAAACTTGCTGACATAGGAATCGCTATGGGTATTACCGGAACTGAGGTAAGTAAAGCATGGTCATATATATTAGATTATATACTTCTTGGTATTTAAAAAGTGATGTGCTCTTTCTCTCAATGCTAATTAATGGAACATCTAAGTGAATTTTTTATCATTGGATTTGCATTGAGATCTGTGCTATTTACTTTTTCTTTCTCTCTCTTTAGTTGACTTTACAATAGCACAAATCTCAATGCAAATCCAATGGTAAAAAATTTACAAGCATAATTGGGTTTGTGCTTTTGAAAGTATATAAGCTCTACTCATGTAATCTTGCATTTTTGTTCCCTGTTAGTTTCTTGTTTCAGTCTAGTTTGTAAAATTTTTTGTCTCTGTCAATGTCTTGCGTGACTTGATATAATTGTACATTAGAAGATAAATAAGGGAGCTATATATAATCAGGCGATGCCTTTTTTGCATTTCCCAAAGCATTTGAGGCGTACCTTGTACATGTATGAATGGTTTTGTGATCTATCCAATTAGACAGAATACTACTGTAAACCACATGCCGCCTCTTGTATTGGAAGGTCTTTATAAGAAGAAAATATTTTGTTATCTTTTTTGAGAAATCTAAGTATGTCTTTCAGTTTGATTTAAGATTTGGGAACATTACGTTATATCCTTCTGAATTGGTCTAAACTTCATGAATTGATACTTGATAATGTTTCATGGTTTATTAAGATGTCACTTTAGCTCCTTAATTGGTTCCCAGAATTCTAATGTTGGTTGATTTCCATTTTAGGTTGCAAAGCAGGCTGCAGATATGGTACTAGCTGACGATAACTTTAGTACAATCGTTTCAGCAGTTGCGGAGGGCCGAGCTATTTACAATAACATGAAATCTTTTATTAGGTACGCTGTGAGCAACTGTTTAGGGTTTAGGGTTTAGGGTTGTGAGCAACTGTCATTGCTTCACCTTTCTTGAATATATATTGATAACAATTTTTTCTTCCCATGCAGGTATATGATATCATCAAATGTGGGAGAAGTAATTTCCATTTTTCTAACGGCTGCACTTGGTGTACCTGAATGCCTAATTCCAGTTCAACTCCTTTGGGTCAATCTGGTGACCGATGGTCCGCCGGCAACAGCCCTCGGATTTAACCCTCCTGACATTGATATCATGCACAAACCGCCCCGCAAGAGCAACGATGCCCTTATCAACTCTTGGGTTCTCTTTCGATATCTGGTGAGCAACAAATGGTGAACTTTTATATAAGATCGTCATTGAAGAATCCTCTTTTGGATTACTTTCAGAGGACCAAAAATCTACTTATTTAGTCAAGTTCTGCTGCACTTTTGTGTGTGTGTGTGTGTGTGGAACTCAAAGAAAGTATTCTTTTTTTCCACACTCAAATTCTACGAGACTGAAATTGCCTGACTGTGGATGACTAGTTGTTTGCAGTCTATACATCCATTTGGTTTGTTTCACCCCAAAAGGGAAAAAAAAAATCTAGTGACTTTTTTTGCTGTCCTTTTTAGGAAGGATGACTTTGCAAGCTAACAAACAATATTAATAGAGGGGTCCATCCATCAGTGCATTCAATCGCGTAGAGTTTGAGGTTTTTGTTTTTTGTTTTTGGAACAATAATAGAATGCAATGGTAATTAAATGGGGCCTTAGTGTATCTACGTATGTTTCAAAATTATGTTCTTTTTCCTGCAAAAATTGAACTACTTAGCACCGCCACTTATTCCTTGTTTTGCTGTATTAGGTGATCGGCTCATATGTAGGATTGGCAACTGTTGGTATCTTCATTCTGTGGTACACTCAGCCCTCCTTTATGGGCATCAATTTAACAACCGATGGCCACACGCTCATCTCGCTCGTGGAGCTCCGCACATGGGAAGAATGCCCTACTTGGGTTGATTTCTCGCCTGAGCCATTTTTAGCTGGCGACCTTGTTATATCTTTCACCGAACCCTGCGACTATTTCACTGTGGGAAAAGTTAAAGCAACCACTTTATCTCTCTCCGTGTTAGTTTCCATTGAAATGTTCAATTCTCTCAATGCTCTTTCCGAAGACAACAGCTTACTTCGGATGCCTCCCTGGCAGAACCCTTGGCTTCTTTTGGCAATGCTGGTTTCTTTCGGCCTTCATCTTCTTATCCTTTATGTGCCATTTTTAGCCAGCGTTTTTGGAATTG
Organism: Tillandsia fasciculata; assembly: GCA_029168755.2. Taxonomy (NCBI): domain Eukaryota; kingdom Viridiplantae; phylum Streptophyta; class Magnoliopsida; order Poales; family Bromeliaceae; genus Tillandsia; species Tillandsia fasciculata. The sequence continues at coordinate 6,319,792 of CM054931.1, forward strand.
TGCCGTTAAGTTTGAATGAATGGCTTTTGGTTATCTTGGTTTCTGCACCGGTGGTGCTCATCGACGAGGTGCTCAAGTACTTTGGTAGGCGGCAACGGTGGGCGATGGAGAAATACAAAACAGAATAGAAGACTCCATAGGTTATAACTGGATGCTTATTTGAAGATATTGTGATTAGTTTTTGTATTGGACTGGTGGTATTGTATAGTTATAATTTTGTTTAAGCAATCCTTGCATTTATCAAAGTTTACCTCCGAGAACAAGTACTTGTATTTAACAATTATCGAAAGTTTATAAAGAAGCCAATGTTCTAAGTATTCCTTTATCATCACTTTGAGTCATTTTTTAGCCTCTTAAATGCCTATTTGGTATGGATCCAGCTCCAACCTTTTTCATGGTGTGTAGTTTGCCTACAACCCTCTGTGCATAGATTTGTGCCCACGGGATTGGCCTCGCTGCTTATCTGCGACACGATTGCTATTTGCTGTGTGTGTAAGAATATATGCACTCAAAGGTGTAGAAAATTTGGTCTCTTTTTCAAGAGGACGAAGGAAACTTCGAAAGCGAAGACAGTTTCAGTGTAACAGGTAACAAACATTTACAGCACAGTAGTTAGGCATCTCTGTTTGTAAATTACTAGATGGATTGTGGCTGATTAATTCTTTAGCTGAACAGATTTTTGCACCTTCGCATTAGTTAGTGAGTTTATTGAAGTATTTTTATGTAATTTTTTATAAGCATTATATATTTTCTCCATAAGAATGATCTTCCTTGTCTTTATTTATTCTACCATAGAATAGCACTAGTTTCTGTGTATACAATGTCGCGCTAAAGGTGGTTGCTTTTCTAGCAATACTGCATCTGTTGGTGTTTATCTTTTAGGATTTGTGGCAAATCAATGTGCAGGTACAAAGGAATTAATTGATTGGTCCTGCGGGTTGAATACATGATCTTAGGGGAAAATACTGGTTCTTCGATTAGTGCAGCTCTTTGTTTCTTTAAAGTTGTAATACCTTTCATCTCAATCAAACTGAGAACTTTCCGGACTTTGTATCACAGATGCATGCATTTACCCTTATGTTGTTCATGTTAGTTACTTTACTTTGATGTACACAAGAGAATAGATATGTGATACAAAACATGATTACCACGATGAAATAGCCTCAATCGATCTTTCATTGTTTTGTTCTGTCAGAGTTTGGCTGATTATTTTGAATGAGTGATCAAGTTTTTGAAGAAATTTGTGGTCTCTCTATTTTGTACTAATACTCTTGCACTGTTGCTCACATTCAGCAGAACTCATAGGGATGATAATATAAAATGAAATTCAAGTTATGATGACGTGGGGTCTGCGATTTGTTGTTAGCCATCGACAGCCAGAATACTGTCCAACTACATTACTATGGCTTTTGATACTACAAAAATATAGAAGTTCATACAAGTTTTGTGCGCAAGAGCTAAAGAATGAGGAACACAAGTTATATTCTGCTATCTATTTTTCTTCTATCTTTGAGAGTTCTGCTATTTATATGTTCTATTACTGCTGCTATTCATCATGTCGACTTTCCAGTCTGCACTTACCGTTGTCGACCATCCATCACTGCTACTGCATTTTGCTTATATCAAGTGGATAAATATATCCAACCTCTGTTATAACATCGCAATAAACACATAAAGAAAAAGAGGTTTTGCTGACAACATTTGAAGTTCAGTTCCCTGCCATGAATCAAACAAGAGATCTTATCCATACCTTGCAAGCAACTTGTGATTGTTCGACGCTGCTGCAGCTTCTGCAATAGCTATTCATGCGCAACAGCTTCCTACTGCATTTGAAGTGGCTTGCAAAATTGGGATTGTATACTTATTTCCTCTTCTTACCAGGCAGAAGTACTGGTTTTTTTTTTTCTCTGTCAGAGTAGAGAAGCTACCCCAGTAACTTACTGCTTGAGTACATTAAGAGCGAAGAAAATTGATCTTCTTAAAAGTGAAAAAAAAAAAAAAGAACGAAGGAAAAGAAAATATTTTGCAAGAAACCCCTGTATTTCAAGCACTGCTAGTAGATTAACAGATTCTGAAGAAAGCATATGAACAGCACTCAAAGACCAAATGCATCCCCTACTTTCTCGAATAAAAACTGCGCGTAATTTTGCACTGACTTCTCACAAGAAGTTACTGAGCGACAAGAAGCATACTGCAACAAGTTTTCTGCATGTGGAGAAAGTTTGAATGAAGAATACATGAGTGATATTGGTTCGGCTCACCTCGATCTCAGGTATGATTAATCCGAAAAAGATGAGCCGAGCTAATAACACACCGTGTCCTCTTCTTCTTTGAATGTTGCAGAACTCTTCAGCTTTGAATGTCTGAGCAACTATGGTCTGCCTTTTATAATGCAGCAGCAGCCAGCAGGGAGTAGAGTACTGAGGGAACTTGAAATCAATAACTAAAGGAAAACAAGTCACAGAGCTTTCATTACCATGTGCAGTATTAAGGATAAGGCAGAAAAACATAAGCCTAAGAATCAGTAGTCTAAATATGTTTAGTGGATAGGGATGGTCTGGAATGTGTTATACTAATTAATTCAATAGGAAAGACAGTTTTTTATGCCAAACCAAAAAAGAAAGGTGGTTTGACTTGTGCTTCCTCTATGAACTATAATCCGGTGCGCGCGCGGGTCCAAAACTAGATACACACTCACAATATGTTCTTAAATCTTAGAATACATTTTATGTCTCAATCCAATGAGATATCTTTTCTGAGTTTGAGAAGAAAATGTCATGAAAATAACTTCTCTTTTTTTTTAATAGAGACCAAACTAGCACCATTCAAACAAAAACAAAAGAGAGAGACCAAACTTAACACATTTGCAATGACTATTGAACCTAAGCTAATAAAAGGATCAATTGGGCGCAACGAGTTAAGGCTAATAAATCCCAATTATCCCTCTTCTATGTCGATCTGCGCATCCTTATTTGCATACAATCTTCGATCCTGCGCATTCGATCCGAAAGGTGTGGAAGATACGTGGAAGATTCAGAATCATCAAGGAAAGAACGATCCAAAAAGACCGGTGAAACAAGCTACCAAATCCGATTTCAGTTCATAAATACGTTGGCTATTCAGTTTGTAAGTTTCTGCTGCCCTCTAATTTCAATAATTATCAAATCCAATTTGAATATATTCTGAAGCAATCTTTTTATCTGAAGGGTTTATTTGACAAAAAAAAAAAAGTAAAAACTTAAGAATAACTTCTTTCGGCTTTAAATTTTCTTTTAAACAAGTTATCATCTATCGTTTAGCCGTATGTATTATATATTAACCAATTATAACAATAAAAGAGAATAGTATCAAACGAATCCTTAATAATTAAAAAATGTTTGTATTTGGCATCGATCATCCTTCTCTTAATAAATTTTTGCTGGAAATGCGAAGCAATTAGACTTCGAATTTGAGACCTCATATATCAACCACCAATTTTTTGCCACTCAAACTAGGAACGGTCGATGTCTGGTATTTAAAATTATCTAATATTTTTTACTTCGAGTCACTCTCCAAAAATATATATATATAATTTATTAGGAGTCATGATATTATCCTCTTATTATATCAAATTGGTTTCGATAATTAAGACACCAAAGTAATAATTGGCATCATTAAAATTTTCTGTCAAAATTCGAGCAGTTTGGATTACGATGATATAAGAGATTTCAAAAATTGCTGATTTTGAAATCCTTTTATCACTAAAAAAATAATTTATAAAAATTATAAAATTTGATTTTGGATACTTACTCTAAATCAAAATTAGCAGTGTCCAAAAAAAAATAAAAAATAAATAAAAACTGAGATCATTTTACAAATATATATTTCATTTATTCTTGGATGGAAATTTATTTATTGATCACTTCGAAGTAATTAGCAAAATTTATTCTAGTTTAGAATAAATAGGAGGTAAGATATACATTTAATTTTGTATATATAAAAAATATTTTTTTTTGCTAAATCTTTATACGTTTAGATTAATTAAATTTTTTTTTTAATGATATATATTTTTTAAAAATTTTTAAATCCTTGATTACAAGTTATCAGAGGGGAAAAAAAAAAAAAAAAAAAAAAAAAAAAGGTGATGTACGTGGCAGTAGGCAAAAGAATAGAGGAGAAATGAATAGCAAGGGCAGATTCGCGGAATAAGGCGAGGGTTAGTCCATATAAATATCTCTTAACATATGGGGGGCTCTTTTGGAAAATTACAAGACCACCAAACATAAAACCCTTCTTCTCTCGTCGACTTTGTTTTGCTCCTTTTCTTTTGCTCCTTTTCCTTCGAACCCGGCGCCGCCGCTGCACGAAGACCTCCTCCGCCTCCGTTGACTCCCAAAAACCCTGACCCTAACCCTAGGCCTAGGGCGACGAGGAGCGACCCCATGGCGGATCCGAGGATCTTCGGCGGCGGAGACGACGCCGATCGCAGGGAACAACCCGGGCGGCGTGTGTACAACCCCTACCACGACCTCCACGTCCCGTCCCGGACCCTCTACGACCTCCCCACCGCCCCGGAGTTCCTCTTCCAGGAGGAGGCCCTCGCCCAGCGCCGCTCCTGGGGCGAGAACCTCACCTTCTACACCGGCGCCGGCTACCTCTCCGGCGCCGTCGCCGGCGCAGCCGTCGGCCTACGCCGCGCCACCGCCGCCGCCGAGCCCGGCGACTCCCTCAAGATCCGGGTCAACCGCGTCCTCAACTCCTGCGGCCAGGACGGGCGCCGGATCGGGAACCGGCTCGGCGTGATCGGCCTCCTCTACGCCGGTCTCGAGAGCGGCATGGTGACGGTGAGGGACACCGACGATTGGGTCAATAGCGTCGTCGCGGGGCTCGGCACCGGCGCTCTCTTTAAGGCCGCCAACGGGCCGCGGTCGGCCGCTGTGGCCGGGGCGATCGGAGGGCTCATGGTTGGGGCTGCGGTCGCGGCGAAGCAGATCGTAAAGAGGCATGTGCCCATATGAAGTGTTTGGTTTCGATCTCTCAATCTCTTATCTTCTTGTTTCTTGTTATTTGTGTTGTTGAGAATTCTATAGTAACGAATACGCATAATGTGTCACATTTTTGACCTCTCATGTAACTGCGGAATGACAGGAGCCTTCGCCATTTAATTCATGTGATAATACTATGATGATAGAGTAGCTACTCATGTTTGGATTTGATGATTTATAACAGTATTCGTTCTTTGTGCTTCTTTCCTGTCGATGTTTGATCTTTAGGTTTCTTTCTATATGATATTCCTTTTGCTGATTCCTCTCTGCTTATGTCAAAGTGTACATGATGTCTTGTGATCTTGAAGAAGGTGTTGTGGATGGGCGAAGAAGCATTTTGCATTAATGAAATGATAAATCTATAGGGTAGTTTATGATATTTGGTAGGTTCAATGTATGGGGAGGGATTACTTGTTGGTTGTTTTTGTAAATAATTTACAAGTGCATGTTCTTGATTCTTTTATTTAAATCCTGATTCCCTACTCCATTATTGGATCTGATTGACTCATTGAAGTAGACTGTGAGCCATCATTTTGTTTCAGCTATATTAAGTAGAGCCATGGAAGAAGAATGAAGCTTCTAATATGAAATCCTCGCCTCTTGGAAGTGGCCTTAATTTTGAATAAATGTTAACTAATAAAACATCACGACTCTCCCATGTTGTAAGGACTGTCTTGTTTGTCCTGTCCAGTTTAGGCGACTTACTTGGTGTACTTGGTAATATCTTCGGTCAATCTTCACTAACTCTATGCACTTTTTACTCTGCAAGAAATGTATTAGTTTTTGCCTCTAAATTCTATGATCTGCCAAACTTAGAAAGTTCAAGACAAGGATTTTGGATGGTAACAAATTCGGAGCATTTCTCTTAACTTATTATGTAGCTTCTATTCTCTTCTTTTCTTTGTACTCTAGAATTTTTGTCCTTTTGAGTTGTAAAATATATAGATTGCTTGATGCATTTACTAAGTATCTGTTTGATTATTTTTCTTGCATTTCACAATACTTAGAAATGATAGATAAAAGAGGGAGGTTGATATGAGAATACGTCACGATCTTTTGTTGGAATATTGATTAAGGTACGCTTGATCTTACTTTGTTAAGTGCCTCTTACCTTAGTTCATGCTAGTTTGTGTTTATAGCTCTTCTACTGGCATGCCGTGATGTGTGCTCATCTAGTGTTGCACTTGCATGGCATGCGCTATTGCAACAAGCTGGTCCAACACTATTATATATATATATATATATATATATATATATATATATATATATGACCTAGGCTACTATACTATTAATAGCACCAAGTCATTGGTGCTATTAAGTTTTTGACCCTTGGATTAAGGAATGTGCGGTTAGGATGATAGTGGACATCTAGGATTTAATAGGTGGTTGAAAAAATAGTATGATCTAAGAGGTGAAAATGGTCAAACGGGTAGATCTAACAATGAAAAACTTGGTAGCACCAAGTACTTGGTGCTATCGATAGCATAGTATCCGGGCGCTCTCTCTCTCTCTCTCTCTCTCTCTTATATATATATATATATATATATATATATATATATATATAGTCCAACTTGCGTGCTTTTAAAAGCACGAAAGCCTCCGTGCTCCCAAGTTGTTTTCGATGTTGAAACTTCCGAATTGATGATGGGCTTCGTTAGACTTGATATAGAGTAATTGAAGTATCTAAAAAATAAATTTTGCAATTTTTTTATATTATTTATCTGATCGAAGGGGCACAAAATCAACAGCTCGAAATAAAAATCTTATAAAAAGTGATGATATGACACAAAAATTTTAGATCAAAGGTATTGATATTGTTTTATATAAAATTGTTGATTTTGAGTCCTTCGATCACAAGTTAAATGATATAGAAAAATCACGAAATTTATTTTCTAGATATTTTAAATACTCTAGATGAAGTCTAACGGAGCCGATCATCAAAACATCAAAAATGACTTAATAGCACAGAGGCCCACTGTACTTTTAAATGCACACAAACCAAGCTCTCTCTCTCTCTCTCTCTCTCTCTCTCTCTCTCTCTCTCTCTCTCTCTCTCTCTATATATATATATATATATATATATATATATATATGCACTTAATATCCATATCTTGCAATGTTATTGAGCCCTTGACAGGACGATGTGATCTTCATTATCTGCCTGATGATGCGAGCTTCCTTTTCCCTTTCTTCCTTTTCCATTTTTTCCTCCTTAGTTTTCTAAGTGCTCAACAGTGGTAATTTCTATCCTTTGTTATGTTCATTCTTTAGCTGGTTCTTCATTTTCCCCTGCCTTTTGGCTTGTCGTCAGTTATATCAGTTTCTTGTTTCCCGTCAGTTATATCAGTTTCTTGTTTCCTTGATGTGGAAGTTGACTGCCTGGTATCTTTTGGCCTCATTTATTTAAAATTACTTTATTTTTGTATTACTGTTGTGGTACAGCTGATTTTCTTACCAACAAGAGTGAATGAAGATCACTATAGATTCAACGTCCATTTCCTCAAGAAGTGAAAGATGTACGAAATAGAAAATGAGAAAGCACTCTTGTACTGTATGAACCTGGCTGCTATTTGATCGGGTTGGTATGGTCTGATATTCAATATGATAGATCAGGTCTAGGCCAGTACTGCAATGCATGGACTGTACAAGTGTATATTGCTTTGGTGTTTGTAGAGACAAGTTGATGAATGGCAACAACTAGCTGTTTGTGGACATGATGATATGATTTCTGACCTTTATTATTACATTTACTCTGTCATCTGAAACATTTGCCCTAGGTGAATTCGGAATTAGTTCTAATATCTTAAGTTGTAGATGAGTGTCAGAACTCAGAAGCACAATGGGTGTAGGGGTTGTATGTTCTTCAATGGAATTACATGATTGATCAGAGGCTCTTCCTTGAATTATTGGTGCAAGATGGTTTATGCAGTCAACTTGGTAGATTGAGAGATTGTGGATTGCGGGATAAATAATTTTATGTACCGAGGCTCGAGTGTTGTAGAATACATCTCAGAATCTCTGATGGGGATCAATATGATGATGGTAATGAACCAGGTACAAAAAAAGGTTTCAGGTTAGTTTCTTACTTGTTTCTAATGTTGTAGCCCTCTTATATTTTTGGTTTATGTGGGATTTTTCTGTGCTTTTTCTTATTTGTTTGAAGTGGATGGTAATGCCATGCGCTTTTTCTTCAAGGTCGCAGATCAAATGCCATGACTGACGTTTGTTTTGAAATGGACATTGGCTGAGAAAGGAGTGACTCAAATTTTATTTATATATAAAGAAAAGGGTTAATTGCATACATGGTCGAATTGGTTATTCAAATATGCACCGTCCATCTGTTACTAGGTTAAATGCTTTTGATTAGATTGAATTTATCTGCCGATTTTAACTAGAGGGGCATATTTGAACAACTTTGGATTTTGAAGGGATAAATATGAAAAGTTGAATTTTACAAGGATATATTTGCAATTCGATATATTTGGAGGGACATGTATGCAATTAACCCTAAAGAAAAATATATAGTCCTGATTCTATTCTATGCGTTTTGTTATCTTTCGGTCTTGGATAGAAACTTTTAAGAAACCATTTATATGTAGTCCTTTTAATTGATTGTTTTTCTCTAAAGATGTTTGTGGATGTACTGCTGTTGTTACAATGGGAGGTCGACATAACTATTACCCATGTTATTGCTGTAGAAAGATAAGTGAATTGAGGCGTATACAAGTTTTTGGTTTTTTTTTTTTTTTTCAATAAATTTTGGTGCATTTTTTTAAGTAATTTACTTAGCCGATTTGTGATATCTTTCTCGGTGTACATCTGAAAATCAAATTTAGTTTTAGTAAACTTACAGAGGAGGTAAACAAATTCTGGAAATGGATAGATTGCGAGTCAACTTAATAAACCCTTTCTATTCTGGCTGCAAAACAAATTGGAGAAATGTAGGTAAAATAAAGCTCTAATATTTTGTTCTGGTGATTACGAAATCACTTAGAAATAACTAGAAAAATTCATCATATTCTACTATTCTAGAATGGATGGAAATATAAAATATACATTTCGAATGGAGTATACAAAAAGTATTTTTCTTACCAAATTATTGTGTTAGTTTATGACATTGGTTAGAAGGTGTAAACAAGGAGAGTAAGATAATAACATGCCCTCAAAAAATCGATCATGGTCCACGAAACGAGCATGGAATAGCGCATTCTTATACAACAGAATGGGGATCATTTAAGTCGTCCGTGTATATATAGAAAAAATATTTTTGATACACCTCAAATAAAAGATACATTTTACACCCCATCCATCTTAGAATGGAGTAGGATGGAATGAATTTTACTAGTAAAAAAATTCATTTTTAAATATGTGAGATGTATATTATTTATGGGTAGCACTGCTCATATATGAGTGCACCAATTGATTAGGAGATGATTGGCGAGGAATAATAGCTGGTGAATTTTGTTTTGAAATTTAAGCTGCAATGGAAAAGATGAATCAGGTATCAACAGCAACTTCTGAACAAGACAATTGTGACAAAGATAATCATGTCAAATTGAATTCGAACTGTTACAGAACAGTTCCCAAATTCCATCCAGAAAGGAGACCATTCTCTCGTTTACAGTCTCCGACGAATAGCGAATTTTTCAAAAGCTATTCCGAGGTTTGAATTATCAAGCACGGGAGATCTAGTGAGACAAAAACAGCTGAACGGAGGAGAAAGATCAGAAGCTACAAAATGGCAAATGATGACATACTGTATTGAGATTCTAAACCATTTAAAACTTCTTCCCGCTATTCTACAAGTCCAAGAATTGTTAGCAATCCATGTTTCGTCGCTATAATATAAAACATTTGAGTCATCAGCTATAACATTGAAATCAGAGATTGAATCATCCAGTGATCACAATGGCTCAACCTGGTTAGAGCAAATAGTAAACGGAAAATAGAAGAAACTAGTAGAATGGATGACTAGGGAAGGCAAGTAAAAAGCTTGGGGGAAACAATAGATTGTTGTATACTAGGCAAAACTACTTAGCGAAACTCAAAAATAGGCAAACTATGACCAAAAGGATGCAAAAATGGATAAGGCGCTTGATTTCTTACAATACTGAATTATGCACTTCCGAACTTCTCCCACTCTATTGAAGTGGCGACGCTTCCATCTTATTTACCAGCTCGGCGACAGGAGGAAGCTCCGAATCACCGGTGTTACTCCTGATTGCCAATTGCAGATGCCTTGGCAACTGATTAGGCATTCAATGGCTCCTCCTCACCACCATCCCTTTCCTTCAAAGCACTCCAATCTTGCGGCTCTGAAAGGAAAATCATTCATATTGAAGTACCGAAAGGATTTCATCGCTTAAAAGATTCATTTTCTTTGAAATTTCAGCATTAAAAAAAAAAAAAGAAGAGAAGATTGTTTCAGCAGTAAAAATGATGATAGTTCAAACTTACTTGGCTTGTGGCTGTCAGTGACCGCCATCAGCCGCCTCTGCAATATTGACGCCATGAAAAGGAAAATAGAACACATGCCGAACATGACGGTGATAGGAAATGCGTCAACCTTCAACACAGCAAGAGACCAACATATATTAAAGATGCAACAATTTTCTTCCAGTCGATTTTAGAGGATCATATTAAGCACTAAGTTGACAGCACAATTTTACTCGAAAAGAAATTACTAACTTCAACAAAGTTAACATTCAGCAAAACAAAGATAATTTGGCTTATCGGGTAAATCATAGTCAACACAATTACTATTAAAGATATTGTAGAACAAAGCAATGCGAAGCTTACATTGTAAAGCACGACACAGACAAATATGTTCAAGGGTATGCGGAAGAAGTTCATGATAGTGCTCCTAGCTTCCTCAGGAATGTACTGGGATCTCATCTTCATAATCGAAGGCCAGAATACCCCTACACATGCCTCAAATGTACAGAAACCAATAAGCTGGATGCAGCCACCAAGTGAGATCCCACCACCTTTCACCGTAGATGGCGCTACTATAATCTGTCCAGCATTGGCACAAAAAATAAAATAAAATAAAATCAAACCAATATTAGATTATTTAGTGCCGACATTATTGAAGGTAAGGAAGAGGAAGAGGCCCTTACACTGGTAAGAACTGGGAGGAGGAGAGTGATAGCAGAGATTGCAAAAACAATCTGCATATAGCCTTCAACTTTAAGGTTTGGACGTGCCAATAACCGAGATGCAATGGAGCTCCCCAGCATTGAAGACAGCATGAAAGTGGCGAATATAAAGCCATGAGGAATCTCTTCTTCATTTGGGCTCAGGGCTGGGGTCCACAAGAAAACAAAGGTGTACATGGAGCCTTCAAAAAGCGACTGTATCGCACCGAGCAGAGCAATTTTCTCATCTGAAACATAAAAATGTGAAAATTGGCAACCCTAGAATTTGAGATGAATTTTAAAAAGTCCGAAAAGATAAAGCAAAAGTACATGCCTGATGCAATGGCTGAGGCAGCAGCCTTGAACTGAGCCATCAAGTCCTTGTTCTCAGAAGGATCTCCATAATTTTCAGTCCATGATGATAAAATGATGGCCATGCCGATGGCTAGGAAACATGCCGCGGCATCAAATGGAGCCACTGGGCCGAATCCCAGGTTATCAGCCAATAGATTTGCAAACAAACCAGCGACGATCGCGACAAGACCGTTGCCAAGAAATATCGCCTTTGAGAAAGTCAGGGACAGCCACTGTGTATCAAAACCTCTCTGTAAAAGAACAACACCCAAGTCCATCAGTGAACTTGATAGGGTAAACAGATGTCTCATATACAGCCAAGGCTGATAAAGTAGCTCAGCAAAATGATACGCAGTCAACAATTTCCAGCATTCCTTCTAAATCCAGAGCGTCGAGTATGGTGACGAAGTAAAGTAACTACTGCAAGCAAACATCCTATTTAATACGGGTTTCTCTAAATGCTTCCTAACTGCTATGATAAATGAAGCAGCCGGATGACCTCGAGCTCTCATTTGTAAGCCCTAAGCATATAATGCTGATTTAAGTAATTTGCACAATGACTTGACAAACGGAAAAGGAAAAATAGTCAGTTTATTTTGAGTGCCTTATATATCAGCTCATTAACCAGAATGGTAAAGTAGATAGTGAATCTAAGAGGGGTCAAGAAATATACGATGCGAAAACACAATCTATTCATGTGCCATTTAGGTGGGTAAATCAGATCTTTTCACGGTCAGCGAAAATCTCAACCAGAACTAATAGTTACAAGCAAGTTACAGAGCTTTAAGTAAGAAGCATCAGATCATTATCACCTTATTATGTTCGGCAACAAGCCATGACTCGAAGGCTGAAAAGAGTAAGGAAGTTGCAATTCCTCCCAATATTCTCCCCACCATCAAAACCTTGTACTCCGGCGAATGCTTTGTGATACAGCTAAGGATGTAACTAATGCAGTACGTAATGCAGGCTCTCTTCCGACCTCTGCATTGGTATTCAATAAGTAACGGCGAACCTCACAGTTCAAATTATATTCAAATACATCGAGTAGAAAAATATAGAAACATTCAAAATACAAAACATGGATATCTCACTGTTTGTCAGCAAGAGATCCAACAATTGTCCCAAACAGCATGGAAGATCCGAATCCGGCGATGAAGAGGCGGCCGATATCGCCCTTATCGAAACCGTATTGGCGATAGAGGTAGTAGACATAAGGACCCTGCAACCAATCACCAGCTGATCCCAAAGAACAAATCACAGTTAGATCATTTCCCAGCACACGTAGAGAGGAACGAAATTGATAAGAACTACTAGATACAAGCAGATCTTTAAAGACAATGCACATCATTAACAACAGGAATCTACTCAACTTCAAAACCTGATCCAAAAACAAACCCTAATGGAGGGGGGATCAGGGATAGATCTAACGTTTCTAAACAAGATCCATCACTCCACATACGAAATTAACCAAAAAATCAGCTAGATCGCAGAGAAAACCCACGAATCTGACGATAAAGCCCGATCTACGGATCGAGATGGAGAAACCGATCGAATTCGGGGTCGAAAGAGAGATCTAACAGCGAGACAAGCGAATCAAACACGTAAAACGATTGAAAATTGGGGGAGCGCACCCATCATGAGGGAGTAGACGACGAGGTAGTTGTTCTTGAAGGAGTTGAAGGCGGTGGAGGTGGCGACGCGATCCTTGCTCGTCTTGCTCAGCTCCAGCAACGCCACCACCGTCGCCAACCCCCCGAACACCAAATAGTAGAACACCTCCATTTCCACGCCCCCCCCCCCCCCTCCTCTCTTCCTCCACCTCCTCCTCCCCTGTTCCTCCTCCTCGATCGAGCGCGAGAGCGAGATAGAGAGAGAGCGCGATTGATTTCAGAGTGGGTGAGAGAGATTTTAGAGAAAGAGAAAGAGAAAGAGGGTGAGAGAAATTTTAGAGAGAGAGAAAGAGAAAGAGAAAGAGAAAGAGAGGGGGGATTTGGTAAAAATGTATGAAGACCCCCTCAACTATAGCCAGATCTGAAAAAGACCGCTCAGCTTTATATTTTTGACTGGGTACCTTCTTTATTTCTAATTTTTCTTTTTTTCACTTGAGTTTTTATATTTAGCTATTGGAAAAAATATATATTATTAGTTAGGTATAATTTTACTTATTAATATTATTAAATAAGAATTTTATTTTTCCTAACTAAACTAATTTAATTTTAAAAAAATGGAAATTAAAAAAGAATTCTCAACACTAAAATAAAAACCAAGGGTCCATTTCAAAATACATATGGTTGAGGGGGTATCTTTACATTTTTGCCGTGAGAGATTTTCCTTTCCTTTTAGAAGGTGAAAAGAGAGAGAGAGAGAGATTCAGAGAGCGTCTATTGTGGCTCTGGTAGTTGGGGTATTTACCCTGTAATTATCTCCCTTTGGGCCTAATCTTTTTTAAGGAAAAATTAGTTTTGTTTCTTATGAAAATGTGAATGTTTATATATTTTTTTTAAAGAGAAAAAGATAGCAATTTATTTGATATTTTTTGTTTATAAATAAATTTATTTAAAAATATAAAGTAATTAGACTTTAAATTTTGTACCATATAAAGCTGTTCAAAATATCCAATAATTTATACAGTAACGGACTTTTTAATAAGTAGGGTCTGAAAAAAATTAAGTTAAAAAAAATATATTTTTTAATTATATAATAGTAGGTGTATGTGTTTTGAACCCCAATATATTGTAATAATAAATTACTCCTATATATTATAATGGTAAATAATTCCTATTATATTATTATATTATAATAGGTGCATATATTTTGGGAGCAATGCTAAGAGTATACTTAGCATTTGTATATGCTAGATGCGCATATTGGATTTAGACCCGATATATCTTGTATTCAATTTTAAACGAATAATATACGAATAGTCACTATTTATACCCGTTCAAATATACTCGATAAATATATTAGTAATTTAAATTTTCAGAATTCTATCCAAAATTAAATGGATAGGATATATTTTTTTTTCCTACTCTTTTTTTTTTTTTTAAGAATATGAATATAATATATCAACAATCTAGTCCACGGACACTTCTAGTATTATTAGTGCCAATAATCAAATTTTTAGTCAATTGCATTAGATATAATTTGTAAAAATAAATAATTTTTCATTTTAGAGAATGATTTTTGAATTTACTTTTAAAATTCTGTACGATTGAATAACCTCGAAATAGATATTTATATTGGACTATTGTGGTAGACATGAAGGAAAATCCCTCAAACTTTAAGTTGAATAGAAATATTTTCTTCGAGTTTAAATTTTTACACTAACAGTTTTTAAAATTTTCATACATTTTTTATAAGAGCAATAGGCTTGCATATTTAGCGGATTGAAATAGATTCAGAATGAATTATTTTTATTTTTTTAATTTTTGATTCTCACTCAGTGTGAACAGATCTGGACGGAATATCCACCGATCAAGATCTATTTGCATTATTATCAAAATGCATCCCTTATAAAACTAGTTTGATTTTTTGACATATTTTATCTTTTATTTTCGCATTAGGAATTGCGTTGTATTTTTACAATTTGAGCTTCAATGTTCAGTGACCAAACATAGAATAAAATTTATTAGATCGTTATCACTAACTATTAATTCAAAAAACTTTAGCTATTAAAAATACAAAACTAAATTCACGTAAAAGTATGTGACTTAACCCAACCCAAGTCACAATAGACCGTATTTAATACGGAAAAGGCAAAAGACAATGAAAGCCACTTTTTTAGGTTGAATGCAAACTTCTCCTTCAGCTGAAAACATGGACCCCATCGCATTGATGTAATTTATGTTTCAACCAAAATTGTGTGAATTACACCCTGCACGTTTCTGTAGCATGAATTTGGTACACGCGTTAGCGTCGGTGGGAATTCCCTTGGATAGGAGGGGAATCTTGAGGCTAGCAGAACACATCGTAACCTACCAGTTTGAGAAAGTTTGATCAGGAACTTTAAATGATGAGAACAAAATATGGCAGAGAGATTATGGGTGTGTTAAAAAGATAAAACAAAAACGCAAAGAACAAACCAAGCACTAACTTCTTCTGGTAGCAGTATTTCCAGTTCCTCGACGCAGAAGAAGCACGGAATCGCTGATAGAAATGCCAGAAAAGTTGCAAAGCTTATAATTATAAACAGAGTGGACTCAGATGGATGAATGACGTGAATAATGAAAGTGATTAGCTCTAAGATGCACGTAGAAAGGGGAATAATTAACAAAGGAACACAGCGATTTGAGGTCTAAAAACAACAGGAGTCAATGTTACACCTATGGTAGCAGCAGCAGCTAATGATTGGTTTAACTTTCAAACGAAAAAAAATGAGATCCACTGTTTAGTACTGAAGCCTGCCTAATCTTGTTTGGTATAGATTGTGCAGGAATCACTTACGGCCCAGAAAATACTTCCCACTGGAGCATATCATTGGTCTGCTTCTGGCTCTCTGCACGTTATTTGGAAATTCCAATCAGCTCGCAAGCACTCACCGAACGCTGTGAGCACCAAAGTGATTCAGAACAGCACCAAAATTGGGCCACACAAGCCCGTCTAGGCTAAAATGAGCACCAGCAGGACAAAATGCCCGCCGGTGCTTAAAGATCCAGTGCGACAGCGATATCCATTGTTTAAGAAACAATAATAATATAAAAGTTATCAACTGGCATTTACTGTTTTGCAGAAAAGCTTTTAGGTCGCTTGCGTTGCTTGAATCACAATTTGAGAGCAGCTCTTGCCATAGCCAAGGCTCCCTCGTAAGTTTGATTTCCACCAATGAATCCGCTCATATGAATGAAAATGCAATCGGGTATACCCGACTCCTTTGAGAGCTCGTCATCTCTCAAGCCTCTCCAAGGCAATGGAAGAGCCTTTCGGCTCTCGAATGTGTTAGGAGATACTGCCACCGCTTGCACACGCCAATTATTTCCCCTCTCATCCTACAATTACGTTAAGCACAATCAATAATTGTACATGGAATGATTTGTATTAGAGAGCCCTAATATGGCGACAGAGGAAATTTGATTTATGGCATAAAAAGAACGCAAGGTGAAATCATTCAGAAAAGCTATACCATCAATCAATAGAGGAATTAACTGAGAAATCCAGTCGACTTTGACAAGCTCGCAATTAATTGTATTAAGTAGGACATGCAAGTGCAACAAACTTACTTTGTATAGAACGTACTTGATTGGAGGATCAACCTTCAATTCCTCTTCAAGCTCAAATAAATGAAGCTTCCACTGTGAAAACAGAAAATATATTTGCACACAACAAAATGACAGTTTATGAGGTAATGAACAAATTGAAGTCGGCTAACACTAATAAACAAGTAAGCAAGTTGAAAAGAAATCTAAGAGAAGAAAAAAGAGAAAAGTTACTAATGTTCAATTCTTACAACAAAATCAAAAATGTAATTTTCATCAAAAAGTTAGAGCAACGATATCCATCAAGACAATTTACAAAAATGCAAGCATGAAAAACACCAGTTTCCAAATGCAAGGCCCAAATGAAAATTTTAAAATTAAACTTTAGAAAGCACCAATCAAAAAAG
This sequence comes from Tillandsia fasciculata, assembly GCA_029168755.2. NCBI lineage: Eukaryota > Viridiplantae > Streptophyta > Magnoliopsida > Poales > Bromeliaceae > Tillandsia > Tillandsia fasciculata. Next base: position 6,336,906 of record CM054931.1, read on the forward strand.
AAAAAGAACAAACTGGTGAAACTGCAAATTGATTGGCTGTCTAACAGGATTTTCTTTTGCTTTATGCATTCTTTCAGTATAGAAAAATATCCAGTTGGCAGTGAATGCAACAAGCCGGTCCAACAGTTATCAGAGATTAAGTAATCAGCGTTATGTTAACCACTACATACAAACATCTTATAAATTATGTTTACAAATCACAGCAAATAAATTAGTGTTGTATACTTACAGGGCAAAATCTATCCAGAACCATGATTTCTCCACTTGGATCGATATTTCCCCTTGAGAACAAACACTCCATCACAATAACCCGCGCAGGTAACCATGATTTAACATGAAAGCGAACACTCTAGCACAAGAGAAACAAAGTAATGTCCAATCATGTAGTTCTTTGTTGTGCTAAACCAACAGATAAGGTCCACAATGCCCCAAGGTAGATTCACAGCACTTAAACCAAACTATAGTGTTTAACAGAAACATACAACACGTCGATAAAGCATCACAATATAAAATTTCTCACCCCCAGAAATTCACTGCCTGTGAGCAGCATTGCCTGGTGAAAAGCTGCATTTTCTTTCTCAGGTGACTGATCCGGATCCATCCAGTCCAAATTAAGACGATTGACTCGTGAAGATAAATCCGTGTTGTTTATGTATTTCGGGGGCTGATCTGTGTCATATTGACTGATCCCATTATCAATGGCATCGATTGCCTGTTATGGAACAAAAAGTCACAAGTTATTTTGCCAAATAAGTCACAAATGAATCACAGAATGTACTTTTACCAAACGACTAGACAGGTCTAAGAACTAATCAGCCGCCTTGGAAGTAACTAAAAATGGTTTATTTTGAAGGGAGAAAGCAAAATGACTTGGTGATTTTATCCCATCCCAAATGTCCAATTATTAGCAGTTCCTTCTTAGGGGGAAAAATTAAATTTGGTTACATCAGATTCTAAGCAGAGAAAAAAAATGCCCAAATATACTCATTTTTTTTATATTATGAATTCACGATAACTTAAGCTTTGTCTCCCCTTGCACAACACGACATCTCTTAAAAGTTAAAAGCTGGAAATACATGATTAGATTCAGATTTAACTTCAAACTTCCCACGATAATTAAAAATATTGCAAAGATGAAATATCATAGCTTCATTCTCAACATAAGAAATAATAATTCCTCAATAGCATAGCCAAAAACCTTGAAGTATTGCACATTAGAAATGCTTTAAAAAGCAAAAATTTCCATCGGTTCATTGTAATACTATCTTGAGAAAGACAACAAAGTACAAATTAAATTCTTTTTATTTTATCACCCCAACCAGCCTGGAGAAAAGTTAAACCATATAACTAGTCCCCCAGAAAAGAAACCCGCTGGGAAACACATGCACATCGCCAATATCATCTTAATATGGGACTACTGGGTTGAAAGAAAAGAACTCAAGCATCATAAAGCTTCACAAACATTACAAATCATTACCTCAATAAAGCTTTTATAGACAGCAATGTATAAGCGCTGCACATCTTCGTGGTCCTCACTACACTCAAGCTCCTTGGCAATTATCTCCTTTCCGCAGTGCTGCAACACAAAGATACAAAATGAACCAAAACCTCGAAAACAGACAATTTATATGGTCTAAATAAGATCATGTATGGTCAATGTCCAAATTTATCAATATAGAGCCGATATGAGAATCTAGTTGGAGATCTAAGTACGAAATGTACTACTGATCTAGTTTGAGATCTAGTCTGGAATATATGGCTTCAATAGCGAGTTGGCGGTTATGTTACCTTATATACCAGGCCGGCACTGCTAAGTTTAGTGTCGAAACCATGGCCAAAGACCTCACTGAAGCCTTTCTGGTGGTGATCGTAACGATCTCGGCTTGGATCATACACACCCCCGACATCAAGCACTGCATCCAGTGTGTTTAGCATCTGCAAAATGTTTCAGTAGCCAGAGAAAATTTTAAAAGTGAAAGTAACCAACCTTGTAAGAATGTAAGCGTATGAAAAGAAAAGTTCACGTAGCAATCAATACACGTGCACACATAGACGTATAGAGACACACATAATTTGCTGAAACATTCACTCTTATATATATATCTTACAAGTAAGATCAAATAAATAGGTGAGAACAGTATAAGCATCAGTGAGTAAAATCAACGATCAGAAATGCATTTCTTAAAGAACATCAGATAAACTGAGTTTCTAGTTAATTTTTGTAATCTTCTACCTCCTTGTCTAGCTGATAGTTTCTAGCAAATTTTTGCGAGCTTCCTCTTTATGCAAAAACAGCTTGATATTGAATCTTAAAGTAAGACTATAAATTTGCAATGCAAGATAAGATGTCACGCCCCAAACCTGAGGCATAATAAATGCCGCATACTTGCTAGAACAACAAATGTTCAAGACTACAGAATCCAACAAAAAATCAAATAGAACGATAGTCACAAAAAGTTCACTAAATTACACAGTACGGAGGAAAGAACAAAATAGAATGAATAAAATCATATGATAATCCACAGAAACCTACCTAACATATACCTAACTACACAAAAACAAAAATAATAAAAAGTAACTTGAACGACAAACTATGGTCAGCGTTCACTCCGTCTTGCCCCCGCCGAGCAAAACAGTCACAAAATCTGGGTACGCAACCAAATACCATATTAATCAATTAAGCACATAAATAAAAAACTAAATGCTCTCAGGTAAAACTTTTATATAGAAATGCAGTTTAAGCGGCTGATTTGTCTTTCACAAAAATTTAGAAAATAGAGATTATCAAAATTTTCAAATCCATATCTAATATAAAGATTATAAAGTAATACAGTGCTTTCTTTCTGAAGATAGACGGGGTCCAAAACAAGTCTCTGGCAACTAACTACACAGAGTAACCCGTTGGCGAGGTCTAGACGCAACCGTAGGCGCAAATACAGAACAGAGGCACTCAAAAGTGCAATACAAAATAGAGTTGCTTGAAGGCGCAAGCGTCGGGAGGCGCAATACAAAATCAAAGCTAGCTTCTATAACAGAGTAAATGATGTCTTCTAAAAGAAAACAAAATAACATCTAGAAAATGCAGTTTAAGCGGCTGATTTGTCTTTCACAAAAATTTAGAAAATAGAGATTATCAAAATTTTCAAATCCATATCTAATATAAAGATTATAAAGTAATACAGTGCTTTCTTTCTGAAGATAGACGGGGTCCAAAACAAGTCTCTGGCAACTAACTACACAGAGTAACCCGTTGGCGAGGTCTAGACGCAACCGTAGGCGCAAATACAGAACAGAGGCACTCGAAAGTGCAATACAAAATAGAGTTGCTTGAAGGCGCAAGCGTCGGGAGGCGCAATACAAAATCAAAGCTAGCTTCTATAACAGAGTAAATGATGTCTTCTAAAAGAAAACAAAATAACATCTAGAAAATGAAATACAAGTTCTAAAGATGCACAAACTGCCTAAACGCAGCCATGCGGCTGTGGATGTCAGTGTAAAATAACACGTCCGTGATACAGGTAATCGATAATACGACACTGTTCAATGGGAAGAAATGTGACAGTAGCTAATCCAATCAAGTGTTGTCCTTGACGGTCCGCTGCTTGTGCCAGAACTTGGGTTGGAATGATTGGTGCGGAAGCCTCTCCTTCTTCGTCCTCTTCCTCTTCTGCTATAGCGGTGGAGGAATCAGCGCTCCCTTGTATACTGGGAGTTGCTCCTTTGGATCCTGTGCTGTGGCCTTTCTTAGGGGTCTTTGTTGCTCGAGATGATCCTGCTTCAAGTAAAGCGGATTTTGCTGATCTCATTTGAACCCGGGGTGCTTCAAGTAAAGCGGATTTTGCTGATCTCGTTTGAACCCGGGGTGGTGGTACCAGAGGTCTTGGTCCAGTGGACTCTCTCATGCCATCAGTGGGTGGTAGAGTTCCAACTTGCTGTGGGTGCTGTTGCACAATGCGTGCGACATCGAGAATGTCGTATGGAATAACGTAATGGCGAGTTTGGATAGCGCGATAGGTGATCATCGCGTTGTAGACTAACTCCCTGATGCGGCGATATTGACGAACATCAATTTGAGAGGGCATAATATTGGCAGGAAAACTTGCCATTTATCGTAGTCTCTCGGGTCTAATTTTGGAGTACAGGCCTCTCCAATGATATAAGCGATGGTGACATCATCGAGAGTGTAGTTTGCCTCTCGTGGGAACCAAGCGTATGCTAGTCTGTCATCATGCCAATCGAGTAACCATGCTGGACGACCAGTGGTCGTTTCAGACAATGATTCAAATCTAACCAATTTTCTGTCCGTGGATGTTGAAATAATTTTCATCGTTGGCGTTGGGATGTATGTTTCTTCCGAATTGCGGAATGAAGAGCGTGTCTTCATGAGTCAGTTTAATATTGGTGGGTCTTATTTGACTGCTTAGATGAACCAGAAAGTTGTCGTAGACTCTGGACTTGTGAACCAAATCCATAAAGTAATGCTCAGAGTATGCATAGTTTGCGGCAAGAAATTCGGTTCGAGACGTACAAGCCGTGAAACCATGCAGACAGATAAACAGCTGCTGCGAATCTCTGGGTTTGTCCTTCATATGCGGGTGGAGTGGTAAAACCATCCACGAGTCCGCGAAGATGATTCTAGAATGATCCGAAAATGTTTGCGTATAAAGCCAAGTAAGGCTTGGAACATTTCGCTTCTTTGTATATCAACATATCGTCGACAACGATAGTGACGGTGGAAATCGTGTCCGATTATGGCACTACCTTGCAACCAATCAGTGACGCGATTTATCAGAGCCTTTTCCTTCCATGTTGGTGGGAGTTATAACAGAGTATACCTAAAATACTAGATATAATTATTGTTAGCAGCTCGGATCGTTACATAGAACTCAAGGAACTCAAGGAAAAATGTCGAATCTTGGAGCTAAAACAATACCAATTAGCACTATCCACAAATACTAATTAATAGCTTCGCCACTATCCCCAATCTTCTAACAATTGCAGCAAACTAAACCAACACTAAGAAGAACAGCAAAAGGAAATGGAATCCAGTAAACAGTAAGATCACGAAATCTACACCTCGGGGTCTCGCGTTCGCACGATCTCGGCGCAGGAGAAGTTGGCGGTGAGGCGGATCATGGCGCAACCGAGGGCCTCGTCGCAGTGGAAGGTGCCGTTGTGGGTGCCGACCCTCTTAGGGTTAGGGTTAGGGTTTGGGGTCTCGGTGGAGAACGCCGGAACCCTAGGTCTCTTGGGAGCGGCGGCGTCGGCGGCCATGGACGCGGCGGCGCAGCTTCGGCTCTGAGGGACGAGCGCTCGCCCCCACCAGCGACGAAGAGCGAACATTTTAATATGCGGAGCTTGGGTTTTGGCTAGGGCTTATCCGAATGGGTTATCGGATCCTAAATCCAATTAAGATCCACTCCAACTACTTTCATATATATATATTTTTTAATTTTTTAATTACTATTATTCTTTTCTTTAATATTTAATCAATACCGTGCAAGCTAAGCTCAGCTCTGAGTTTGTATCAAGATTCTAATAATTACTAATTACATTATTAGTGTCATTTTAATATCCTAAGTTTTTGATAAAAGTGCATTAATATAAAATTACGATCTTAATATTAAAATAAAGATAAAATATCGCTACTAAAACCAAACTCAAATACTATCTACATATTGAAATACAGCATGTTTGTTTGATTGAAAATTGAAGTAAACTTTTAGGTGAACTAGAGTTTAAATAAAAATTATTTATTTTTAACTATTTATTTACATGGTTATGGTACTGAAGTTTATCTAATTATACTGTTTATTTTATAAAATGTGATTAATTTAAAAATTATATTTTCCTATCATTAATATTTTATTATTATTTTTGCGTATTTATTTTTCGTAATGGACTATAGCTCACAATCGGCCGAATTTAATTATGGCATTTTGAGAAGTTTTAAGTTTCAACTGAAAAGGATTTGGTGGTTGATATCCATAACCCGAGTTCGAAGCCTAGTTGTTTTATATTTCCAGTAAGATTTATTTCAAAAATAAACGAAGCAAGTAGCATACTATATTTCTCTAAAAAAAAAAAAAAAAAAAAAAAAAAAGTAAATATTTATAGTTAAAATTATTTTCGTGGTGCTTCACTTTCGGTAAAACAAACACATTCAAAGCTGATTCCTATCCAACTGGGCCAAATAGGCCAACACAAAACCATCCCAAAGCCAAGTAGGAAATTGGATCAAATGATGGGCCTTAAACGGGTTCAAATCCAGTTCTATTTTATCAAATCCAAAATTCAAATTGTTATTGTCATTGTCACTATTTAAAAATAATTAGGAGCATTAACAATAAATGAAATGGTGCCCATTAGTTGAATGATTAAATCATTTGTTACATACCTTTGAATTCGAATTATTCCCGCGCAATAACTATTAATTAACTAATTAAACTACTAATTATCATATACTATATAAAATTAATATCATCAATGGAAGGAAATGATTTAAATTGCGATGATGAGGTTTAAGAATGTTAGCACTTAACAATTAATACAACAGTGATCTTCTTTTTGTCTTCAGATGTATTATGTATCATTTCTAGCTACTTTAATTAATTTGCTTGTAAAAGCTTATTGAAATATACTCTTAAATAGGTTGGGGACAATGAATATATAATAATATATTTATCTTAACTTTTTTTTTACGGAAAAATTACAAAAGCAAATTATAACAAGCTTTTATAATTAGATTTTTGTAACAAATTTTTTATAGAGCAAATTATGATAGAAAAATTTTATTGTTCAAACGGTAATCCTCTCTTCATCAATTTCTAGGCTCGTCAAATCAGAATAGTATCATCGTTAAATGACTAGTTTGAAAGAAGGTTAAATTACACAAAACTCCTATGTAATATTCGCTTTTTTATTTTATCCTCCTGTTTTTTAAAAGCCTACATTTTATCCTATCGTAATTATCGAAATATACATTTACCTCTCCGCCATCACCATTCCGTAAGTGAGCAGTCAGTTTTTTTAAAATATTATTGAATATACCCAAAATACCCTTCAAGAATGACGAAAAATAAGTCTAAACTCTTTCTCTTTCCTCCATTATCTTTTTCCTCCAATATAAGATAAGGGCATTTTCGTCAATTTACCTTCTCCGTTAACGCCGTTGCCCATTTGGCAATTACGAGGGAGTAAAATGTAGGCTTTTAAAAGACAAGATGGCAAAGTAAAAAAACAGGATATTACAATAGAATTTTCTGCAATTTACCCTTGAAAGAATAAGAACGTATCAAAAATTTATCAAATCTAGATAAATTACTCAGACTATTCCTGAATCAAACTATTTCTCTACAAGAAAAATTTTATTATTATACTAGACGAAAGTCACACAACCGTTTCAATATATCAACTGAGCTAAAAATGGCGCAATCAAGTTGAGCCCAGAGTTCTTATTCTGTATATTTTTTATAAAAAAAAAAAAAAAGAAATTGAATTGTTAATAATTCTGAGTTGCCAATACAATGCTGGGCTCAGCTTGTCCTATATATACACAAATTGATTGCAATGTATCGCCAGTTTTATATTCTCTCCCACTACTCCATCCTATGAAAAGCATTTATTCCCATGCACCCGTAAACCCTATTAAATTGCAATAAAAGTATTAGTTCAAAGTAATAAATTGCAGAGAACTTTAAAATAAAGCGAAAACTCCCACCATTTATTCTTAGTAACATTCATTGTAACTTACCAGCAGCAAATGCTAATGCTTAGTTGGTCTTAAAATATTCCCCTATTGCAAATGATATGCAAAAGATATATATATATATATATATATATATATATATATATATATATATATATAGAGAGAGAGAGAGAGAGAGAGAGAGAGAGAGAGAGAGAGAGGGGGCTGAAATACTATTAATAGTACTAAATTATTGGTGCTATTAAATTTTTAATCGTTAAATTAAAAAATGTGTGGTGGAGATGATAGTGAACCCTTTGGATTTAATAAGTGGTTGAAAAATAGTAAAATCTAATAGTTGAAAACAATTAAAGAAATTGATCTAAGAATAGAAAACTTGATAGCACCAAATGTTTGGTACTATCGATAGTATATATATATAGAGAGAGAGAGTTCGGCTACTATACTATCGATAGCACCAAGCATTTTGTGCTATCAAATTTCTACCCTTAGATCAATCCTTTGATCATTTCCAACCGTTAGATTTTACTATTTTTCCAACCACCCATTAAACCCAGGGGCTCACTATCATCTCAACAACACATCTTTTAATCTAATGGTTAAAAACTTAATAGCACCAATAACTTTGTGCTATTAATAGCATTCCAGCCTAATATATATATATATATATATATATATATATATATATATATATATATATATATATATATATATATATATATATATATATATATATATATATTATATATATAGTCCGGCTACTATGCTATCAATAGTATCAAGTATTTGATATTATTAAGTTTTCTACTGCTGAATCTATTCATTTAACTATTTTCATCTTTTAAATCATATTATTTCCTGAACTACCTACTAGATCACTGCCATCATAGCCACACATTTTTTAAATCAAGGGCTGAAAATCTAATAATATCAATGACTTAGTGCTATTAATAGTATAGTAACCTTGCACACTCACACACACACACACACACTCTCTCTCTCTCTCTCTCTATATATATCCATGTCATTTAATAGAAAATTTTATTCACTATCTAGATAAAGAACAATAATTTTAATTTTGAACTGAAGAATTTGATTCTTTATTTTTAAGGAGATCGTTCAATTTTAACATTTTATTTCATACTTATTTAATAAATTTTATTATAATATAGAGAGAGATTCCGGCTACTATGTTATGGATAATACTAAGCATTTGGTACTATCAAGTTTTCCACCGTTTGATTAACTCCTTTGATCATTTTCATCCGTTAGATCATACTATTTTTTCAACCATTTATTAAACCTTAGGGACCTAGTTCCATCTCAACCACACATTTCTTAATTAAAAAATTAAAAACTTAATAACACAATAGCCTAGGTATATATATAGTCTGACTATTATATTTTTAAAAGTATCAAAATAATTCGTGCTTGTAAGTTTTATACCGTTAGATCTATCCCTTTGATTAATTTTACTTTTTAGATCATACTATTCCACCAACCACTCACTAAACCTACTGGGCCCACCATCATTCTAACTGCACATGATTTCTTCCAAAAACTAAAAATCTACCAGCATGGATGACTTAATATTTTTAAAAGCATAAAAATTTAATTAATTATATATATATATATATATAGTCCGGCTACTATACTGTTAATAATACCAAGTTATTGGTGCTATCAAGTTTTCTACCCTTAGATCAACTTCTTTGATCATTTTCACCCGTTAAATTTTACTATTTTCTCAACCACTTATTAAACCTAAGGAACCCAGTATCATCTCAACCACACATCTTTTAATTCAATGGTTAAAAACTTAATAGCACTAATAATTTTGTACTATTAATAATATTTCGATCTATATATATATATATATATATATATATATATATATATATATATATATATATATATATTTAAAATTATTTATTTTGACAATTACTCGGGGTCTTGTTGGGAGGAAAATTCCATTTACTTTTTTTCGTCAACTGCCTTTATTATGTCCGCCAGTATACGGATTCCTTAGATAGGCCCCTTGTTTTTTTTTTTTTTTTTTTTTTGGTGCCTTTTAATTGAAAGGAACAGCAAAACAAGAATAGTTTGAATATGGAAAATGTGGGTATAATGTATGAAGAGTCCGTATATTATTGCAAAATTAAGATATACTTTTCGTGCTTCTGATTTGAACAGTTTAGTACCGTCAAAAACTTAATTAGTTTTATAAATAATTTTATTATTTAACAAAAAATTAATAAGTGGTCATTTTTTTCTTACATGTGAAAGACTAAACAATAATAATATGAAACTTCAAACAATGCATTATTTAGTGAAATATATAGAAACCAAGTTGAGTATCTACATAGTATAAAAAATATTCATACATAACACGTTTGATTATAAATGAAAACAGTAATTTTCGTTTTCTTGGAATAAGTTAATATAAAATTTTGTTTTAGTCATTTTTTTAAAACAAATTTATTCGCACTTGAAAATAAACTTAATTAAAATAAATATATATAGTTTTAATTATTATATTAATTTTTTAATTAATTTAATATTTTGACTAATCTAATTATTTTATTGACTAATTATCTAGCTATTAGATAATTAACTAATTAATTTATTATTTTATTATATTATTTATGGTTAATTAAATTATTTATTAACAATAATAATTATTGTTAATTATTTTATAAATTAATATTTAGGATTATCTAGCAATAATTAATTAAATAAGTTAAATTATTATTTAATTAATATTTTATATTAATTAATTAGATAAAATATTATTATTTTTATTCTCATTATTTCAATCTAACTATTCAAACGTCATTTTTCTTATTCCAAAAATAATTCAATTTTTCATCCAAACACAAAATTAATCTTATTCCAAATTATTTGTAAATATATATCTATCTCTGAAATAAGCATTTTTAGCTTGTATCTGAAACAAACGCAAACTAACTTTTCAAATATTCAGATTCAATTGCTTGAACTAAAAAATTTAAAAACATCTAAAATTTATAGATAATGAAGCATAATTGTATAAGATCTGTACCTCATAATAGAATATACATGCAGCATTTTTCATCCATAGAGTTTCCATTTGCTGGTGAATTTTATATTATTAATTGCTGAAGCTGTGCCAGATGAAGGCAATCTCATGCAGTGAGGTGCAGATCACAGCCATTCATATCCAGCTATAAAAATAGCTGGATATTATTATGTACATTAAAGGGGTCCAGTGGCCACCACCATGAAGTGCACAGTTTCTGTAATCTTTTTTAGATGCTGATGTTAGATTCCACTTTTTGTAAAATATTCCAAGGAATCAAAAAGGAGTTCCCAGCTTTGCTTAATTATTAGTCACACATTTCCTTTTCTTGGTTCATTACTCTTTTTTTTGTCTTTTTAAATAAAAGGAAATAGGGATAAATATTGTGAGCCAACAATGTTTGTGCAGCATTATAATGCAAGCATTTAGATGACTATTAATTAATGAGACCAAAGGTTAATTTTCTAGAATAATATTTTTCTCTTTTGAAAAAAATATTCTCTCTCCAATCTATATCTATACCTATTTATATATGATTTTTTTTTTTATTTTTGTCACGTGTCATCATTTTCTACATTAAAAACGTACACCCCATTATATACATTCTTCATATTTTCTTATTAATTTTCTTCATATTCTCTCATTAATTTCTTTCTATAACTTACACTCTATTACCTTCCCTCATGTCTTTCTAAAACGTACACCCCCTCACTTTTCCTCATCTCTTACTCATTATATATTCCCTCATCTACCCTCTTTAATTTGCGTTTTTCCATAAAAGAGAGAGTGCTTGTGTGTGTGGAGAGAGTTAGGGAGAGTCTTATATGTGATATGATATGATCATACGATAGAGAGAGAGAACGATGAGCCACGCACGTGTCACGGACGGTGGCGAGGATCTTTCGGCAGGTGTGAACCCCGACATGTAACGGTACTCACTTCATTCTGCTCGCACAATTAAATTCATTCTTTAAAAAATTAATAGAAAATTTTATTTGCACAAAATCTTTATTGTAAACACAGACAATAATATATTTTTTTTTTCTCTTTTTATATTTTTCATGTTGATTATATATTATTTAGATTTAATTTTATTTTTTTATTCTCAACAAAATCTTTCATATTAAATAGTTTTGATGAGTTTTCATATTAAATTGACTGGGTAAAAATTAAATTTTCAAGTCATATATGTTGATTATGTCAAAATAATATTTCAAAAAATCTGTGGCAATACACTTTTAGCCCACAGTTTTTGAAATCTCACACTTTTTTGGAGAAATCAAATAGTCTCTACACAAATAACTGTGCTGCTATAAGATGGACAATTCGGCCTAGAGCCAGAAAAAAAAAAAAAAAAAAAAAGTAAAGACAAGTAATATATCAGAAGTCAGAAGCAGAAGCGTATGAAGATGAAAAAGTTTTAGATATCGAAATAATTGAGACGTAGAATGTAGCTCACATAATCATGATTACAGGTACGTAAGCTACATGATCTTCACACTATCTGAATCAACCAATAAATGCAAGCAGACAATGAATTACTATAAATAGTAATTCCAAATCCTATATTACATATTTTAAATAAAATCACATTAATTTTTTCTACAATCTACAATTTTTTCAAAGTAAACTTACTTTCTACATTTATAATTTTTTTAGACTTCGTTTGTCACCGAAAATATTGCAGAACAAAAGGGATATCCCCAAGTTTGTAACCAAACAATGTAAAGAAAAAAAAAGTTGTTCAGATTAAAACAAATTATTCTAGATTATTCTGGAACAACCCTTTAAAAATTATTCCTAGTAGAATTAAGAATAAATTTGTTCTTTTCTTTATTTTATTAGATAAATAAATATATTAATATAAATATTATATTTATGATAAAATATTTATATTTATAAATATTATTATATATATAAATTAATTAAAATTGACATATTATTTATTTTATTAAGTTTTAGCATTCATATATTAATATTTAATTATTTTATTCTATATTAAGTATTATATATAGAGTAGAGCTTATATGCTTTTAAAAGCACAAACTCAATTATACTTGTAAATTTTTTACTATTGAATTTGTATTGAGATTTGTGCAATTATACTTTTACTTTCTCTCTCTTTAGTTGAATTTATAATTGCACAAATCTCAATGCAAATCCAATAATAAAAATTCACATGCATAGTTTGGTTCGTGCTTTTAAAAATATACGAGCTCTACTCTTATAATATATTAAGTTATTTTTCATATATTATATATTTCTTAAAATTTGTATTGAAATTTATAGTATTATTAATGAAAATTATAAGACTATGGCTAGTATTATATTTTATTCATTACAAATATTATAGATAAATTATATAAAATAAATTAAATATAATGATATATATTAAATTATTATATAAAATATTATATTATAAATTACTACATAAAATAATTTTATATAAAATATACTAATATAAATTATTTTTTTTTATTTTTTTAAACATATTTAATTAGACATTGTCCTAGACTTTTTATCGAAACGCTATCAAGAATATCTTATAAAATATTTCTGAATGCATCAAAGTGTAAATTTACTGTTGTTCTATCTTATACCGAAATATTTTTTGTTCTTGGGAATAACAAAAGTTATCACCCAGAATTTAGTTCTCTAATCAAATGCAGTCTTACATGTGACACATCCGGAATTTGAATTAGTTCTATATTTAAATGATATAATATGACTAAATTTCTTAACCCGACTATAACATTTTGGGTTGTAGCGAGACCCAAGAGGTTAAAAGAGTTAAACGTGCTAGAGCTAGAGTAGTTCTAGGATGGATGACCCTCTGGGAAGTTGGGACCTCACAGTTGGTATCAGAGCTAATCACCAGCCAAAAATGTGAAATGAGTCTCGACTGAGCCAAAAAAATATGAAATGAGTCTCGACTGAGCCAAAAAAATGTGAAATGAGTCTCGACTGAGCCAAAATTATTTAGTAGGTAGAGCAAGACTCGCCGGCTAATAACCATTGGGTAGAGCGAGACTCTCCGGCTAATGACCGTTGTGGGTGGAGTGCAACTCCCCCAGGGTTATTTAGCGGGTAGAGCGAGACTCTCCGGCTAATGACCGTTGTGGATGGAGTGCAACTCCCCGACTAAGGCTAGCGAGACGAGTCTCACATAAAAGGTCGACTAAGGCTAGCGAGACGAGTCTCACATACAAGGTCGACTAAGGCTAGCGAGACGAATCTCACATCGCCTGGTGCTTGTAAGTGTCTTTGAGCCTGACGAGGACGTCAGGACTTAAAAAGGGGAAGAATGTGAAGAATATGACACTCTCGAAATTTGAATTAGTCATATATATAAAATAATATAATAAGACTAAATCTTTTAACCCGGCTATAGTATTTTGGGTGGTAGCAATATCCAAAAGATTAAGAAAGCTAGAGTAGTTTTAGAATAGATTACCTCCTGAAAAATGGAACGTCACATTACAACTTTTATAAGAATAATTTAACTTGTAACTTAAATTTTTCAGTTTTTAATAAAATTCGATTCTGTTCCTTCAGCCAAAAATGTGATAAAACTTTGATCAGAATTCGCTTAAACCGGTTACTTCTCAACTGAAACGCTTGATTTTTAAAAACGTAATGCATTTAAAAGTTAATTCAAAAATCGATCCATCTCGAAAAAATATGTCAGATCTCGATTTAAAAATTTTATTTAAGTCGCCTCTGATTCGATCTTCTTTGACCGAGTACACTTGTTACATTGATTTGAAGTATTTTTTTTTATTAAAATAATTAATTAGGTGTGCATCTAAATTGGCCTGGCATAAATCGCATTGCAGTGCAGCTGAGATCATTATGGGCCTATTTAATTCACTGACATGGATCGCACAACCTCTTCTATCCCTCTCACTCGACAACGACACTGGAATCAATAAAAAGCCAAATAAAAAAAAAAACAAAAAAACAAAAATTTAATATCGCACCAAAAATTTGCCATTTTTTTATCATTAAATATAGAATACATTTGCTTCACAGTACATAATATGTTGATATTTTTTTATTAATACTTATTTAAATTATTATTGTAAAATTTTAAATGGTTAAAATATTAAATTATAATGAACTAAGAGATATTTTTATTATAAAAATAATTAACAGTTCATTAATTAGAATTTAATTACTAGTTTTTAACAATTTCTCATTAAAGTTGATTAATAAGTTAGTAATATATTTATCATTTCTAATATAAAATATGGTTAATTTCATGCATGTTCTTATTAAATAAAATATATATTTTTTTTTTACAAAATTTAAGTGATTAAATTTGTTCTCTTAAAAATTTTCTGATTTGCAAAAAAATTTCTTCGAAAGTTACGATTATATATCTATCACCAATATATTTTTTTAACAAAAAATGCTTAAAATAACTATTTTATTATTACAATTTTATTTTTTTAAAAAAATTATTTTTCTTTCTCTCTCTCCGCCTTTGCTGTTCTCATTTTGCCATGGCCTTTCAATATGATAACGGAAATCAATATTGAAATATAAATTATATGTATAAGAGATAAAAAAAATTATTTTACTATTTGCTGTGCGGTGGTTAGCTATTTTAATTTATGATTATCTAAATTTTGGTAAGAATGATATATTTGCAGAAGAAAGAATTTTTGGAAAAATAAATTTGATAACTTAAATTATATAAAAATATATTTATTATTTGATATACAATTATTCCTATAAAATATACAATATTTTCAAAATATTATCAAATCGAATTCAGCGAATTTGATAAAATCTCGGTTAATTCACTTAATTAGCTATTGTGTTATAATTTAGTTTGAAAGAACCGAGCCCAATAATTTGCGTTTGCTTGGATTAATGCTTATACTCTTCTAATATTCTTTATTTTGGTAGCGTTTGGTTCGAGAATTAGGTAGAATTAGTAGTACCAGGTACAAGTATAAAATTGAGTATAAGGTAGGATAAATAAAAATAGTGTTTGGTTGGGATATAAGTTTGTACCAGGTATAAGAAAAATAGTGTTTGGTTGGGATTGAAGAATAAGAGGGATAAATAGTTGACTTTTGAGTAAAAAGACGTAAATGCCCTTTGACATTTTGTTGTGTGGGTAAAAGTTGGTAAATAAATAATGTATTATAAATTATTAAATATAATATTTGTAATAAATAGAATATAATTAAATAGATAATATATTAAATTAGTGTTAATTTCTTTGATGTAAAAAATTATTAATTTGATATAAAAATAATAATAAATATTTCTTGTAAGATATCTAATTTAAAAAATTCAATATTTAGTGTTAAATAGTGTTAAAAGTACTGTAAATTAATTTTTTAATTAGTGTTAAAATAAAAGTTAATTAAAGATATTACTCAAAATTACATCATGAACAAAATTACTCAAAATTTTAAAAATATGTATTATTTTATAATAATTTGAAATATTAGCATTGTGTAAAAAGCTATTATGTTTAAAATTCAATACAAAATTTAATTAAACTAACATTAAATACTAAAAATTATTAATTTTAAAAATACAAGTAAGTTGCTCAATACACTACTGTACTAACGTAGATAACATCCATATCACGTCATACTAATTTTATACTAACATCATACACGGAGAACACTAGTTTTTTAATTAACCATCCAATTAAGATTACAGAAAAACAAAATAAACTATTAAACAAGCTGTCTAACATTATATTACAACATTAATTCTAACTTCTATTATTCCATAACTCCTCCGTAATTTGAGTGCGAATGTCGTCTCCCCGATGTGACTCTGATGTACTATAAATTGTAGTCGGCACTTCCACTTCATCCTCTGGCGGCTCTGCGTTTTGCGCTTCATTAAAATATCTGTCATCTCCTTGTTGCCGTCGAATAAAATTATGAAGCACACAACACGCCATAGCAATGTGACACTGCACTCTATAAGAAAACGGTGTAGCAATAGTTAAAATTTTAAATCGCTTTTTTAAAATTCCAAAGGTCTTCTCTACCACATTTCTTAATTGGGCGTGCCGATGATTATGCAAATAAAAAAAGGTTTGACTAGTTGAATGAAAAATTTGCGAAGCAAACAATATTACAAATGACCTATTAAAAAAAGTTAAACACATGTAAGGTAAGGGGTCTGTCAAATTTATCGAGATTACAAAAGAAAATTGAGTTATCAAATGCAAATCATAACTGGCATTGAAAGTTTGTGATACTAAACAAATTGCACAACATATAATAAATAAAGATATGTATGCTAAGAGGGATGTCAGCTAGAAAAATAAAGACTACATATTTATAATTGACTAACATCATTGGCATCAACAGTTATCGATAATGACGTCCAATAGGATATGCGATTCTATTAGCATTTTGTTCTTTTGTACATAATTGCAAAATCATATTTTTTTTTTTTTACTACACGGGCTCAAGTGGTTGCCAACAAGCAAGGGGGTGCAGTGGATTATACATCCATGCCATCCTTCTATTGCCAATGGCAACCGTCATCATCGCCGAAATTAATTTTGTTCTGTACACGGGCTCAAGTGGTTTCCAACAAGCAAGGGGTTGCAGTGGATTAAAAATCCGTGCCATCCATCTATTGCCTATTATAGGAACCGTCATCATCGCCGAACAAAATTTTGTTATGTACACGGGCTCAAATGGTTTCCAAGAAGCAACGGGTTGCAGTGGATTTACATCCATGCCATCCAACAATTGCCTATGGCAACCGTCATCATCGCCAGAGAGAATAACAATCATCCCACAGTAACGTACTAATTCATCATGCGATACCAGCATCACCACATATTAAGGCACATATTAGATATAGAAGATATATCAATCTCATGTAAATCTACTTCGAGACAACACTGGGCAAGCAGAGACAAAGGATTAGGATAGCACCTTTGGCGGGACAGAGAAAAGATCGGGCACAGATTGTCGACAGAGAGAGAGTAGATACAGAACAGAGTGCGGGCAAAGCTCAGGCACAGGGCAGCCGCGGGGTCGAGGCAACAGAACAAGGTGCGGAGAACTCTGCACAGATCCTCGGCACAAATCGGACAGAAGGGTCGCGGCGGGCAAGATGCAAAGTACAACTCAACAGCTCGGGCACAGATCACACAGAGAGGGGCAGAGCTCACGCAGAGAAGGGCATACGTTCACGCACAGAGGGGCACAGATTACACACACAAAGGCACAGATCACACACAGAGGGGCACAGATCACAAACAGAGGGGCACAGATCACGCACCTAGAGGGTGCTTGGCTCACGGCGGCAGAGATTAACCACCGACGAGTACGAGGGAGAGGCCACTTTGCTAGCACCGGCACAGATCGGGGACCGTGGGGCACAGATCGGGCGCAGGAGAGGGCGCGCGGCTCACAAAGGCACAGATCGGGCGGAGGAGAGGGATCAAGGCTCACAAAGGCACAGATCGGGCGAAGAGATGGCTCGCGGCACAGATCGGGGACCGAGGGCCACCGTTCGGGCGAAGGAGAGGGCGCGCGGCTCACAAAGGCACAGATCGGACAGAAGAGATGGCGCGCGGCACAGATCGGGCTTTGAGATGGCGCTCGGCACAGATCAGGCGAAGAGATGGCGAAGAGATGGCGCGCGGCACAGGGGGGGGCACCGAGGGGCACAGTGCGGGCGAAGGGGAGGCCCCTTATCAAGCACCGGCAAAGATAAAGCACCTCCTGGCACAGGTCGGGCTAAGAGATGGCGCGCGCCACAGATCGGGCGAAGAGATGGCGCGCGGCACAGATCGGGGAGATGGCGCTCGGCACAGCTCAGGCGAAGAGATGGCGAAGAGATGGCGCTCGGCACAGCTCAGGCGAAGAGATGGCGCGCGGCACAGGGGGGGGGCACCGAGGGGCACAGAGCGGGCGAACGAGAGGGCGAGCGGCGGCGAGGACGAAGGAGAAGAGAAGCTCAGATTAGGGGAGAAGAAGAGGTAGATGAAGAGGGTAATAATGGAGGAGAGAGAATGAAGAGGGTAATAATGGAAGAGAGAGAGAGAGATGAGGGTAAAAATTGAGAGGAGAGAGAATGTATTGTTCGGGGGTATTGTTCCAAGGGGGGGAATGTAGTTCGGGGTTGTACCGAACAAAGAGGGAAAAGGGGGGGATTCCAAATCCCCCCCCGTTCCATTGTGTTTGGGTACAAGGGGGGGATATCCCCCCTTGTACCCGAACCAAACACACGCTTTGTGTTTTATTATAAAATTGGAATTTTTTTTTTTTTTTTTCCCTTTTAAGATTGTGTATGTTATGGAAGTAAAGTGTTCTATCATTGAATTTAAGTTGCAGCATTAGTGACCAACAACTTGAGTATACGCTGGTTATTTATTTATAAATTAAAAATAAATTTAATTTTTTATTTCGTGATAATAAGTCTAGCAGACTAATAAATTGAGTTGGGTCAGTTTAAAAAATTGAGTGATGCTGCGGTCCACAATAGACCTAACGTTCAGATAAATTGAGTATGTTCGAGATCTGTGAGCGCTGTGTCTGTACACTCTAAATAAATTAGTTGCATATTTTTAATAGCTCGAGTTTTTTAGAATTAATGATTAACATTAATGATCTGATAGAATATATAATGAGATCAAAATTTGTTGTATTTATAGTAGGTCATGAACTGGAGTTTAATTAATATTGAACATTTTACTTAATTGCTTAATTATTTATGGTAGAACATCATTAGATTGAACCACTAGAGATGAACATTTGTGTTGGGGTAATGAAGTTTAGGGTAACAAATAGATTATCATGAAATAGATATTCTAATTAAGGAAAACTTACTTCAACTATTAATTATTTGAATTTGGCTATCTAATTTTTAAAATTTCTTTTTTTTTTTTTTATCTGATCATTTACTTTATTTTATTTGAGTCGACTAGTGACTCTTTAATTTAAAATTTTAAATGCGACGTTTATCTTTACTGATTTAATTAGTATATTTTATATAATTTGTATATCTATAAATTTATTAAAGTAAATAATTAGTTTAAATTTTGTATCTAAAAAAATATTAAATTATTTAAATCAAACAAATTGAAAGACTCAGTACAAAATTAAAATTTTGAATTATTAGATAACTAAATCAAAATAATTTTTAATTGAGAAAAAATTTATACATTTTTACCTATCCTTTTTACCTCCTTCACTGCAGGCAATTTTGAAAGGGCATTACAGTCTCTATACAATTGAACATTCTATAAAATCCATTGGCAGATACATCAAATTTAAAGAGTTTTAATCACCTAATAAATTCATTAAATTAAAATAAATGTTCAACTGATCAGTCAATCAACTGCAAAAGCTCCCTCAAAAAAAAAAAAAAAAAAAAAAAAAAAAATTATGGGTCTCTTTCAAATTGCCCTTTAGTTGAGCGGTCTCCATACACTTTCGCCTATATAAAGATTGGTTGTACATTGTAAAGATTAGTAGACGTGGGCGTATAGAAAAGATTCTATTCGTTTGGATCGAAAATTTTATACACGTAGCGAATCTGTACGCGTTCTGAAAATTACTTTAAATTTTAAAAAAATTTAATATTTATTTTAAAAAAATAATTTATTTTTTGACCGATTTTGAAACGTGACAAATTTATATAAGCAATATGTGGTATCGATACATCCCAACAGGGACGTGAGATATGCATGATACATTCTATTCATTTAAGGATGAAATATTTTTTTACAAATAACTAGTAAAATTTACTCCAATTTAAAATAAATAAAATATAAGATATAAATTTTAATTAAATGAAATGTATCAAAAATATTTTTTTTCTATTTTTAGAGCCATTTCATGTTCCTTATGAAAGAGCCAAAATTATGGCTGTCATTGGGATGCTACGATGCCAAAATTTCATGTACTCAAGTGCCGTGCCATTTCGTTTAACTTTGTGTCCGAATTAGTGGACCAAAGTTCTATGGGAGCCACCGCCGTAGGAGTGAACCAACCATGAATGAATTAGCCAGGACGTCCGACCGAGCACAGTTTCTCTGTAGTTCCGTGCACTGATAATCGCTTTCATATTGTTGGTGAAAAAAAAAAAAAAAAAAAAAAAAAAAAAAAAAAAAAAGCGTGTCACAAGGTTGACGGTTTGATCTACCAATGAGCGAAGAAAATAAAAAAACATGGTACATAGGTGGTCAGAAAAAGAACGGTTGAAAATAACAAAATTTTAGGTGGAATTGGATGAAACGTGGGGCACGATTTTTTATAGCCGTGTGTCACGGACTTAAGCGAAATTATTTAAAAAATTCATACGGCGCTCGCCTTTCTCCACGAAGTGAGCAAGTTCATATTTTTTTTTGAAAATCTGGATCTTCGCTCTAAATTAAAGTGCAAAAGAGAATTTAAAAATAAGATATTGTATTTTTAAAATTAGAGAGTACAACTGATTCTTACTTATCTTATGGGGATGGAGGCCACAACCTAATATAGACCACTCGCCGCTCATAAATTTAATAAAAAAATGTTAAGTGGTATAAAATTACAAGCCAAAAGAGGAAATTACAAACTCCCAAGAGTTCTATATTTATTATCCTACCTAGAAATTTAAAGAAACCCATGACTCTTCGGCTTTCACGTCCGACGTCTTGAGATTCGAAAAGAAACTTTTAAATGAATGTAGCTAAACCTCACGAAGTTATTCTTCTTTGAAGTTTGGTAGATTGTAAAGAAGAAATTCACAGAAAAAATTAAGTTCTGACACTTGGCTATAATATTTTTTTACTAGCTCAGACGATTGATAATATATGCCCGTAAAAATATTATAAATAGTATTTTTTAAAACCTATAATAAAATTTTACACATTAAAATAAAACCATATTTTTTTTTTTTTTTATAATTTACTGTTTTTTCTAGATGTATTTTAACTTGTAACCTTCTTTTTTTTTCTGCATTTATAATTTTTTTTTTTTTAAGTACGTTGTTTAATTTGTAAGTCAAGTTATTTTTTTTTAATACAATCAAATCGATTCTTTCAGTCAAATTTCTCTTTAGTCAAGTCTACTATTTTGACTTTTAACTACTTAGTGTGATAGAATCCGATTAAAATTATCCTTTTTCAACTGAACCGCTTATACCAAATAAAAATACATAGCGCTTTCGAGAGCCAATCTAAATACAGATCCACTTTTAAAAAATAATTTTGACCTAGATATCCAAACTCGAGCAATGCGACCTTTAATTTAGTTCCTATCCAGACACATATTTATCAGCAATAAAATATATCCGAGTGATTTTACTGCTAACTAACGATAAATTTACTCGTACCTGCACTCAACAAGTATCTTTTTCCACATGATTACGGTATAAATCAAACATAAATTGTTACCATCACAAGTAAATATTTTTGGACAATATTTAGCTGGAATATACACTTAGAATGACATCTAATTAAGTACATAATAATGGAGGATCAAATGATGACTGACGTCTTATGTCTCTGATACCATAAAGGAAATCGTAATTGATGGAAAAATGATTGTTGTGCTTGATGAAGAGCACAAAATCAACCCTTAATATATAGCATTATTGGATACAAAATAAAATCCCATTATTCTTGGGATTATAATATTTACACAATTACATTCTATAAGTGTACAACATTTGAATTCAAATAGTTTCCATTTGGTGTGGTTGCCATACTTGCGAGATTGCCATTCTTGAGTTTCCTTAATTTCTCGTGATTTGAATACTTGTCATAATTGGTAGATTCTTGATTATGAGAATTTGATTTATCCATAATTAATTCCTTAATTGTATCATCATTTGATCCTCCATTACATAAAACTTTTACTCATAGTAATTAAATTTGACACCAATATGTACAAACTTGGCAACGTAGTATTATTAAGTTAACTAAAATTAAATAAACAGTACATGAAAATTTAAAACGGTACAATTATAAGAGCAATATATAATATAAGCATAAATCTTTTACTGTAGACTATTTATTATCAATATTATTTACTCATTTCTTTGATTAAATTTTTTTTAATACTTAAATTAAAAGAAAAAATATATATATAATTTTAAAAAACTGAGTATAAGATGCACAATTCATAATAATAGGACGTACAGATTGTATTTTTCAATCGGTTTGAAAATAGAGTGGACATTTATTAGAGACGATCTTAATTTACTTAGTCATGATGACTTTTCTGCATAAGGCCTCAAATGTCAACAAGTAGCACCACCCGTTATTTGAATGCCGCTGCTACGTACCAACCAACTCATAAATTCGCAGCTAAAGAAAAGTATGTGAAGATGAGAAATGTAAACTAAGAAAATTGAAATTTGTCCATGTGTTTGCCATCTAAAGAGTATTGTAATTGGGTATATATAAGTATACACTTCTTTAGAAGTGTACATCCTATATCCCACCTCATCCTAGAATGAGTATTATTCCACTCGTCACTAGGGATATATATCTTACACTCCATTCTATTCTGAGATGGGACGAATTTCATTCGTCACTCGATGTGACGAGTAGAATAATACTCATTTCAGAGTAGGGTGGGGTGTAGGATGTACACCCCTAAAAGAGTGTACACCTAGCATCCCTCGTTGTAATTTATGCAAACAAGTTAATTATATTATATGTAATATTATACATGTCAATTTGATCAATAATGTATAAAAAAAATACTATTTTTATCTTCCAAATTAGTCTATAATATGTTGGATTTATTTTTTTCCATATATAAACTAACATATAAATTTATAATTATATTATGGATTATATAATTTAATAGGATCATTAAGTAATTTAATATGAGACTCTGAAAATATCTATTGGGTATGGACTACTGATGTGTAGAAACTCAATACAAGTCTAATTAGGGTTTATGGGACTCTAATTAAACTAGTCTATAAGGAATATAAAAGTGTTGTGGTCCCGAGTCGGATTCTGCCGTCAATTTGATCTGCCCCATTCAGAGCAAAATTAATTAGACGACGAATCTAAACTTGGAAGCACTCAATCCAGACGATTTTATTGTCGGTGTTTGAGAAACGATAAAATCTGAGAACGCGTTTCATCATGCATGGATTCCGGTAAGCGTTTATAATATTTTCAAATAGATGAACGATTATCTAATAATTTACATGTATTTTTTTAGGTTATTTCGTATTAATTTGCATACGGATCTAACATAATATACACTCCATCAATTTCAGAATGAGATAAATTTTATCGACGACTTTGAAGTGATCGGTGAATAAGTTTCTATCCTGAGATGAATGGAGTGTACATCGTACACCCATTTTTAGGTGTACGGATAGTATTGCTCATAAATAATTTTTTTTAATATTATATTTATATATATATTATTGTTGTCATAACATTCATTATGATATTTCACTTTTCAGAAGATCACTTATTCTAGAAATAAGCTATTCATTTACAACTACTCTAATTTATTATAGTATGTTTAATCCTCTTGACCTCTTAGATCTAACTACGATTCGGAATATTATAACCGATTTAAAAAAATTTTAGTCATATTATATTTTATATGTAGAATTATTTTCAAATTTTAGAGTGTTACATTATCCCCTCATTTAATCCATGACATAAAATAAATTCTCAAATATCATACAATGTGAGGCTTGTCTAACTAGCCTTAGCCAACTTTATGCGGATCTATACTCCACTCACAAAAATCGCTACTTTTCAAGAATCATTCATTTTAAAATTATTCTAAACTGTTCTAATTCAAATACTTTTGACTCTCTAATTTTTTTTTTCGAATTAAATTTTTTTAAAATTTTATTATATTATATTTTATATGTAAGATTATTTTTAATTCATAGGGTGTTACATTCATCATATAAATATTACGTAATTTTACTAATACAAATATAAAATTAAATCGATCAAAATAATTTCTGATTAAAAAAAAATCATAATTAGATTTTTTTTTAAAAAAAAAAAAAAATTAATAATGAAGTGTGAATGTGTGATTAACAAGAGATATATAGAACCCCGACCCACGTCGCCGCGCTCGTCCTCCCGAGTCCCGCCTAAGAATTAAGAATCTGCAGCAATCAATCCAGCTATGTTAGAATCGGTTGATCTGCCCTCACCCCTGTATCTGATCTGGAAACCCTCGCCCATCCCTCCTGGAATTCCTTTTAATTTTCTTCAACTCCCTATTTTGCTATTGATTAATAATACTTTGTCTACTCGCTGATATCAGTACCTATCTAATACAGCTAACTAAGAAATTAATTGTTGATATTGAAAATTTTAAATTAGAGGCCAATTCACTTTACATTTAAAACTGAATTCGTTGTTAAAAATAAAAGAAGGAAATGGACATTTTTGTTGTATTCTATTATATATTATTGATGTGTCGATATTAATTTGTGGAAGTAAAATTAATTAATAATATCAAAATTATAAGATCAAAGTGTTTAGGACTTAAACTTGGTCAACAATATTACGGAGCATACAGCAGTCCTCTTTGTTATTTTTATTCCGTCCTGAAATAAGAAATAACAACAAAAATAATGATAGAAGAAAAAAAAAAAAAAAGAAGTTGATATAAAAATAGAGAACTACTACTCTTTGCCTTCTGAGCTACGCCTTTGCGTTTATGCCCCACTCACTCCCCTCCCCCTCCTTCCGGATTTTGTTTTATTTTGAAGGACGTTCTACTTTGACTCGCACGCCGTCTCCTACAATCCATCTCCCGCATAAAAGTAAAACCGCTCTCTCTCTCTCTCTCTCTCTCTCTACAATTGAGATCGAGATATATATCGGCGGCAGCATGAGTCCGTGGTCGATCATCGTATCCGCGGCGTGCGGCGTGGTGATGCTGCGGATAATTCTGTCTATAAAATCTATCATGTATCTGCTGGGGCGGTGGTGGCGGTGGCTGGACGAGCGTGCGCAGGTCTACCAGTACTTTGAGATACCGAGATACACCAAAGGCAGCAGTCGGGAGGAGGAGGGGGAGGAGGAGGAGAACCCGCTGTACCGGAAGGCGGCAGCGTACGTGGCGTCGCTGCCGTCGCTCGAAGACGCCGACGCCGCGGCGGTCTTCTCCTCGGCCCGTAAGCCCAACGACTTCGCCCTCAACCTCGCCCCGCTTCACTCCGCCCACGATTCCTATCTCGGCGCCCGCGTCTCCTGGTCTGAAAATCGCGCCGGCGCCGGCGCCGGAGCCGCGCTAGTGCTGCGCGTGCGGCGCCAGGACCGGACGCGCGTCCTCCGGCCCTACCTGCAGCACGTGGAGGCCGTCGCCGACGAGCTCGAGCTCCGCCGCCGTGGCCTCCGCCTCTATAGTAGCTCCCCCGGCGGCAGGGGCTGGAGCTCCGCGGCGTTCACGCACCCGGCGACGCTCGACGCGGTCGCCATGGAGGCGGAGCTCAAGGGGCGCGTCCGTGCGGATCTGGAGGGGTTCCTCAAGGGCCGCGCGTACTACCACCGGCTCGGCCGCGTGTGGCGCCGTAGCTACCTCCTGTACGGGGCGCCCGGCACCGGCAAGTCCTCGTTCGCCGCCGCGATGGCCCGGTTCCTCGGCTTCGACGTCTACGACCTCGACCTCGCGCACGCCCCCGACCCCCGCGGCCTCCTCCTACGCACCACGCCCCGCTCCCTCATCCTCATCGAGGACCTCGACCGCCACCTCGGCGAGGCCGCGAGGCTGACGGGGATCCTGGGCTTCATGGACGGGATATTCTCGTGCTGCGGCGACGAGAGGGTGATGGTGTTCACCATGAGCGGGGGCGGGGGGAAGGAGACGCTGGATCCGGCGATCCTCCGCCCGGGTCGGCTGGACGTGCACATCCACTTCCCGCTCTGCGACTTCGCGGCGTTCAAGACGTTGGCGAGCAGCTACCTGGGGGTGAGGGATCACAAGCTGTACCCGCAGGTGGAGGAGAGCTTCCAGTCCGGTGCCCGCCTCAGCCCGGCCGAGGTGGGCGAGATCATGATCGCCAATCGGGGATCGCCGAGCCGGGCGATCAAGTCCGTCATCAGCGCGCTGCAGCAGCAGCAGCAGCAGCAGCAGCAGCACCAGCAGGCGAATTGCGGGCCCAGAAGTAGCACCATCGCCCGGAGGCTCAACAAGAGCTGGTCCGGCCGAAAATTCGATGAGATCGCCAGCGGGGACGGCGGCAGCAGCGGCAACGGCAATTGCGGCGGACCGTCGGGGCTGGGGTTTGCGAGGGATAACACATTGAAGGAATTCAAGAAGCTGTATGGCTTCATTAAGATTAGGAGCGGCAGCAGAAAGGAGGGCACCATGGCGGTGGAGGCGGCGGCGGCGGCAGCAGCAGCAGCCGCCCCCACCGCCACCGCCGCCGCCACAGCCACCGCCACCACCACCGCCGACGCCGCGGCGGCTAATGGCAATAATAACATGAATGGCGTGGATCATAAGGAGTGGTGAATTTGAAAGGATTTTTAAGAAATGTGGGCTGCTCAATATATTGGTTTCCACTCCATGGAAATTTAGATAACTCTGTTTTTTTTTTTTTTGGTCGGAAGGGGGGAGGATCTTTTTCCTGCTCCAAGAAGTGGAGGTTTTATCTTACTATTGATTTTTGGACCTTTTTAACTTTTGATGATTGGGGCAAAGCGGGCTAAGAACAGAAATGGGTGGATTACAAGAAGAGATGGAGTGTGTCAATTACAAGTGACACTGCTTGTGCTCTGAAATTTGTGACTCATTTTCTGCCACATCATGCAAAAGAGTTAAAAAAGAAAGAAAAAAAAAAAAAAAAAAGTACACAAAACTCATGCATCATTATTTAGGACACAGATGTGTTGGTTTTTAAAGGAAATCTCTTGATCCCACACATGTTTTTATTGGGTTTCAGGGGAGAGGAGGAACCCAACCTTGATCTTGTTGTTTGCATTGGAAAAAAGATCAAATGGACCCAATTGTTTAATTCCTGCAGCAGGGTTGCAGGAATCCTGGTATTGGGAATTGAGAGGAGATAAATGCTGTAGCAATGTTGACATAATGGTGACATAATATATTATTCCATTTTGATTTGATGCCGCATTATTTGTGAGATTATATTAGATTAGATTAGTTTAATAAAACTTTGAAGGGCCAATTAATAATCAATAGGAATATTAGGTTTGGCAATTCAAGAGTGCTTATTAAGTCATTACAAGAAATTCTGATCTTAAAAAAGTTCTCAGTGGTGGGGACTACTATTTCATGCAGATTTTCGTATTGTGCCCCACTTATTAAGCACGATTAATTAAATAATTAATGTAAATCAGGAAAAAGGATTAATAATAATATCAGTCAAATTCAAAGGGATCCCTTCTTTTTTACATGATTTATATGGATAAATATTTGTACCGCACATGATACAGAAAGAAAGGCACCTTATATTTCACAAACTCATCTCGTACTCTAATTAATGGGTTGAGAAGTACTCACAGGAAGGAAATAGTAAATCCCTTCTATGCCGTGTGACGGTAAATCAATTCAGTGAAAAATTGCGATTCTCAAATTATTGGACAATTTAACAATTATAACAAAAGAAAAAATAATACTGAAGCTAAAGTGAGAGTCGACTAAAGTAATTGGGACTTTTAATATAACCAGCATATTCATATGATCAAATCTGCTATCCATCATACTTAAAAAAAGCAATTTGATTTATTTAGTTAGTAGCAAATACCAAGTCAATTAATGAGCAGAACTGCACAAGATAGTGCTCAGCATGATGTTTAGCCTGTTAAGTTGCTGCTTAATATTTGCATCATAATTTCCAAGATGGCCTAATTGTGATTAGAACTTGCCTAGTTGCGCTTAGTTCTGAATTAGAAGTTGATCGCTTTCAGTAGCGTTTTTCGACAAAATATTTCATAGTGTAGCCAAATATGTCGTAATTTTTAGGTAGAAATTGTTAAATATGTCGAACATGAATAAAATCAAACAACTTTCCGAAATCATGTAGCTTTTAGATAGTGACTTCACATTCAAAATTTAAAGTAAAGTAGCTCTAGGTATGATCTTTTGACTCAGCTAAAAAAAAAAAAAAAAAGAGGAGTGATCTCACTCTCAAATATGTATTAACCAGAAGATTAATTTGATAGAAAATGATATAGAAATAAATTTAGCAAAGCTTTTAGATTAATTCTTGAGTTATTCATGAGACGAATAGAAATATAAAAAGTTTGTATTTTATAGGACCCAATTTGATAGCGGCAGCGGATCTTCGCAAACAAATGATATCTTATTTTCATGCATCTCTTTGTCATCCTATTTTGTACTTTGGGATGCTCGACTAGAAAATATGTAAAAGAATTTTCGATCTTGTAATTGTAATTAGTATTTAGTCTTTGACTTTATGAGTGACGACCGCCTCCATAAATTTATAAAAAATATTTTTAAATTTTATAAACTTCTAAAATATAAAAATAATATTTCTAGTGTAACATAGGAAGCATGTTTCGCAAACTTATAGATAAGGGCTATGGGACTAAAATATCAGTCCAACTTTACAAGCATGTTTTGTCATTCCACTTGTTCCACTCTGATGTATTGTAGTTTACATTTTATTTATACTCTTCATTAAAAAAAAAATAAATAAAAAATAAATCCCCACTCACCTTCTTTTAAATTTCGCACGTGAATGCCACGTGCGCCGCGATTTCGTAGAGACACGTGACCATCATGTGTGTATTTATTCATAATTGAAGTCAATGCGTTTCTTATGGTTTAAAAAAAAAAAAAAAAAAAAAAAAAAAAATAGTATCCTTACCTAAACTGAAAACAATTTTTTTAAGAAAAACTATAGTTTAG
The DNA here is from genome assembly GCA_029168755.2 of Tillandsia fasciculata. NCBI lineage: Eukaryota > Viridiplantae > Streptophyta > Magnoliopsida > Poales > Bromeliaceae > Tillandsia > Tillandsia fasciculata. The sequence goes on from CM054931.1 coordinate 6,366,499, forward strand.
CTTGTTAATAAATTTTTAATAGAAACACTATTTAAACATCTCGAACTTGTTAACTTTTTCCACAATAATTTTCGAGAACATAAAATATACAAAACAACGCAATTCGAGTCTCATGTACTTGGCGGATTAGGTGCAATTTTTGATGTACCCTATCGTCACTCTTTCTACCTTTTTCGAAGGATTCGAATGGTTTACCAGCGAAGGAGAATATTACATGCGTTAGCATCTTTCCTTCGGCTATTCTCATAGTCCCCGTTTGGTTCGGGAATAAAGAAAGAATAACTTTTTTTATTCCTTAAATTTTAGTAAACAATTGAAAAAAAAAAATCTAAAAATAAAAATTTAAAATATTCTCTAAAATAACCCGTTAAACTTTATCCACCTCCCATGAAATAAGATTTATACCTAGAAACAATAAATGTAATTTTTTTTTTTTCTAACTTTAACTTATCTTCCAATCTGAAAATATATTTACTAAAATATACTATTTACTATTTACTAATTTTATTTAGTAAAATATACTATAAAATATAAAAAATTATTTTATATTTTATTTACTAATTATATTTACTAATTTTATTTACTAATTATTATTTAATAAAATATACTATAAAATATAAAAAATTATTTTGTTTAGATAAAATATAATTTATTATTTATAATTAAATTATTATTTTAATTAATGTATAATAATTAAAATTAATTTATATATATAAAAGGTAAGAACAAAATTGATATTTTAATAAAAAATCTATCATCTTTTTTTACTATTCTCTACTATTCCATAATTTTAACCAAACACATTTTTTTTATTCCAGAAAATATCAACTTTTGAACCAAACACAATTTTATTTTTATACTTGATTATCCCGAAATAACTGTATAAAAAAATTTATACCTCGAGAAAAAAAATGTATCATCATAGTTCATAGATATATAAGATAGGAGCTTAATTTATTATGCTGCTCACGTAAATTGGGTCAATATTAATGTATCATCAATGACAATCACAATACTACTATACTATATTATTTCTGTGTGTCCTGGACTTCTATGGATTTGATTAAGTATATTTCACGTAGTTCAAAGGACTAGAGTTTTATTAAAGTAAAAAATGGGCCTAAGTTTTGAATCAAAATAAATTCAAATATTAAAATTTAAAATTAAAATTGTAAAAGATTAGCTGTTGAGCCAGAACCTACAAAAGTTCTGAACAATTCTATACATTTTTTTACCTTTTATATATTAAAATTCTAAACAAATAAGTGAATGAGCTAGTTAGCAGTGATAGATTCAATAGAAATTTTATTATAGTTTATTTTCCTTATAGTTACTTTTCATATTGAGCTGGAATAATTGCTAGTGGGGAGCCTCTTATTGTTGTACCTGATCCAAGGACCAATGAGGTTGATCAAAGACCAAAAAGTTAATGGTACTAAAAATTTACTATTTCTAAAAGCAAGGACTCTAACATTTGTTAAACATTAAAAATATTATAGTACACAATAACATTTTCCTAAATGTAGGAATCTCTGTGAGCAAAAGCCAATAGGAACCTCTGGTAAAAGCTTACAATTAAGCACTTTTGCTTCTCAGTTCATGCTAGTACCCCTCCCTTGTCTTCTTCTCCACCTTACTTAGTTTTCTTCTCTAATCCTCTAGAAACTTTGAAAGCTTTATTTCCCCTTACAGACTTTTGCCACATGATTCCAAATAGATATTGGAATGGCTGACTCTCAAAGCCAGCTAATTGTTGTTCTACTAATTATCCGTATAACTATTTCAAAATAATTATTGTGCAAAGAATATTTTTTACATTACAAATTTCATATGTGGTTGGTATTCGGGCAATTATATTATACCAAAATAAGGTTGAGGTGTTAAATTAAAGATATTATATTGTAACAACAAGTCTTAGTCCAAAAAAAGAGGACAACAACAACTACATGACATTAAGCGTGCATCAAGTGACGATATGTATGATGCGATTGCTTTTATAGAATATAATCTGATCATGTAACCTTGCGTCAGTTAAAATCACTTTTCTTCGGACCAGTTTAGATTGAAACATTTATGCTCAAACAAAAAAGTAACCTAAGATCATGCGGAACAACTGATCAACACTAAAACTTGAAGTGATAAAAATTAATATTAGATAATTCACCATCAATAATAGTAATTTTGGGTAATAGAAACGAAAAGCTCTCCATTCCAAATAAAAACCCACACTGAGTTAAAATGTTAGTCCCCAGTGCTGACACTATGCTGATTTGAATATTATGTGGCTGGTGTGACATGACTTATGACCCTGTTGCAGCTGGACAGTGATGTACGAACGCAAAAACATATGTATAAGCACGAGTTTGGTCATTGAGCAAATTATATGTTCGGTTAAAGTGAAAACATTTGCAGCACCTCAATCAACACGTTACCAATAATAATAATAAAAAAGAACCAAAAACCCATAGCCTTCTCAGCCCTTTTTACATGTCCGAATAAATGATTCAGGAGTAATGTATTTGATATAAAATTTCTATTATATAATCATAATTAAGAAGTTTAATTTTCTTTTTTTCTTTTTTTTTTGAAGATATTTGTTATTCCAAGTAAAAGTTGACACGCTAACAAAATAAATGTCATAGACTAAATCTGAATAGCTTACTCATCACTTATTTTCCCTACCTGTGATTTCATTTAAAACCAGTTCCATTCTTTCTATTTCAGAAGCAATAAATGATTGAGATTGCGCCTTCCCATCTAGGTCGACAAGAATTCAAGCCCAAGGGGTTAGGCAAAAACAGGAACTCAAACACAGAATCTTTAAATTATAGGGAGACAACAAATAAAGAAAAAAAAAAGAAGAGGCTACACAATTCTTCTACATCCCAAATCTGTATCTATCTCACAATAAATGGTGTAGACTTTGTTGGAGAAACTTACAAAGTATATATCATAGAAGAACCAAGGGATTGTCTGGTCGAGTAGATGTATAAGTGTATACTTAAATTGATGTTTTAGATGTATGTGTAGATGTGTAAATGGATGCCTTACTAGTAGTAAATGCATGCATGTAAAACTAACCAGCTTGGTTATTCCTATCAGGCACATAACTCCCCAAAAATCAGATATGATCTAAAATCTTAGTGTGCTTTATTTACTCACCACATCCATCAGTTGACACCTTAATCTATCAATGTTTTAAAACTTGGATCGAGCCTGCTAACTCGACCGGTTCTATCGTGGCCCAGTTAATAAAACTATTTGATTCAATCCTAGGATAAGACAAAAACCCATTTTGATTCAGACAAGAGGTTCAATTAGCGGTTCAACTTGAAACACTTCGATTCTGAACAAACCGACTAAACTTTTTTCCTCATTAGCGTAATTTTTAATTTTATTTATGATTGATTTTTATAGATTTTATTTTCTATTATGAAAAATAAAACTTGAAATCTTATATCTACATAATTAGGTCTAAAAATTAGTATTTTATTATTAAATATTATCTAATATATATATATATATATAGTAGTGCTTATATACTTTCAAATGCACAAGCCCAACTATGCTTGTAAATTTTTAACTATTGAATTTGTATTGAGATTTGTGCTATTATATTTTCTCTTTTTCCTTTTAGTTGACCTTTCAATAGCACAAATTCCAATATAAATTCAATGATAAAATCACAAGTATAGTTAGGCTTGTGCTTTTAAAAGTATATAAGCTCTACTCTCTCTCTCTTTCTATATATATATATATATATATATATATATATATATATATATATATATATAGGCTTGTGTGCTTTTAGAAGCACGGAAGCCTCTGTGCTCCCAAATTGTTTTCAATGTTAAAACTTCCGAATGGACGATCGACTTCGTTAGACTTGATCTAGAATATTTAAAAGATTTAGAAAATAAATTTCAAAATTTTTTGATATTATTTGTCTAGTGATCAAAGGGGTTTAAAATCAACAATTTTAATGATTGTAGTGAGCCGTTTGCAAGTTTAACGGTGTAGAAATATTCAAATCACGTAAAATTTTGAAAAAAAATTCTTTATACTATATAAAACAAGATCAATATGCTTGATCTAAAATTTTAGTATCATATCATCATATTTTGTGAGATTTTTATTTTCAGCTATTGATTTTGAGCCCTTTCGATTATTAGATAAATGATATCGAAAAATTATAAAATTTATTTTCTAGATACTTAAAATATTTTAGATCAAATCTAACGGAGTTGATCGTCTATTCGGAAGTTCCAACATCGAAAACAATTTGAGAGCATTGAGACCTCCGTGCTTTTAAAAGCACAAAAGTTGGACTATCTCTCTCTCTCTCTCTCTCTCTCTCTCTCTCTCTCTCTCTCTCTCTCTCTCTCTCTATATATATATATATTAAAAATTTAAAAATAATTAAATATTTATGGCATCATGCTGACAATGCTGGTTCAATCAGTGACCGTTAATTTAGTAACCATTTTCAAGTCACAGTTCAGCCCAGTTTTTGAAACATTGCTAGTTATAAGTTTAGCATTGGCTCATACAATAGCTGTTAGGGATTTGGTTGTGCCAATAGCAACAGTTTAAAAATGTATGACTATCTTATTCCTATTATCTTAAAACTTTTCACCCTCCGAATTTATTATTATGATTCGTTTACGAAGCAACATTACACAGAGGTAATCAAGGTTCTTTTCTATCAAAATAGGATCTCTCCATAGTTATGGTTAGATTAAGATGATAATAAGAGAGAGTTATCAGGCCAGATGAGCTTGGCCCATTTTTAAGAGTATACCTATTATATACTAGGCCCAATTCAGAGAAAGCCCACCCCTTTCTAAGAGTTACCCCATCCTAACCCTAAATGTGATACATCACTGATCAACTAAATATAGCTGAGTCTACAATTCAATGTTGGTTAGCAAAATTTGGAATCATATGTTGCTCTAAAACCTATAATCTTACATTCAAGTACATAAATTAGCTATCAAGTACGCTAAATCAAAATGACAGGACAAAAGGGAAAAACGAAGATAACAAGTAGATAAAAGTAAAGAAAAGAACATTGCCAACTGCTTACCTACTGCGACTTATCCTCCCTTTCCTCTACATCGGTGTTTTCATTTAGGTTTTCCAACTCATCAAGTGGCTTTCTCTCGTTCACCCATTCTCGGAACCGCTCTCTTGATTCATGCACAGAAGGTAACTTCACATCTCTTCTGCTTCTTCCCTGGGAGAAGTAAAGTCGATGGCACGAAACCTACTGAGTATCGAACACACAAAATATAAAGGACTAGACGTAAAATAGTGTTGGAATAAAAGAACTACCGTTTTAGATGATTCTCGGCGACCCTGGATCTGAGTCTCTTTCTTCCGGATCATCGGGAAAATTAGCTTTAGAGTTTCTTCAAAGAGATTGATGCCGTTGAGATCGCCGTTCTTAATACTTGTTTCCAGCTTCAAGAGTAATAAATTGGGCGTTAAAAATGAAGCTTATCAGAAGCCAACAAATGAACGTTGGAACAAACCTGTATGTGGGCAATGCAGATTAATATGCTTGCTATCGGCAACCAGCTTTCGTCCGGCGATAGTGATAAGTTTGTTCTGAAAATTGATATCGTCGAGCATAATAAGCGGATCAGAAAACTATATGATTGAAAAGAAAATCACAGAAATTGCAGGGAACTGGAATTTTGCCCAATTACAGATGATCATCAAGCCTTATAGTTATAACCAATTAATATCAGAGTCAGTCAGAAATTTATCTGAATTCAGACATGCTTCGTTTAAATTAGCAAATAATTCAACAACAATAATATGAAGAACTTAGACAAACTTCTATGCCCTAAACTAGTAAGTTTAGAACCCTGTGGTTACAGTGAACCACAACATGGGCAATACTCATCACTGATTACCATTTCCATTGACATGGTTACAGCAATGTATGTACAGATAATGAAGTGTCTAGACCTCCAATTGTAATTCTTTTTTTTTGTTTTTCCTTTTTATTTTGGATTCTTATATGTAAGCCAACAAAAATAAACCCATATAAACCAGTTATAAATCCATTAACAAACAATGCTAGGGCTTTTTGAGATTGATAAAAGACAACAGGAGGTAAGAAATCGACGACATGAATTACTAACTAATTCTTTTAGATGAGCGTAACAAATTGCTATAATTTACGGTACTAGAATTTACGTGTTGTGCATAATAGTCAATAATAATAGACTAAAACCGCCAGGAAAAGTAATTTGAGGATCAGTCGAAGATTATGTGCCATCAACACTTAAGTTGCAAGTTCTAATAATCAGACTAAACAATATGCATAATAATAGCAGAAACAGGGATACACAAATAGTATTTAGCAGCTAAAACAAAAAAATAAAAAATAAAAGATGGGTCACTATTAATACTTACTAAATACAATACTTTTTCACAATGCAACAGTGATAAAGAGCACAAACCTCAAGTATGGAGCCAAGTACACGATGGAGTACACAAGATATCGTTGCCTACCACTATCAAGCCACGCAAAGATCCAACCCTAACCCACCATCCAACACATAAACACAAAAGAGAACATCAGTTAATCATCAAATAGTAGTTGTTTTTTTTTAAGAACAATAAGAAACCAAGGCATTTTACCATCCAATTAAAGTATGGTATGAAGCTAATGATCGACATCACGGCCAACCTCGTATCGGTCGAATCGATAGCCCCACCGCCACCGCCATCGTCGTCGTCCTCGCCATTAGATGTTACGGGGAATATGAGAGAGTTAAGTACGCAGGCGCCGATTGCGGCGGCGAAGGGGGCGTCGTGTGCGAGCTCGGCTCTGCATACACCCTCCCTTCTTCTTCTTCTTCTTCTACTACTACTACTACATCCCTGCGATCGTATAAATACAGATCAATTTAGATGAAAATCGCCAAATTCGGAAGACGATCGAAGCAGAAAGGCGATGGGATTGAAGAACCTGTTGCCTGCTGCGCGAAACCCTAGTAAGAGTGGAGAGTGGTGTTAGGGCGCGGGGGAGAAAGAGGAGGGGAGGAGACGAGGGCGACGATGGGGCGACGATGGCGACGATCATGTCGCGGCGAGGGAGAAGAAGAAGGAGGAGGAGGAGGAGGAAGAAGAAGAAGGAGGGGCAGGAGAAAGAGGGGCGGGGTCAGGGAGGGTTTTAGGTTCGGCCGAACCGGTTAGAACCGGCCCGGAACCGATTCGGATCCGGTTTCTATCGGTACCGCGGAGCCCGTTTGCTTATTTGTACGCGGCGTTTCGGGCCTTACGGGGATCCGCGATAGCGTTAGAATGGAAATTTGGGATTAGGATTCGGGCATTAGGAATTAGGATTCGGGTTTTTTTCACTCGCGAAACGTGTTCGTTCACCTTTAGGACCCGTTTGGTTCGGGAATAAATTTAAGAGGTATAAATTTTTTTATACCTGAGATAGTTTGCTATTCCGGAATAATAAAGTATAAAAGTTAAATTGCGTTTGGTTGAAAAGTTGGTATTTTCTGGAATAGTTAAAATTGTGTTTGGTTAAAATTATGAAATAATAGAGGATAGTGAAAAAAGAAGATATAATTTTTATAGAAATACCAACTTTGTTCTTAGCTTTTTTTTTTTTTTTTATAGAAAAATTAATTTAATTATTATATTAAATTTGAAGCAATTTAATTATAAATAATAAATTATATTTTACGTTAAAAAAAATAATATTTTTAATTTTATATTATATTTTAGTAAATGCAAAATCTAAGTTTCAGATAGCTATAGGTTGAAAGTTAAACTGCAAATTTAAAAAAATCAAAATTCACATAACAGTAAATTAGAACTAAAGCTAAATCATAATTCACATAGCCGTAGGTTCATATAACCTGAGATTAGAAGGTAAGCTACAGTGAAGAAAATATCAAAATTTCATTCACTGTCCCCAGAGATAAAATCCTATTCCATGGGGGGAGAGGAATAAGGCTTAACGGGTTATCTCAGGATAACCCGTTAAGCCAGGAATAAAAAAAAAAATTTTATTTCATGCCATTTTGTAACACTGTTTGGTAGGAATTGGAGAATAAAAGGGTTATTCCTCCTTTATCCCCCAACCAAACGGAGCCTAAGAGATTGTTTGGGTGTAAAATCGTAAAAAATAATTTTCTTTTATAAAAATATTTTTGGTAACAAAATTATTTTATATTCTATAATGTTTGATTTGTAAAAAATAAATAAATTTTATCAATATTTATTTGATTGAAAAAAAAAAATATTTATTTATTTTTTGAAAAAAAAGTTTTTTTAAGCTTGATTTTTTTTTATTAAAAATCGGTGAAAAATAAAAATACTATTTTCTCAACTTCATAAAAATAAATTTTCAATTTTTTTTTTTTTACTGCTAAATAAACTTAATTTTCGATATATTTTTATGGCATCCAAACACACCCTTTTGGCGTAGCCCGGGCACTTCAAAACCTTTGCCGAGGTTGCCATAGATAGGTTCAGATTTTGGATCAGTTGGGATTCAAATCTAAATAAATAAATATATATATATATATATATATATATATATATATATATATATATATATATATATATATATATATAGAGGCTATGTTTGGCTCGGGAATTGTAAGTTTGGGAATAAATTTTTTTATACCTGGGATAATTTGCTATTCCGGGATAGTCAGGGATAAAAGAAAAATAGTGTTTGGTTTGTAAAGCTGTTATTCTTATGAAAAGCTGTAATTCTGTTTGGTTCATTTCTTAGAATAAGCAAGAATAGTGAAAATATATGGTAGTTGTTAATCTATTTTGCCAATTTTGCCCTTAGCATTTTTCATGAGTGAACTCATAAATAAAATATTGGGTTGGTTTAAATTTTGTGTTAATTTAATACTCACTAATAACAATTTAATTTTTTGTTAATAATAGTGTTTTGTTTTGCTGAAATTTTTTGTTTTACTCAAATTTTGGGTTTTTTTTTGATTTATTGAAATTTAATAGTGAATTTTTTTTTGTTTTAACAGTAATTTTTTATTAACAGCAAGTGAATTTTTTATTAACAGCAATTCAATTGTTTTAATAAGATCAATTTTTTATTAACAGCAAGTGAATTTTTTATTTTTTTTAAATGAAATTTAAAATGATAATCTAATGATCATGATTTATATTAAAAATTTTATAGTAGCAAAATTGAAAGTATAGAAAATTAATACCATAATTAATTAAATTAAATATATGGGTTAGCTAACGAAGCTCGTGGGTTAGCTAACGAAGAAAGCTTTCCACCCATTGCCCCTAGATAAACTATGGGATAAACCAATTCCATAGGTTTTGGGGGTTAGCTCTTAACGGGTTATCCTGGATAACCCGTTAAGAGAGGAATAATTTAACCTCCTATTTTTAACTACTGTTTGGTTGGTTTTGCAGGATAAAATGGGCTATTTCCATTTTATCCTGCAACCAAACAGTACCATAGTGTATAGTTATTATACTCGAATAAATTTTTTTGTATTTATAATTTTTTTATTTTTGATTAAATAAATGTGTGGTTAGAAGGATAGTAGTTCCTTCTAACCCTAACCCCCGCCCCCTCCCCCTCTTCGCCGTGCCGCTCTCCTCCACCGCCTACACCTCCGCCGCCGCCGCCGCCGCCGCCTCGCCGGAAGAGCCCCTCCGCCACCTTCACCTCCCCCGCGTACGCCGCGAACCGCGCCCCGTCCCCCGTCGAGACCCGCTCCGCGCTCGCGAACACCGCGCCGGGCCCCGCCGAGCGCACCCGGCGGAGCGTCGCGAGCGCCGGCGCGCGCCCATCGATGCTCGGCAAGTAGAGTAGGGTTAGGGTTTCGGGGAGCGGCCTCCGAGCGTCGGCGTAGGAGAGGCGGAGGTAGAAACCGCGAATGTTGAGGCGATCGCGATCGTCGTCCGTGACCGTCGACGGGCACATCGTGTACTTTGATCTCTCTCCATCTCTCTCTTGCTTTAGGGGTTTAGGGTTTGGAGTTTGTGGGTGGGATTGGTATTAAAAGGGAGCGGAGGAGAGGGGGAGAGAGCTCGCAACGGGTGGGCGGAGTGGAGTGCAATTTTTTTTTTTTTTTTTCTTTTCTCTTTTTCTTTCAAATTGGCGGTCGCGGCCACGGTGGCGGAGCTCATGGGTTTCTGGAGGAAATTTGACACGTGGCAGAAGACGAATAAAGCTAGTGTAAGTGTATGACTGTAGAAATATTTTTCAAAATAAAATTACTGCATGGGGTGTTTGAAAAATCTTCTTGAAAACCTTCTGATTTGCTGTTGCGTACTAGTTTTGATTTTATCGGATGAAATTTCAGTACAAAATTTTTTATTTATTTGTTTTTATAAAAATTCAAATTTTATTTTTTTATTATTAGAATTTTTAAAAAATTAAACTTTGGAGAAAAATATTATTACCTTTGAATAGAAGTAAAAGTTATTTATTTTTTAATACTAAACTCTAAAAAAATGTTAATTTTTTTTTTTAAAAAAATTATAATTCTTAAATAGAGTTAAAAGTGACACCTGCCGATAAATTATAAATTTTTAATGAGTAGTAAAACTTTCTATTCTATTTAATTTTTTTCATTTGAATGGAGACAAAACTGAAAGGTTAAAATAAAAAAATTAAGGCGAAAAATATACAAAAATATATTTTTTAATTTTTGAATAAAATTATAAAAATTATATTATAATTAAATTCTTATGATTTATCCTCTTTCAAGAGAATAATAATCCGTTGAGTGAGCTTTTTCTTGATTTGAAAATCAAAGCTAGTGGGAATTAAATAGTATATCAATAAAAAACATGAATCGGGAGTTTCGGGGTGTTTATGTGTCAAACTCCCCGTTCTCCAAGCTTCCTCTTAGCTCTCCTCTCCGAATTTCTCTCTGTGCTTACGTCTTTTCTCTCTGTGCTTACGTCTTGCTGCCGCACGACGTGCTCCCCTGCTAGCTACGCAACCTACCCTCTTCCTCCCCTGGTGCTACAGAACGTGCGCTCCCACCTTCTCCTCTGACCCTTCTCCTCTTCCCGTTGCACTTCACCTTCTCCTCTGACCCTTCTCCTCTTCCCGTTGCACTCCACCTTCTCCTCTGACTGCCTTCCTTCTTCGCCTCATCTCCTCTTACTGTTGCGTCACCTCCTTCAGCCTCCCGCATTTGCCGCTGACACCGTCCCTCACGCCCTGCTCCCCGTACGTTCGAATAGACACCGTGCTTCAGTGCTTTTGATCTGCTCTGAGGCGATCGACCTCCCACCCACTCCGCGGCATGGCGACTCCTGACCGTGGAGTTGCCGCCGCGGCGTGGCCACTCCCCTCCTTCTTCTCTGCGCCACGTTCCTCTCCGCTCTCTCTCTGCTCTGGGGCGATTTCCTCACCTACCTCCCACCCACTCCGCGGCATGGCGACTCCTCGGAGGGAGATATTTTCAGTTTAATAGCATCATTTCAACTCCTCCGGTGTTCCTGGCAGGCGGGCAAGGGCAGGTGGTGGGGGGCAGCGTGGTGGGCCCGCTCATGGCCGCGGGGCCGGTGGTGCTCATGGCCGCGTCCTTCGCCAATGCCGTCTACGAACGCCTTCCGCTCGAGGGCGGCGCGGACGAGGAGGAAGCCGCGCTGCCCGGGGCTGCCGCCGCACCGCCCGCGCCGCCCGGGCAGGGCCAACAGCCGGCTGCATCCCAGTCGTCGTGGGAAAGAGTAATTATTCTTAGTTGTTTTTGGTGAGGTACAAGTGATTAAGAATTGAAGCGAAAGGGATCAAGAAGGAGAACTAATACAGAGAGAGAGTGAGAGAGCCTACATAGCTGGAAAGAGTCGGACTCACAGGCTCAAGAGAGGTCAGTAGTAGTCGATTCAGTGTTTCGTGCTTATACAGATCGATCATTTCAGATTTGTTTCTCTTCTCTCATTTCTTTCACTTTTTTTTTCCCCCTTCTTTATATGCTTGGTCATGTAATGGTGTACTATGTAGATCTGCATGTAGAAAATGGTTCTGATTTTACATATTCCATGGCTTGTGTAGCTATCATATTGATCTTGCTAATGCGCAAATAGGTTCTTATGCAGTGGAGCAGGTCACTGGGTGCAGCTAAATGATTCAACAAAGTAAGGGCCTAAGAATGGTCTGCTAAAGAAAAAAGGCTGCTCGTGGAGGGTTCTTTTTTTCACTCGATTAGATCCATCGAATTCTTTTATTACCTCTAACTTGATTCGCAACATAATGATGCACATCTGTAACAAAGTTATTATCAGTTTACCAATCACTTCTCCTTTTACCACCTGAATTTACTGAGGTTCGACTAGAAGTTGTATTTCCCTAATTAATGCACCCATTTTCTTTTATATATATATATATATATATATATATATATATATATATATATATATATATATATATATTTCACTGCTAAATTTATGTTAGAGCATCTCTTATGCTGCAGGAAGATCTATATTCGAAAATTTGTGCCCTCTCATACATGGGTGATCTGAGGATGCTGTTTGCAGAAGACAAAAATAAGGTCAGTCTATGTAGTTGTACCTCACCTCCTCTAAATTAACTTGGTCAGACTTTTAGCTGAAGTGGTTAATTTATGCGAAAGCTTATATTCGACATTTTGGAGAAACCTTTAGCATTTCGAAGATTGAAAGTTTCATACACTTTTCTTTCACACATCTATGATAATTATTGTCATGGGATTCTTGCTATATGTAACCCTATTTTGTTTAGAAGAGTAAAGTTTAACACAGGGCAAACTTTGCTAAACCCTTGACATTGTGAAACCACTCTCATGCTGCATTCATTCCTGTTCAAAATGAAACAAAAGCCATTTTATTTAAGTGCCAAGGCTTGGCTTTTGCAAATGTTTAAAGGGCTTCTATGCAAAGGTTATAAGGTTAGTAATGGCAGTCTTGTGGGTTTGATTACGTTTCTAAGTTCCTACGAAGAAAAGTTGTGCAGCAAGGTATCTATGCAGATATAAGATATTTCTAATGGTATAGGATTAAAATTTAAAATTTAAAGGGGAATACTGATAAATACATATACATTTTAAAAGGCTAATTATTGATTGCTTACTATTTTATCTGCTATTTTGAAGATAGTATCACACAAGTCTATATGGCACCTTACATGTAAACATTAACCAGAACCTGTAAACTTCTTGCAAAGTTCTAGAATACCAAACTATAGCAAGTCTATATGGCAACTTTCATGTGTACCGTGTATATAAGTACAGATCGTTCGTCTTCTTCCTCATGCACACTATTTCTTCCTTTATACTATGTCAAAATATTTTTACGTGTGTCATAAAAAATTTATCAAAATTTCTTTTTGATAGTTGAGACCTGATTTGGGCTTTATTGTTTCAGGAAAACTTTTCTGAAAAGATTTTCTGTCAGGATTGTTTTGGAATGGGTTTTGATCCAACTTAGCAGGTTTGGATTGTGTCACAGTTGCATTTTTTATATATACTTTGTTCAAAACTCAAATCCAAACCACAAAACCTAATTCTCCAGCATTTGGCGTTTTAATTTTCTGACTTTGGGTGTGAGTCCCTTGATTCACGAGAGACCAGAGCTCCTATATATGTAATTTGGTTTCGGATTGGGGTAGCTCAATAGACCAAATGAGAGCAGAATGAGGCAGCAGGAATTATGTTTTTCCTTCTCAGCTGTATGAGAAAACAGTCCCTGCCAACCTAATCGTGAGGTAAAATATGAAATGTAACTTTGCCGCCGGATGGAAAAGAGTGTGCAAGTAATGCCGAAACTCAAACTCCTGCAGTACATACATGATTCCCTAAACAACATCCTTTCTTATTTTTTGCTTTCAATGCAGGCACGTAAAACATTGGAATGCTCCAAAAATGGCACTCGAGCAAATGTTCTGGCGGAGCCGCTGGATCTGAGAGAGGCGGTAAAAACTTTGACTACCGAAGGATTTTGTCCATAAGGTAAGCGCTTAAGCCTCAGCTTTCAAGCCTTTTAATGTCTAGGCCAAGTTTCTTTCTTTTCAAATATATATGAGCTTATTTAGAAGTGTTGTTTGCTAATTAAAAAGGAGTACATGAAACTGTTGCATAAAATAGGGAGTTTGGAGCTCCATTGTTTAGATTTGCTTTTGTTTACTACTTTTGTTGAATATATATTTAGACACTAAACACTAATTAAGAATCATATCCAAAGGCAGTCCAAACTCCTTTGCAATAGCAACTTCAATAGCAACTTACATAGCAACTTACACTTTGCTGATATAGAATGACTGCATTTCTTAAATTCAGTAGGCATGCAACTTCTTTTCTGTTCATTTTTTTTTTTTTAAAAAAAAAAGAGAGAGAAAAAAAAAGTATATAACTTCTGCACAGTTTCATTTTATGGTGATTAACTATCTTGAAGCTTTCTGCATCAGATTTCAGGTCTGTCTCACGGGTGCTGCCGACTTTTCCGCCGCTCTGTCCTGCATCAGAAAGAGGCGTGATTATGAATTTCTTTCAAAATGAACCTTCATATGCCATGCAAAATAAGAATTCAGAGGTAATGAAACCAAATGAATCATATGATTACTAACTTTGAACTCATCATTTATGCTTTGCATATCAATTCTTAAACATAGAGCTGTTTTTCAGGAGTCCCTGAGAAGTATGAGGGAATTTTCGACTGGTTGTAATATTAATTAAATCTGATACATAAAATAGGGAGTTTGGAGCTCCTGCCACATTTTTCATCTATTTTTAAGATGTGTGGTAGCTCGGATTGATAAATCATGTTGCAAAAATTAAGATCTTGATTATGGTGCTCAATCTATATATATATATATATATATATATATATATATATATATATATATATATATATACAATTGCTGCATAAATTAACTTCATTAAAGAAGAGTACATATTGTTGAGATACACTCATTTTGGCATATTTTTCGAAGCTTCGATAGAATGTGGACCTTCCTTATCTTACCTTTACAGGTAGCCTCTTTTCTATTGCTCTTTTCTTTTCTCAGAGCAATTCCTAATACTGGCCTAGCTATTTTGTCGAATGAAGATAACCTCCTATCTCTTTATGTCTTTTGTACTTTTGTAGGAGATCTATCATAATAAAACGTACAGTGAAAATTTTTGTACCTGATGTTTTCGACACTTTTTTTTCTTGATATAAAAAATTGAATTTCATTGTCTTCTTTAGAAAAAGCAAGAAACAATTAGATAACTATATATATTTCTTAGATATATTTTCTTCATTGGCAATATTGTTTTGACACTAGGTTATGGTAATTCTTTCTTGGAATGGTGGTTCCCCAAGCGATATTTTTGACCATGATGTGTTCAAGAAGGTTTTGAGCATTTTCATTACCGCAGCCATACTAAAGCTAGGACAAGGTAAGACAGTTTTGTGAATATATGTGATTATAGTTTTAGGGTGAGACAATTTTGTGAATCTCTAATGTCAAAATATAAAACCAATTTTTTTTTTTTCCTGTGTGTTGCAAATTACATGAATTTTTCACTTCATGAGGAAGCCTCAGAAGAAGAAGAAGAAGAAGAAGAAGAAGAAGATGAAGACTTCTTTAAAGAGCAGGATGATCTGAAGGCTTCGATTTGTGCCTCTATCGTTGTGAGAGAAAATATTTTCCTACAGCAGCGATGGTGTCACCATCCGACCGGTATTCCAGTACACATCTATTTCTGTACGGCGCATTTTATATATAGCTAATTCAAGTAACACACCAAAGCAGAATTCTAAACAAATTCTACTAAGCCTTAGCGAAATGCACTAAGATAATGCAAGTTTACCAGTCAAAAGTTTCAAAATACATAACAAATTGAACCATTAAATGTTATTCTGAGCTTCAACAGATATAAATGTGAGCAAAGGTGGGAACTGCACTCCTATGGGTTTACCACAACTGCCAGGAAATATCGGCACGCCAGAAGGCATATGAGGATAGTTTTGGATTCAAGCATTTATTCTTCTTATGTGTTTGAAATGGAATTTGTAATATTGCTTCTTAATGATCCTTATACATATATTTTGCGTGTATATATATATATATATATATATGTTAATACTATTTCGCGGGACAACAAATCTTCAGTCTAAGTTGTAAATGGCTGCTTTTCTTTGCAGGTTAGTGCGTATTCTTCATTTGCGGGGTTGGTTTTGGTTTGGAGCAGCAGAGGATGGCTTTAGAAGGCACAACAGCAGAAACATACCCTGCACCAACACCTTGGAGGTATCATTACAACTAATGGCTTTTTCAATTCCATGACTATGAGTATGCTTCCATTACAAATTAAGCATCATCATGGTCACATATCTCTCCCAGTATCACCTCCTTGGGATTGGAGAAAAAGAAGTAACAGTTTGTAAGTCAGTTTTAGCATATACTTTATGCTTTATTAGTGTTTAATTAATTTGTCATTTGGACTCTAATGTTTATTTTTTGTTAACTTTTCATCTGTTGACATTGCAGGCTCACAGAAGATGAGGGGCCATCGACAAGCAAAAAATAATTAGTCTTTTATACTAACAACAAATAATTAGTAATCGTGCATCTTTTTAGATTTAAAGTTGAAATGATGTTATTAGTTAATGAACAATTAATATATGTAGGTAGTAATTATACTTTTGTGCTCCTTTTTGTTAATTTATAATGTTGAAAACTTTATAATATATAACATATTTTTATCTTTATAAATATTTTATTATTTATTTCTTATTAATTATTAATTATTAATATTAATTTGTTGTAAATTTATTTGTCCGTCGCGAAGCGCGGGTCTTTAACTAGTATATATTAAAGCATCCGATACAGAATTGCAGTGCGCTGATTGGAAATGACGAGGTTGGTGCAGAAAATTCATTCTCGGCTGCATTGAGGGCTTGGATTCGGTATAGAATCGAAAATATGAGAGATATTTTTTTTATTTTTTCAAACATATCAGAAATTAATCGGTATAGTTTATTTCAGTACAACTAGAATAAATGAGAATTACTGTTCTCACTCTTCCTAACCACCTATTTATATTTTTCTTAAATATTCTTCAACGTCTACCGAAACACTATTTCTCACCTTATTATTAATAATAAAATTTGAGTGTAAAAAAATAATTTATCTTAATTAAAATTTTTTATTTTTTTTATTTCTCATTCTCATACCAAACATAAAATATCTTATTCTGAAATCATTCCAAATATTTTTTTACACTAATTTTATATTTTATATTTATTACTGAAATAATTATTTCTGTCTTATTTTGTTACTAAACCTACCGAGGAAAGGTCTAATAAAATTGCTGATGCATCCCGCATGGAGAGTGACTGACTGCTATGTCAATATTCTAGATGGACACGCAGCTCCTTCTAAATCTACTCGGCTGCGTTTCATCCAAATATAAATAAACTAAAAAAAAAAAATTATTTAATTTTAAGTTTGAATAAAAATTAAATTATTTTTAAAAATAGTTAGATTAAAATAATAAGTATAAAAATAATTATAATTTTAAAATAATAATATTTTATCTAATTAATAAATATAAAAGTATTAATTTAATAATAATTTAACTTATTTAATTAATTATTACTAGATAATTTTAAATATTAATTGATAAAATAATTACCAACAATAAGTATTGCTAATATATAATTTAATTAATTATAAATAATTTTAAAAATTAATTAGTTAGCTATCTAATATTTAGATAATTAGTTAATAAAATAATTAGATTAGTCAAAATATTAGATTAACTAAAAAATTATACAATAATTAAAATTATATTTATTTTAATTAAACTTATTTTTAAATGGAAACAAACTTGTTTTAGTTTGTTCAAGAAAGACGATAACTACTTGTTTCCGAATCAACGAAGTTATTAGATAAAATAGAATTGAGACAAAAATGTATAGAAATATATATGTTGTCGTATTTTTTATTGGGACTGTAAAATATATATTATAATTAACTCATTGTAATATACGAACACAATGTTACGTACGAAACAAACATAATATTTATATATCATAATCAATTCGAAACACAAAATTACTTACAAAAATAAAATTAATATTTTTAAATTATACTTTTTTTTATTACGCATAATGTAATCTCTCTGTAATTCCAAACGAAGAACTTTTGCAATTTTCTGATATTAATTTTATTGAATTATACTTTTTTTATTACATATGATGTAATCTCTCTGTAATTCCAAACGAAGAATTTTTGCAATTTCCTGGTAATTCCAAACGAGGCCTAAGGCCTTGTTTGTTTGGTTATACAATAGTTAGAAGCTTTATTTTTGTTTTAAGTTCAAAAATTTTAAAGTGTTTTTAATTTGCATTTTTTTAATACTATGTTATAACGGTACAATTGCTCATACCGTTATTTAATATTAAAACTTTCAAAAAATTAAAATACGAACACGACATGAATGCAGATAATAAAATATAATATTATTAATATAGTAATATATATTTATTATATATAAATATAAATTTTGATAAAATATTATTATATTTATTATATAAATAAAAGTTAATAAAATTTTTTATTGATAGTTCATATATTTAATAAAAAAAATTCTTCACCATATAAAATTTATTTATATTGCTAAAAAAAAATATTATATTTACTCATCAAAAAACTAAAATATTTATCATCTTATACTATATATGCATAAAAAAAATAAAATTATATATATATATATATATATATATATATATATATATATATATATATATATTTAATTGTATGCGTTATGGATCGGTATTAAACGCGCGTCTAAAAATTATTCACATCAGACGCAAGTTCGACACGAAAATGTGAGTATCCGATACGGATATGCGAGACTTATACAAGAGTCCGTGATACATAGCTACATACACACACACACACAAACATCAAAGAACAAGATTAGTACATTCTCTGCATCATGCCAAATGCTTTTGTTTTGGTACATCAACATGCAGTATAAGCTAAAATATCAAATTTCAAATCGAATTCACCGCGGAAAGTAAGCTATATCACAAATGGCAACAAAAGTTGCAGTTGTTAGAAGCTACCTGGTCCAAACTATAGTTTTTTCACAAATGGCAACAAAAGTTGCAGTTGTTAGAAGTTACCTGGTCCAAACTCTAGTTTTTTCTTTCTCCTTGACTCCACCTCCCTGAGGCTCTTTACTGATTCTGCTATGAGGAAATATCTTGTTGGTTGTAACCACCTTTGAAATCCTACTAAGCCTCCCGAGAGCCTTTGATGGTTCTATTCTCCTGCCCCTAATCGATCGGCTTTGCAAAACCTTCTTCTCCACTACAGTTGACGACACCACGATACTGTTCTCGTGTTCTCCGTATAACGAACTTTTTGATTCTCTCCTCCTCTTCATATCATGAAGAGTCTCTGCTCCTCTAAGTAAGATCGATTCCTTAGAGGTTATTGGCTTGTTGATCGAGTTCGAGCTTCTTAGAATTTGATGGTCGCTTTCATTTGCTGATTCTTCTCTCGAGAATGATTTCCCTTCCATTGGTGTTGTAGTTTTTGACGACTCGTTAGTATAGTCGAATAGAATCTTAGAATTAGATGGCTCGCTCCCACCATGTAGTTTATTTTCAAGCTGCATAACCTGCGAAATTCAATGTATATCAATATATTCAGCTGTTGCTTTATTGATTAGAAAAGAAGAAAAACACACTGGAGTAGTAGAACTACCTTCAGCTCAAGAAATGACTCCGATTGCTGTTTCTGCTTGAGTTTGTATTCAAGTTCCTTAATCTGGATATAGTTTTCGATAAGCATGAGTTAGTAGCTTACTCAGTGCAGGAGAAGAGAACACATGTTGATGGCATCAAGAAGAACAAAGGAAAAAAATTTATAACCTTTAGTTCTGCAACTGATTGAGAGTGCATTTGCTCTTTCAATTTGCATTCCAGTTCAACAATCTATGCAGGACAATTATCAAAGAGGGACCGTCGGTTATTCTTGCAATAATCACAAGAAAAACATGAAAACAAGTCTCGGGTTGTTCTAGAAACCTTTTCTTGGAGAATTGAACTCTCAGCATTGGAGTTTTGCTGCTCTTTTAACCGATATTCCAAATCTTTAAACTGTGAAACGGAGAAGTGTTAATTTTTTTTCTTTCAATATAATTCCAACTGATTAAGATCTACTTGAAGAGCAGAGTATTACAAATTAACAGATGTTGTTACCTTTTTCTCAAGGGTGATGCACATTTCTTCCTTGCCCTTCAATTTCTCTGAAAGATGGCACAGTTGCTTCTCAGAAAAGCTCTGCAACTCCATCTTCGACTGTAGTTGGCTCTCAAACTCTTTGTTCTAATATTAGAAAAGAGTAATAAGGGGCTGGACAACTAAAAAGCAATAAATGATGTAGAGGTTTCTAAAAATAAAAACAAGTACCTTCTCGAGCAGATTTTTATAACTCTGTTCTTTCCCTCTGATTTTGCTCTCTAAGTTTTGACAGTTCTCCTCAAGTTTCCTCATCGTCTCATCCTTAGTTCTAGCCTCCTGCCTCGCTTTATCAAGCTTCAAGAGAAGAAAACAAAAATACTAAGTGAAGCATAAACAAGTTTATGAATTCAGGAAGAAACTTATTTTCAGGGTATATTCATGCCAACCATTTGCTTCATCTTTTGAAGTTCTCCTGTGTCAACCTGCTTCTTTGCGGGACCTAACTCAATACCACGGACTCGGCTTGCAAAGTTCAAGGAACTCAGTGTCTCACCTACGTCATTTTCTGAGGGGCTGATTTGAACGAACATTAGGGCTTTAGAGTCGCCTCCTGTACCAACATGAAAGCAAATAATGAGAATTATAACTGTGAAACATAGCAAATTCTGTGAAACTCTCGAAGTATACCTAGCGAATCTTGCAGCAAATGTGTCAGCTTGGAATTCCTGAAAAACGAAATGTAGCTTTTATTAATGGCCATTTGCAAAAAATAAAGGAAGCTAATTTGTCGATTTCGCAACTTCAATCCACTTTCTTTTTTTTTTCGGGAGGAAATTTGGATCAAGTTTCCCCTGTCCAAGATCTCTGATGCATATATTCAGTAAAAAAAGTGCCAGTGGTAGTTCAATCATTGAAAACAAAATCCACTTAAAAATTGTAAGAGCAGAAAAAGCGGATCAAAGTTGTAAAATTTTTAAAAACAGACGGCTGGTTTTTCAAGATTATTCTTCAGTCAACTAAGAAGATAAGCTATACAACAGGCAACTTCGCGGAAATTCAAACCTGTAGGGAACATGGCTGCTTTTGTTTGCAAGAGCAGAAATGACATCTCCAAGGGCTGAAAGGGATTTATTGATGTTTTGAGCTTCCTTAAGCCTCTCTCCTTGCACTTCGGTCTTCGCAAGCCTCTCACTTCCAGCTAAATCTACAAGCCAAAGCTTGCTTTTTGTGCACTCCCCGTTCATCAAATTCTTTGCCTTCACCATTATGCATAGCATGCTGAATAAATGAAAGAAACAACCTGCATGACCAAACTAGACCACTTTCACCGAAACCCAATAGCTTTCATAAATATAATCCACTAACCAGTGAGATCGACTGCTATGCTCATTTACGTTATTCGACCCGACAGCTCTCGCATTACTTCCTGCTTGTAGCACGTCCCATACCTCCTTTATATTCTCAACCTTGGCTTCTACTATCCCGGGCACATGATGAAATCCTTCAGCAGCCTGTTTTACTTCCAACCTACATGTAGAAAAACTAAATATTCAAATCTACAGTTCATATCCAAATTGGTGACAAAACAAAGAGGTATTTTGCAGATAGATGTCCTCAAACTACGTGTCCCTAGAATACATTGGTTTTGTGCATATGCTCCACAGTAAGTATTGCATGAAGAATGTTTACTTGACAAAAATGAACCCTAAATAACTGTAACCAAAGCCAAGAAATGAAAAAATTGCTGTCATCTTTTCCATCAATACCCCAAGATCCAATACGTACCAAAGCATTCGCAAACACATAAAGGGTAACAGTGTTGTGCTTGTCATTTCACAAGTTTCTGTTTAGTCAGAGTATGGGTTATGCCTTAGCATACATATGCTATTTGTTAATGTAGAGGTGTATAAACACATACGTGCATCTCGAGGCATATATACACAAAAATTCCAAAGACAAATTTCAGCTGGTGACAAGTATTATACTTCTTTGACGATGGGGATGTTGCCAACAAGTCCCTTATTTGCTCATTGTAAACCTCGAGAACACTGACAGAGATGTCGTAGGTAACAGTCTCCTTCCTCTCTCTAGCAATCTGAAACAACTCCTCCAGAGTTCTGTAGTTCACTCCTCTATTTGTCCCCGTGCCTTCCATTGTGAACGTCTTTCCAGTGCCGGTCTGCCCGTAGGCAAATATGCACACATTGTAGCCATCTAAGACTGATGTGACCAACGGCGACGCATCAGCATAAACACCGGCTGTTCATGGTAACAAATGTTTAGCTTTATCCAGCTTCAGTAAATATATGAAGCTAAGAAATTGGCTCCATCAAAACAAGCACTAGAAATTTTTGTTGTTAATTTAAGTCATATATTAACAACAAAGGCGGTAATTTTGATTACTTGATTAACACTTGCCTTGATCATCTTTGGGTGTGTATGCTCTGTCGAACCTGAAGGTTTTTTTAGTAGATCCACCAGTAATGATCCCAATATCACCATCCTTAGCCCCATCAAAATCTACTACTGCTTTGTAACCTGCTGAAGCCTCTTCCTTACTTAGGGGCCGACAACGACAGAACACTCTAATATTCCCTGCAAGACACTTGACTTATAATACTGAAAGGAGAGAGAGAGAGAGAGAGAGAGAGAGAGAGAGAGAGAGAGAGAGAGAGAGAGAGAGAGAGAGAGACCTTTCGTCTCCTGGACCTGATTGTATAGCTTCTTTCTCTTGGCCATCTCTTCGGTGTATTTAAATTTCAGATCTTCGCACTGAGCAACTGCAAAGATGATGCATAAAATGCTCACAGGACAGATTTTCTGGTGATCTTAATGCAAGTAATTAGAAACATACCTAAGGACTGAACTGTAAAGATCATCTTATTCATATCTGGAATTGAGTTTGCACATTCATGCGCATCTAAAGAAAGTTGGGACTGTTCCTTTTTCATAGCCTGAAGGATCCCAAAAAACTCCGATTAAGGAATAAACGGGGAAAGTATCCACCATAGTTCCATTAAATATGATGAATCTGAAATTTTACCTTGATTCTTACTTCCAAATTGGACATAGCACAAATCCAAAGCTTCCTGTCGTGATCATACCTTTCAGAGACGTCTCTCAATTTGTCCATCTGTGTTTCGACAGTTCGTTCTAATAGCAAAATAGTAATTAAGTAAACAAACAAAAACAACCCATACACGAAACAAAAGCATTTGAAGACAAAACTCAATTTATTACCAAGATTTTCAGCTTGGATAATCGTGTTGTGATATTCCATTTTGAGCCTCTCTAGATCCTCATTTGTCGCTGTTACGGATGACCAAGCAGTATAGCACTCGTCTGTCTTTAATTTGTATTCGCTGGTTAGCTCATGAATTTTCTTCTCATACTTCGCGATGAACTTACTTCGAGCTCTATTCTGCAACATGAACAATAAGTCACCTAACCCACACACTAACTTTCCCTAATAAAATCTAATATGCTCTAATTCTTGTATTTATATGCTAACCTGAGTTGGGGATACTTCAATCTCTGCAGCACATTTGTTACACACTACATGCTCAGCTTTAACTGATGGTGCTGCATTAAGTCAATAATAGCTACATTTAATCAAATCTATAACATGAAACGCTCGCTTAAATAGATATGCAGTATCATACTAACCAGATAATATTGGTGCTTTCCTAATACAGATTCCACAAACAGTGGGAGTCCCTCTAACTCCTTCGAAGCTTACTACTATGACCCCATTTTCCACCACAGTAACTCTCACATCAACTAGCCGAAGTGGCTTATTAGCTCCAACAATTGCGAAGATATCTAGCTCAGAAACTATCTGCAAAACTCCCTGAAAAATTTTAGAAAAAAAAAAAAAGAAGCAAAACGAACACAAGTTCCAAACTTTGGGTTTGCAACTCTTGCCTTCTCTTCTTGCACGAAAACGTCGAATGACCTAATTCCCTTTGGCCCATTTGTGTTGACGATCTCGGCGAAGTGGAGATCCAAGAAGTAGTCTCCAGGGGCGAGACCTTCAAACTTGTAGCAGAAATCTCCGTATCTTGCCGACTGATAAAGAGACGGGTAATTGCCACCTTCTACGATTGTCTCATCGGTTTCAATGACATCCCCTCCTTGAAAACAAGAATCAGCCACAAAGTTCAAGTGGGGATCTTGTCCTTGTACGGCGCAGCCTCCCACATTGACAAACATTACAAGATCTTCTGATTCAGAGAGAATGTTTCAAGGAGAATCAGAAATTCCATGAATCATTTGAGAAAGAAATCATTACAAATAAGATGTAGTATAAATTTTGTGTAATGTGAGCTGATCGAACAAGAAAGGGCGCACACACACACACACAAACCAATCCACAAAAGGAGTAACCGAATCATCACACCTGAAAATTTGCAGTAAAACTAGCATTTCTATAAAGAAGCATTCATCTTTGGGTTCAAAAAGAGATGTCCAATAAAACCCACCACCCAGTCTAGGGTTTCATGGCTTAGCTCCAGCTATTAAAAATTTAAAACCCTACAATATTAAAAAGAAAAGAACGGTAGCTAAAAACCCATTTAAAATTTGGGAGAAAAAAAAAAAAGATAAAGAACAAGCAATGATCACCAAACTACCAGATACTACAATCTCATTCAAAATCGAACTCAAATAAGAAATGAACGAAACGGAGAAAAAGAAGAAACTCACCGCGGCGACAATCCATTTCCGTAGTTCCCGAAGGGATTAGCCTCGGCCCAGAAACCAAGATCATCGAATCAATGGAGTCGTGGGTGGAAAAACGCATCTCCTTTCCTCCTCCTCCTCCTCCTCCGTGCGAGGGAGAAGAAGAGGCCTTCACCAAATCCTTCGTCCATACACTGGGAGAAGAGGCGAACGAAGAGCAAAAGGGGCTCTTTTGGCTCTGTTCCATGAGATCCCAAATTTCTTTTCCTTTTTTTTTAAAAAAAAAGAAAAATTCTGGAAGAAATTGTTGCCGAGAGAGATCTCAAGTGACGAGGATGGAGAGAGAAGTGTCGTTTTGGTTCGAAAACGGTTCAAATTTGAAGCAAGATGACCGTTGAGACGAATCGACCGTTGCAGGGAAATGCACATGCCTAAAGTGGGGAGACCATCTCGACCGTATATTCATAGACCCAAATGGAATCCTTGATTCCTTTCACATGTACGAGGACCATGTAAATTTTGGAAATTATTTATTTACCCACCAAAACATTTCATTATTTTTCGTTTATATATCTCTTTTTGATTCTTCAAACCTTTATTAGTTTATACTATTTCATCAGTTTAATAAGAGATTTTATTAAATCAAAATAATTATGTCGAATTCAAATATTCCGAGTGCTTTTTTCAGTGGATGAAATTGTGAATTTACTTTAAACATCAACAGCTGATAACTGATAAAGCTAGTAATTTTACTGAATCTTCAGTTCTATTTAGAAAAAATAATTAGAATCATAACAATCAAAAGTTAATATAGGATATATTTCAAAACTAATTTCGAAGCACATAATAGAGCATATCTAGATTGGAGATTTTAAATTTGCAGTCTAATTACTATGTGTCTCTAGCTGAGTTTATTTTTAAAAAATAAATAAAACAAATACTTTTCTCTTTAAAAATAGAAGAAAAAAAAATGAAGAACATTTTTTAGGATCTGTAATAGGTTTTAAATCTATGTAGATATCATACCCTGTTTAGCACGAATGTGAGGAAAATTGTAGAACAAAAAAGTTGCAGAACAAAGAAGATAGCAGCAATCAAAGGACAGAACACAAGGGGCAAAAGATCAGGACAAATTCTCTTAAGGAAAAAATGGTTCTCATCTTTAGAAATTTGCATGTTTAATGAATAGAAGCTCTAATCAAACAAATATATGTTGTACAAGTACAGAAACTTAAATATCGGCTACCACGACGGCTATCCTTGTTTCCACAACCTATCCTACATATAACCAATGCTTCGTCATCGACATAGATGTTCTACAAGGAGTCACAAGCACACCTTTGTTGGAAAACTACAAAATGAAGCATTGGCAAAATGCGTATATTCCGGAAGATCCAAGACTAAATGACCATTTTAAGCGATTCAGGAGATTATTAACCAGTTATTATGCCCGCCAGAACATCACTCTTTCCTCTCGCGAAGATGGTGTAAACAAGGCGAATAGCATCTAGCCAACCATCAAGCGACTCCCACGTGTCAGCAACCTGTTTTTAAAATAGAAAAGGAGGTTTAACTAAACAAAATTTTCCTTCGAGGAAAAACGGGGGGGTTTTAGCTTAGGGTCAATTCAAACAAGATAAGCAACATGGAATCTAGTGAACAAGAAATATGTTAGTGGTGGGTATATCCTGTCCATGTAAAGAAAGCTTGATTAAAAATGTTCGCTTGTATTTTGACTTTGATATACAATGAGAAAATCAAACGCTGAAATTTCTAAAAGTGCTTACGAGGGTGTGCTTACCAAGAAAACCAGTCCATGAATTGTATCGATACAAAGGCCTGCCCCTGCTGGTAGTGTTAGGTCAGCAGACGCTGACACAGAAACAATGTCTGCAACATCAACTTTGACTAGCGTTTTATCAACATTTGTAGACCCTTGCAACTTGTTAGAAGGGCTTTCTGAAAAATGTCGCTCAGACCCAGTAACCTGAAAAAGTGAATGACGGAATCACCATGCAAAGAGAAATTAGCGCAGCGCAGCAGATAAGTTCTACAAAATTGCATAGCCATGGTAAACAATTGCACTACAACAGGGTTATTAATAGCTTTGTTGCCAAATAAGTTTTGGCAAAAAGCATTCTAGTAGTAGTAATTCAGGATATGGTTTAGCAAACTCACCTGCTGAAGTCCCTCATGATTCAAAACAAACTGTGATCTCTCCCAATCTTTATGTGGTGCGATTGTGTTATTTGCTGGAGGTGCAGTCAAATATCCGACCTTAAGATATGGCAATGGTAACTGTAAAAAGGGGAAGGTAAAAAAAAAACATCACGAAAAAGTATTTTCATGAATCAAATAGCAAGAAAGCATTTGACTAACTGTACAAGCGCTCCAGGAGATAATAACAGATGTCGCCAAGTTCAAACCAAACAAAAAGATGATTGCCAACCAATGCATAAATAACAAACATTTAAGATGAGTGATTATCAGGGTCCACGGATGTTATCAGGAATAAATATGGCATCTCATATTGCTTGCACAATGCATGCAATTTATGGGTAACTAATTAAATTATGCCTTTGCAGATGATAGCTGAGGATAAATAAATAGCCAAAAAGGAAAAAATCAGCAGACAGGCAACTAACCATAGAACGGACTAATCTCAATGCACTACGGTAAACCTGCACAAAAGCAAAGAAATAAGTCTTAAGTCTCATTAACAAAGACGAACTCAATTTTGAAATAAAAATGATAGCTTATTCTCAATACATTTCCATATCTGGTGTTTCTTCAGTCTAAACAATAATGAGACAGCACAAGCAAAATGGCCAGATTATAGACACAAACAAGCAAAGGAGAATAACAATAAATTTAAATTTGTATAAATTAATTAATTCCTTAAGTATGAAAAAAGAAATGAATAAATTGCATCAACAAGTTGGAAATATTACATGAATTAAAAGTTAACAACTAAAGTAAATTATAATTATAAGAAGAAAGTACAGCCAAACTAAGAAAAACTAAAAAAATCATCAGAGTGAAGGAAGCAAAATATGTAAGCAGAACTACTGGATGATGAACTCTTGCACATCCAACACTGCTATCCACTCTTAACACTCTTCATTCTCTAATTTAATCAAGCTCTGTGGAAAAAAAAGATACACATACAGCTGGTGTTATATTTAACAGCTCGTGTTATAAGGACATGTAATCCACAATCTTGCACCCCTCTAATGAGAGTGGGACTAGCTGTTTGTCATGAACAACCTCTGTATATATCTATCAGCAAATAAAGTTCAGGACTAGTATCTCCATTATGTTTGCTTAATGACAAAAGAATTACGAGCAGGTATAAAGGAACAAATGAATTATCCAAGAAAGAGATAAAACAAGAAGGCTGCTACCGAGTAGTTTGGTTTCAAAGCATGAGCAGCTGCAACATAAATAGCTGATTGACTGTAAAGCTCATTAGGAGAGGCATCCTTTCCATTGACCTGTCTCCCAGATCTCAAAGTGTCCTCTGCTAAGCCATACTGCGATATAACAAAGGGAACTGTGATCATGAAATAGTTTTCAAATAACCTCAAAAAAAATGTTTTATTGCAGAACTATGTCAAAGTGCATAATCTCGTAGAAGGCAAGAAAACAACACAGACATAAGAGGAGGTATGAAGGGTGAAGACGAACCAGAACGGTCCCAAGATTGTATATTGCTCGATGGAAATCAAACTGTAGTTGGATTGCAGCACGGAACTGCAGATATTGTACATTGGGATGTCATTTTGTCATACAGAAAGGGAATTAAAAATGACACATAAAAGAAACAATACTTAGTAAATATATCATGAAAAGGTAATTTTCCTTTTTAATATGCCAGCCGATTGTATCTTTACCTTACTTATAGCAGTTTTTATAATCGTATGTTTTTCCCGAAGAGGAACAATTGCACTCAGTTCCTGCATCAGAAGATTCTCGATTGAAGATTAATCTAAGAAATATGGAGAGAAAATATTTAAAGCCGGTCAATTTCAAAAAGTCTCAATATACCTGTAGACCAAGCCCCCAGTTGTTAAGAGCCTAAATAAAAGAAGAGAGGGCTCATTAGTGCTAAATAGTAATCAATATTTCTAGAGTGAGAATAAACTAATACTAACAATGTTTTCAATATAGACAGCTTTTACGAGACAGACGATATGTCCACATTAACGACCACTTGGCATGAAGAAGAATTAGGTGCTCCAAATCATCTATGTAACTCTAAAGAAACGACCAAAATGATCACACAGACTAGACAAATCAAATTGAGTACTTGACAAAACATCTCTGCAGTAGAGTCCGATTCCACCTGATCACTCTTTTGTTCAGAGGCTAGAACACTTTGCCACCTGGTAAAATGGCCCTCCAACTATTGGTCATTTTGAAGTCGGTTGCTCAAATATAAATTTTTTTATTAACGTCCCTTAAGTTTCACCTTTTCTTAGTCAGATTTGTTGTTAGATTTATGAAGATTTTTGTACATAAACAATAGTGAGCATATAAACAATGGTCAGCATAATGACACATCTCAAACTAATTGCTGTTCTCACTCAGCTTGACTCACCAACCCAACAAAGTTAGCCCTTGTTTGCCTCCAACACATTATTTTTCCTCAAGTTGTAACAAGAGGAAGGACCCCCCCAAAAAAAAATCATTTTTTAATTAAAAAAAGAAAAACAAACTTATATTGTAAATCAATCAACACAGGAACAATATCGAAATAACATAAGATGTACATAAAACAAACCTGCGGGCTGTTCCAATTAAGCTGAACAGCCTTTTCATAATTTTTTATTGCCTGTAAAAAACATTGAGAATACGTTAGAAATAAAGACTTGGACTTGAACCAATATATATATATATATATATATATATATATATATATATATATATATATATATAGAGAGAGAGAGAGAGAGAGAGAGAGAGAGAGAGAGAGAGAGAGCTTGGTTCGAATACTATCGATAGCAAACAGGCTCCGTGGCCACCCATTTGTTTTCGATGATGGAGCTTTCAAAACGATGATCGGCACCATTAAATATGATCTAAACCATTTAAACTATCTAGAATTAAATTTCATGCTTTTTCGATATCTTTTTCTTGTGCATCAAGTGGACACAAAAATGAACGGCTGAAAAATAATATCCTTCAAAAAGTAATGAAAGGAGTCATGTAATTAAGATCAAGAGTATAGATCTTATTTTAAATAGTTTTAAAAAATTTATAACCAAAATTTAATTAATTTAAAATTCTTTATACAGTTAAACTAGCAAAAGACTAATATCTACCATTAAAATTACAAATTTTGCAACCCTTTGATCATTAGGTCAATAATGTCGAAAAATTTTAAATTTAATTTCTACATACTTCCAATAGCCTAAATCATATTCAACGGTGCTGATCGTTGATTTGAAAGCTGCATCATCGAAAATAAATCGGCCCGTTTGCTACTGATAGCATTCTAGCTCAACTCTCTCTCTCTCTCTCTCTCTCTCTCTCTCTCTCTCTCTCTATATATATATATATATATATATATATATAGAAAGAGAGAAATAGAGAAAGAGAGAAAGAGAGAGAGAGAGTCTACCTATTCTCCTTTTAGGAGGACGAAGGCCTTCATCCTCCTAAGTTATTTTAGATAATACATATTCCGAATCGATGATTGGAACCGCTAAAATTGATCTAGAGTATTTAAAGCGTCTAAAAACTAAATTTCATAAATTTTAATAATTATTTACGTAGTGATCGAAGGATAACAAAATCAATAATTTTTGACGGCCTATATGAGCCGCCATTTTCTTGTTTAGCGGTGTAGAGCAATCCAAACCGCTTAAATTTTTTATAGAAAATTCTTTATATTATTTAGATAACGTTTGATAACTCCGATCATAAATTCAAAAAGTTTAACATCAATTTTCACAAGGTTATTTGTTTTTGACCGTTTATTTTTTGACTCTTCGATGGACTTGATAACGATTTTTAAAATTTATGAAATTTAATTTATGGACGCTTTAAATACTCAAGATTAACTTTAACGGTTCTGATCATCGATTCGGAATCCGTATCATCCAAAACGACTTGGAAGGACAAAGGCCTCCGTCCTCCTAAAAGGATAGTAGCTGGATTATATATATATATATATATATATATATATATATATATATATATATATATATAGTAGAGCTTATATACTTTTAAAAGTACAAGCCCAACTATGCTTGTGAATTTTTTACCATTGAATTTGTATTGAGATTTGTACTTTATAAAGTCTACTAAAAAGAGAGAAAGAGAAAGTACAATATCACGGATCTCAATAGAGTCAATACAAATCCAATGATAAAAAATTTACAAGCATAGTTAGGCTTATACTTTTAAAAGTATATAAGCTTTACTCTCTCTCTCTCTATATATATAAAGAAAGAGAGAGAGAGAGAGAGAGAGAGAGAGAGAGAGAGAGAGAGAGAGAGAGTCCGGCTACTATACTATTATGAATACGATCGCCCTCATACCCATAAATTGTTTTCGTTGATAGAGCTTTTAAATCGACGATCCATATAGTTAAATATAATTTAAAGCATTTAAATATTCTAAAAATTGAATTTTATAATAATTTGACATAATATACCTTACAATCAAAGGGCCTCAAAATTGACATTTTTAATGCCGATATAGAGTGTTTTCGAGTTAACGGTGTAGAAGAATCGGAATCATTGAATTTTTAGTAGAAAAATCTATTCACTATATAGATTAAGATCAATAACTCCAATCTTTAATTTAAAAGCCCTATGCCCTATTTTTAAGAGATTGTTCAATTTTGACCGTTCATTTTATACCCACTTGATGGACCTTAGTCTAATATTTGAAAAATTACGGACTTCGATTTCTAGATACTTCAAATTCTTTAGATCATGTTTAATAGTAAGGATTGTCGATTCAGAAGCTCTACCATCGAAAGCGACTTACAAGTACGAAAGCCTCTATACTCATAAGAGTATAGTACCCTTACTATATATATATATATAGCGTAGGCTTACTATACTCTTATGAGTATAGACCCCTTTGTACTCATAACTTTTCCGTCCTTGGATGAAGGGATGTGCGGTTAGGATGATAGTGGGCCCCCTAGGGTTTAGTGGATTGTTGGCGAAATAGTATAAACCCTAGGAGACAACTATAATCCTAACCGCACATTCCTTCATCCAAGGGTCGAAAACTTATGAGTACGAAGAAGTCTATACTCATAAGAGTATAGTAGCCGGACTATATATATATATATATATATATATATATATATATATATATATATATATATATATATATATAGAGAGAGAGAGAGAGAGAGAGAGCAGAGCTTTATACTTTTAAAAGCACAAGCCCAACTATGCTTGTGAATTTTTTAACATTAGATTTGTATTGAGATTTGTGCTATTTTAAAGTCAACTAAAGAGAGAGAAAGAGAAAGTACAATAGCACGGATCCCAATACAAATCCAATGGTAAAAAATTCACAAGTATAGTTATACTTTTGAAAGTATAAGCTCTACTCCATATATATATATATATATATATATATATATATATATATAGAGAGAGAGAGAGAGAGAGAGAGAGAGAGAGAGAGAGGAGTAGAGAGCTTGTATACTTTTAAAAGTACAAGCCCAACTATGCTTGTGAATTTTTTACCATTGGATTTGCATTGAGATTTATACTATTGTAAAGTCAACTAAAGAGAGAAAAAAAAGTACAATAGCACGGATCTCAATGCAAATCCAATAGTAAAAAATTCACAAGCATAGTTGGACTTACGCTTTGAAAGTATATATGCTCTACTCTATATATATATATATATATATATATATATATATATAGAGAGAGAGAGAGAGAGAGAGAGAGAGAGAGAGAGAGAGATTGGGCTGGAATACTATCGGTAGCCAATGGGCTCCGTTGCTATCGATTTGTTTTCGATGATGGAGCCTCCGAAACGACGATCGACACCGTTGAACATGATCTAGACTACTGGAAGTATCTAGAAATCAAATTTTAAATCTTTTCAAAATCATTCACCTAATGATCAAAAGGTTACAAAATTTATAATTTTAATAGTAGATATGAGGCGATTGCTTGTTTAACAGTGTAAAAAAATCTAAATTAATTAAATTTTGGTTAGAAAATTCTTTAAACTATTTAAAACAAGATCTATAGTCTTGATCTTGATTACAAGAATCCTATCATGATTTTTTGAAGCATATTTATTTTTAGCCATTCATTTTTGTGTACACTTGATGCATAAGAGAACAATATCCAAAAAATATGAAATTTGATTTCTACATACTTCCAGCAATCTAGATCATATCCAACGGTGCCGATTGTCGATTCAGATGCTCCATCATTGAAAACAAATCGGTAGCAACGGGAACCGTTTGCTACCGATAGTATTCCAGCCTAACTCTCTCTCTCTCTCTCTCTCTCTCTCTCTCTCTCTCTTTTATATATATATATATATATATATATATATATATATATATATATATATAAAGAGAGAGAGAGAGAGAGAGAGAGAGAGAGAGAGAGAGAGAGAGAGAGTGGAGCTAGAATACTATTAATAGTATGGGAATAGTGTTTACTATCAATTTTTTGACCATTAGATGCCTAGGGTTTAGCAGGGATTGATGGAATAGTAATAATCTAAGGATAGAAAAGTTGATGGTTAACACTATTCAATAGTATACTACGTGATATATATATATATATATATATATATATATATATATATATATATATATATATATATATAGTATACTAGTCAAAACATTAACATTAGAAAATATAGTATATAATATATACTTCAAAACATTAACATTAGTTTTGTTTTGACCTGCTTCCATAGTTCTTCGGCCTCTTTGGTGCGACCACGTATTTTAGCCCGATCAGCAATTGCAATTGCCCAGTTATAAAATGCCTATATACAAGTTTGAAATGAAGAGGCATGAGAATTTTGGCTGCTAACCAAAGTTACAGATAACCCACAGGGATAAAGGAAATTAAAAGATGCACTGAACAAATTACTTCTCAACTTTGTAAGCTAGACAAAAAACAAGGAGTGCTACACTGCTACTATTGCTTATTACAACAGCTAGAAAATAAAATGTTATGGTGAATTGCACCAGGGGTCCACCAACCTTCCTAGGGCTTTTCCAGTTTGATTCCCCCTCCCTCTAAATGTTAAAATTGGGATCATAACCTTAACATACTATTGCAATATTACCTTTTCATTGGTAGCCCCATTAAGCTGGATAGAAATGTCAATGTAATTGCCATTTGAAATTTTCAAAAGTCGTTTACATGAGAGTTAGAGGACAATCACGAGGAAAAATTTTTATGGTTGATTTTGTCCAAAAGGATAAGGTTGTATGAGATACAAAGGCTAAGGAACCAATTCAACAATAGAAAGGCTGGACTAAGCTGGCGCAAATGACCTGAACATTATGCTTAACATGAACTTTTTAACATGCATAGCAGAAAATCAGGGAGCAACTTTCTTGCATTACACAACAACATTTGTTTGTCAGAAATGTCCTCAAGCTAAGAAGCATTTTATAATTCCTAGGAAGTTCTGAGCCTGAAATAAGATTTTCCCTTAAAAGTTCTTGTTATCTTGGCAATTTTTAGCTGTTTACGACTGACAAAACAAATAAAATTCATAATGTATCATCTTGAAATAGGACTCTACAACTATTGAAAGACAGCTAACTTTCATCTGCAGTTGGAGACTAAAGATGCTAGTAAAGACAAATGTCAAACAGAAATATGGAAGTTGCACTATATTTAATAAATTAAGAAGCACACATCATAAAGGGTTGGACAAAGCCGTGTAGCTTCAGCGTATTTTTTGCAAGCCTCCTCAAGTAAGGCATCTTTAGAAGAAGTCGAGTTTTGATCAACATTGTCTGCACTCTCCTGCATCAATATACAGAAGAAAAGTGAGATTGCAATGTAGTTCTTCCAAGGCACAAATAACAATGCAAGAACTCTTAAAAAGTGGCCTGCTATTTCTCACGTAGAGCACTGATGCATGATAAGAACGTAAAATCTTTGTTCTAATCCAATCAGTATGAAATATATATCATCTGATTCTATGTACAAATTATCAAAGATTCTCGGTATTTTTTTAACCTAACAACCCAACTGCAACTCAATAAAACAGCTGACTGTAAATAAACATAAAAACTCGCAAAATCTGTGCACTCTGAATTTTCCGCTTCCAAACAAACCACTAGCTCCTTTGCTTTCTCTCACCACATATTATGCTTTAAATTGATAAACTGAGCCTCTAGTAACTAGAGAAAGTTTTATGGATAATTCATGCATTTTACTGCCAAAATTTATCCATGTGTCATAAGCATGAATACACCAACCAACCAGTAGGTCTTTCATTAGATGATTCAAGCAACCAGAATGATACCTGGAGAACTAAGGCCCAGTTATAGTATGCATCAGGATCTTCTGGATTTCTCTCTATCGCATTAACATACCTTCAAAACAAAAAAAAGTAGCATCTTCAAGCATTGACTAAAGCAGACAAATGAAGAAGAGCATATGTAGCCTATAAATGGAGTAAATTGAAGACATTGTTAATAGAATCTGATGGTGAGAAAATTTGAGAGGAACTAATAAACAATCTTAGGTACATATGAAAGGAACTTACTCTAAATTAACAAGTAGCAATGAATTGAAAGTAGCAGGTTCAATAGCAGCTGTTCTGATGTGAAATATGTCCTACTATAACCCACAACAATTAAGTCTACAGGTAAGTAAAACAGCCCACCAAAAAGATAATAGTGTGCAACATTGATCATTGCTAAAACCATTACAATGATAACAACAGAAACAAAACTAAATTTGCGCCGCTAACTACAATAGCAAGTAAACTTTGGTATAAAATATCAGATAATGACATGAGATACCTTTTAGCAGCAAAAGAAAGGATTCTTTGGCGAGAACGACCTTCCTCATCCACTCCAGTAACACTGTTGATTAACTCCATGGCAACATCATTCTGGGATGAGTTAAGTTGCATCCCATCTTGGCTGAAATGAGTTAAGCAGGAGCGAGTTACAAATCAAAAGGTTCATTTCTTTTTCTCAAGGCCATACAAATATAATGAGGAAAATAAATAAGTTCTGTTTGATATTTTTTATAAGAATTTTCTGGAGGTACTTGGAGGGTGATGCACTTATGCATGTATATTAATATTAGATGGCAAAAATATATCAAACTTTGAGGGGATGCAGGTGCAAAACAGATAAGACCAATGGATACAATTTTACATGGAAATGTATTCAATACCTAACTCAAAAATCATAAATAGAACAATGTCGACATAGAGTGTTCAATGTTGGTCTCCTAAGTCCTAACGAGCCAAAATAATTCTTACAACCTCATAATTGATACTCCTCTCATGATTCATGGATAAAGTTATGAAGATCTATATAATTAAACGCATTTCCCCAATGAGATCATAAACATCTGCATATTTAAGCACAACAAATTCCAAAGAGAAATTAGAAGAGCACCAACTTGTACGAGGATCTCCGGGCATCTCCTTCCGCGGATCCAGATCTCTCCATCCCCTCTCCCCCCTTCTCCTCTTTAAGATCATTCAGAAGCTCCCTCATCGTAACCACCCTACTCCCCTCGACACTGGGAGCATCCTCCGCTTCCGCACCCGCCGCCGATGGCTTCGGTTCGTCCTCAGCCTGCTCCTGCGCGATCTCTTCCTCTTTCGACTCCTCGGCGGGCTCGATCTCGCTCTCCGCGGCTTCGTGCTCCAGCGCAGGCGCGGGCGCGGGCGCGGGCGCGGGCTCCGGCGAGGACCCGTTGGGGAGCTCCGACGGATCGGCGCTCCTGGGATCCGTCCCCTCCATGGAAGCAATCGAAGAGGACGGTTAGGGTTTCACGATCTTCAGGGGGAGGGAGAGGAAACCTCTCCTTCCTCCGACGTTCGATCGATCTCCCTTCGAAGAAGAGAATTAAGATGCGAGGAAAGGGTCGCGGAGTCGCAGGACGTTTAAAGCTTCTATCAGCCCCAGTTGAGGTTAAACAACAAACTGTGGCGTTACCGCCCGAATAAGACGCAGATCTAATAAATAAAACTGAAGCTTTTCCCGGGAGTCATTGTGTTTTTGTGTGAGTAATGCTCTACTTGTGTAAATAAATTCCACAAAAAAAATTTATTTGATAGATAATTATTATAATTCATTGGACCAAAAATAAATAAATAAATAAATAAATACAATTTAACTACTAAATTTTAAATTTTATGATTTGTTATAGAAGGACGGATAAAATGAGAACAAAAAAGTAAAAAATTTGGCGTTGTTAATTGCGCTCGCAGTAGGAATTATTACCAATTTTTTATTATTTTTTATTATTTTAAATAAATTTAATATTTTAAAAATTTTTATAAATATATCAAATTGGTGCATTATTACAGTAGAAAATGGTTCACGGAACCTGCCTAGCATCCAAGTTATTTTTCTAATGGATAGTAAATGAAATTGATCAATTTACTATACATATTTATAAAAGTGTAGAAACTAGAAACTAAGGCTGCGTTTGGAATCGGGATAGGCTGGAATTGGCTATTCTGGGGATAAGGATAAAGTACGGAACTAGAGCTTAAACTCGTTTGGGATGGTTCCAGGGATAAGAGAATTTGTGTTTGGTTTAATAATGTGGAATAGGAGGGATAAAGAGGATAAGATGGGTAAATTACCTTTTTGCCCCCAAGAGTTATTATGTGATAAAAGTTGTTAAAAATTGATTAGTTCGTTTTAATTAATGGATTAATAGTTTAAAAAAATAAAAGTAAAATTATAATCGTAATTAAAATATATAATTTAAAAATAATACATTTAATTTAATATTTAATTTTTTCAACTTAAAATTTAAATTTAAAATATAAAATTTCAACATTTTAATATGAAGATTTACATTTTTATAATATTAATTTTAAATAATTTATTTTGAACAAAAATTTTTTTAAAATTTCGCAAAATTTATATATTTGCTAAATATTCGTAAATTTTCGCCCACGAGCTTTATTATGTCATTAAAATATTGTAAAGTCGTTTTTCTTGTTTTAATTAATGGATTAATAGTTTTAAAAAATAAAAGTAAAATTATAATCTTAATTAAAATATATAATTTAAAAAAAATACATTTAATTTAATATTTAATTTTTTCAACTTAAAATTTAAATTTAAAATATAAAATTTCAACATTTTCATTTGAAGATTTACATTTTTATAATATTAATTTTAAATAATTAATTTTGAACAAATTTTTTTTTAAAATTTCGCAAAATTTATATATTTGGTAAATATTTGTAAATTTTCGCCCACGAGCTTTATTATGTCATTAAAATATTGTAAACTCGTTTTTCTTGTTTTAATTAATGGATTAATAGTTTAAAAAAATAAAAGTAAAATTATAATCGTAATTAAAATATATAATTTAAAAATAATACATTTAATTTAATATTTAATTTTTTCAACTTAAAATTTAAATTTAAAATATAAAATTTCAACATTTTCATTTGAAGATTTACATTTTTATAATATTAATTTTAAATAATTAATTTTGAACAAATTTTTTTTTAAAATTTCGCAAAATTTATATATTTGGTAAATATTTGTAAATTTTCGCCCACGAGCTTTATTATGTCATTAAAATATTGTAAACTCGTTTTTCTTGTTTTAATTAATGGATTAATAGTTTATAAAATTAAAAGTAAAATTATAATCGTAATTAAAATATATAATTTAAAAATAATACATTTAATTTAATATTTAATTTTTTCAACTTAAAATTTAAATTTAAAAATTAAAATTTCAACATTTTAATTTTAAGATTTACAATTTTATAATATTAATTTTAAATAATTACTTTTTTAACATAAAATTTTTTAAAATTTCGCAAAATTCGGGTAAAGATTTGTAAATTTTTATTTACAAATTCCATATTACTCCCTACTAATATATACACACATATGTTTATTACAATAATTTATTTATCTACATAATTATCGCCGGACTAACTTCTATTATTCCACAATTGATCTGTAATATCCGTTCGAATGGCGTCGCCCCGCCGCGAGTCTGATGCACCGGGCAATGAAGCATCAGGAATTTGAATACCTTCGTCATTCTCTTCCATAACGGTAGCATGTTGGTCAACTGAATCATTGAAGTATCGATCACTACCGTGATGTCTAATAATAAAATTATGTATGACGCAGCAAGCCATTGCAATCAGACACTGCACCCTAAACGGAAACGGCATTGCAATATTTAAAATCTTAAATCGCTTTTTCAATACCCCGAATGTTTTCTCCACCACATTACGTAATTGGGCATGACGATGATTATAAAGATCCCGCGGGCTCCGATGTACCCGACTACGTGCGTTACTATCAAATTGGCTGATATGATAGCGCTCTCCTCTATACGGCGCCAAAAATTTGTCGGTGTTTGCGTACCCAGAATCAACCAAGTAAAATTTTCCTGTTAACGACACAATATAATAAGAATTTATACTGTAATTATATATATATTAAAATTAATAACTGTAATATAGTGAATTGTCAGGTTTTCTTACTACCTTCGGGTACTGTGAAACCGCCAGTTTCACACGCCCATCTGAGGACTCGCATATCAGCGGCGGATCCTTCCCACCCAGTGCAAGCAAAAAGAAATTCTTGATCAAAGTTGACCGCAGCCATCACATTTTGTGATGTAAACCCTTTCCGACACCGAAAACGTGCTTGGT
This sequence comes from Tillandsia fasciculata, assembly GCA_029168755.2. Classification (NCBI taxonomy): domain Eukaryota; kingdom Viridiplantae; phylum Streptophyta; class Magnoliopsida; order Poales; family Bromeliaceae; genus Tillandsia; species Tillandsia fasciculata. Next base: position 6,406,248 of record CM054931.1, read on the forward strand.
CGCTCAACTTGACAATCGCCGGAATATGGGTCCCGTCAACCGCACCAATTGCATTCTGCAAATGTACATCGAACATTCAATATCTTTCTTTTTTAAGCCGTCGTTGGCAATACTCATATAATTAATCGTATAAAATACCAATGATTTAAATTTAATACATCACCTTGAAAGGATGAAAATTTGTACTATCTGAGATCCGCGGATGAACTTGAGTGTTGCTTGTCGGTTGAGTGATATATTCGTCTTTTAACATAACGATGCCCCGCAGTACCTTATTAAAATATCTACTAATTGTCTCCCCTGAATGTTGGAATGTTTCGGCGAGCACCCTATTTGCAACGCCGTGGCCAATACAAAAAAGAAATATTCCAAGCTGTTCATCAACGCTGATATTTCTTGAGCTATGTATAAGTCCCTTACCAAGAAGCTCATCTCGTAAAGCAATGAATGTGGTAGTCATCATTCTGAAATGCTGGTACCCACGGTCTGGATGACCATTTAATATATCACCAATAAATTGATGCCCAGTAAATGGTCTGGTTCGACATGGTTGTCTCGGGATTGGAATAGCATCAGTCTGATGACTTTGATCATATTGCATCGCACAGACTTGTTCCCAATAATCGTCATCGTCATCTAATATCGTCAGTATATTCGCAACGATCGCGGACGAAAATATGGTGCGATAAAACGAAGCTTCCATTTTTCCTACAAAGAGCCGTTTGTATTCAAGCAATATGTCGCAGTATATAGACATTGTCTAAACATTACAAACAAATACGTCAAGTATATAATGCAACATACAACATAACAAGTCTCGAAAAAATACCATAGTAGTTATCATCCTCAACTAAAACACATAACAGTAGTACAATATTACATTATCACATACCTAATCTAAACATAAAGTAAAGCATCATAATGTTCCTACAATATTACATTACCAGGTACATATTTTAAACATAAAACTAAGCATCACAATGTTCCTACAATATTACATTACCAGATAGCTAATTTAAAGATGTAATTAAGCATCACAAATGTTGCTAAAATAATACATTCCCAGCTACATAATACATTCAAGGGAAGAACTGTCGAAATAAAAGAGTGTCTTTCGCTAGTTGGCGATCCAGCCACTTTATAGCATGCGCGTCGTTCATTGTCATGAATACTTGCCTATTCTTGTCATCTTTTAATGCCTCGGCGGCAGCCACTACCTGATCATCTGTAATTCCATGTAAAGAGTATACTCGGGCCATACATTCCTCGATTGTCGCTATATTGCCTCGTTGGCTAATTTCAACTTGGTACATTTGGCGGACTAGATCAAGCTTTTGCTTGCCAATTTCCACCATTTCAGCGAAGTGGTTACTTGTGCCTTGATCCTTTTGCTTCCCAACATTTCTACGCTGGGTAGTTGATCGGCGTGGAGATCGAGGCCTTTTCCCCGAAGAGCTATGCCCTGAACCACTTCCACTAGCACCGAAGTTTGGTCCTTGAGGAGCAGGACTTGGCGATCGTGATGTATAACCCGGCATTATGTTCTCAAAGCTGGGTGGTATAGCTGGATCATCCTCATGAGGAGAAGATGAAGATGAACTATCAACAGTTTCGGGAGTTGGCATAACAGAGGAGAACCCGAATGTGCCTGTTGCCGTATTTTTTTGAGTAAGGAACTCAATATCCTTATAATGAGGGAATGGTTTATCCCTACATTTTGCATAGGCCGGATTCTCCTGAACAAAGACACGAGAATTAGGATAGCTTCACCAATTTAAATATCTACTAACTTACAATCTTAACGCAAATAATATAAATTTTACCGCGATTACTGCTTGCCAGTCTTCATTATCACCAGCGGTAGGAATGTTGTTCGTGTGATCCCATCCCCAGCCGCTCTTGTTAGCTAAGTAGTAATATAATGCAAAAGTTCTCTTCAGAACTTTAATACGGTTCTTTATTTGGTCCTTCGATAGGTCGATATTATGTCTAGAATTGACATCTTTAACGACTCGGTTCCACGCCTGAGTTGTGAAAGTACCATTTATATTGTTTCCTAGTGCGTGCTCCTCTGTTAACAAAGATAATAGGGTGCTATCCATAGATTCGTTCCAGTTAGGTGTTCGCGTTCCCGTTTGTGGGCGCGAACTACTTCCACCTTCTGTCCGCATATTCTCATTTTGACGGTAGTTTTGGGTTTGTTCGATGTTAGGCGTAGGCCTAGAAAATCTCTTCCAAGGACGCATCTGATTAAAATTAATTGTTATTGGTAAAGATCATGCAACACTTGCCATTGCTTCCCAACATTGGTGTAAAGTAAATTAATTATTAATATGGAATTAAAATTGTTGGCCCAAACGGGATGATACTCAACCTTGGTTGTTGTCAAGGAATAGTGTTTTTTTAAAAAAAATTTTGCTCAATTAGTTTCCAACTACACATGGGGTTGCAATGGATTATAAATCCTTGCCATCCAACTGATGAATATGGAAACAATCATCATTGCAAAAGGTTGGGTGATTTCATCCTATTTGGGTCATTTTTTTTGCGGCAACTAGCAATTATACATTTAATTTCCAATTATATATACGAACAACACTCACTTAAACCAAACATATGGAATATCACTAATATATATAGCAATCATAGGGGAGTGAGATTAATGGAGCGGACTTACTTTGCGTGAGGCTTTCGGAAGACAGAGAATGAAATCAACCCAACAGATCGGCACCAAACAGTCAGCAAGGCAGGCAATTCACAATGTTGGAAACACTGTAACCACGACAGGAGCGCAAGAAGTAGGCGGACGAAGAAGAAGGCGGCGGCCTCGGGGGGCTCGGGGGGGCAGCGGGCTCGGGGGCCCAGGCAGGGGGGGCAGAGGGAGAAGAAGGCGACGAGCTCGGGGGCTCGGGGGGCGGAGGAAGAAGAAGGCGGCGGCTCGGGGACCCGGGCGCGGGGGGGCGGCCGGCTTCGGGGGGATCGGGGGGCGGCGGGCTCGGGGGCCCGGGCGCGGGGGGCTCGGGGGGCGGAGGGAGAAGAAGGCGCCGAGCTCGGGGGGCTCGGGGGGCGGAGGAAGAATTTGGCGGCGAGCTCGGGGGCTCGGGGGGCGGAGGAAGAAGAAGGCGGCGAGCTCGGGGGCTCGGGGGGCGGAGGAAGAAGAAGGCGACGGCTCGTGGGCCCGGGCGCGGGGGGGCGGCCTGCCTCGGGGGGATCACGGGGCGGCGGACTCGGGGGCCCGGGCACGGGGGGTGGCCGGCCGCGGGGGGCTCGGGGGGCGGAGGGAGAAGAAGGCGACGGGCTCGGGGGGCTCGGGGGGCGGAGGAAGAAGAAGGCGGCGAGCTCGGGGGCTCGGGGGGCGGAGGAAGAAGAAGGCGACGGCTCGGGGGCCCGGGCGCGGGGGGGCGGCCGGCCTCGGGGGGATCACGGGGCGGCGGACTCGGGGGCCCGGGCACGGGGGGTGGCCGGCCGCGGGGGGCTCGGGGGGCGGAGGGAGAAGAAGGCGATGAGCTCGGGGGGCGGAGGAAGAAGAAGGCGGCGGCTCGAGGGCCCGGGCGCGGGGGGGCGGCCGGCCTCGGTGGGCTCGGGGGGCGGCGGCCTCGGGGGCCGGCCGCGGGGGCCGGCCGGCAGCGGGGGGCTCGGGGGGGCGGAGGGAGAAGAAGGCGATGAGATCGCCGGGCTCGGGGGGCGGAGGAAGAAGAAGGCGACGGCTCGGAGGGCTCGGGGGTCGGAGGAAGAAGAAGGTGGCGAGCTCGGGGGGCTCGGGGGGCGGAGGAAGAAGAAGGCGGCGGCTCGGGGGGCTCGGGGGGCGGAGGAACAAGAAGGCGGCGGCTCGGGGGCTAGGGGGGCCGGAGGAAGAAGAAGGCGGCTGCTCGGCGGCCTCGGGGGTCCGGGCTCGGGGGCTCGGGGGGCCGGGATCGGGGAGGGAGGGAGGTGGGAGAGAGCGGAGAGAGCGGAGAAGAGGGAGGAGGAAGGAGATGAGAAGAAGATAGGAGAAGATGGAGGTGAGAAGAGGGAGAGAGAGAGAGTGGCAGGCATCATCAATGCCTGTCATCTCGTGTTGGAAAAGAAGGGGGGGGGGAGGAGAGAGAGAGAGAGTAATATTTTAATAAAAAAAAAAAAGATAAAAGTAAAGAAAAAAGGGTAGAATGGTAAAAAATTTTATAGTAAAAAATTAAGGTGAGATTTGTTATACCAGCTATTCTCCCTATTCTGGGTTAAGCAATACCAGACGATTCCAGGTGCGTTTGGAAGAATAAGGGAGATAAGCCCGCTATTTCCGTTCCCGTTCCAAAAACAAACGGAGCCTAAGGATACGTTTGGTTTCGAAATAAATCAAAAATAACAAAAATTATCCTGACTATTCCACCGAATTATATAAAAAATTAATAAATTATTTTATTTCTTTATATTCTAAAATAATAAATTATTTTAAAAATAAAAATATTTATTTTTAAAAATATTATTTCGTTACCAAATGCAGTCTAAAAAAAAATTAGGGCCAAGATAAAAAAAAACCCTCGGCAAAATTTTCAATACCATCAGTACAAATTTGGACGGTAAAATTTATATTATGAACTAGATGAAACTCGAATGTATGCTTGAATAATTTGTTGATTTGTGCGGTGTGTGGGACTATATAATCACCCTATGAATAATTTTCTAAATAATAAAATTTTTTGGCCCAGTAAAAGACACTAAGAAATAACTTCTTAAATGTTCCATCAGAAACATACATCTCGCTGTACATAAAATCTCTAGCTGACACAAAAATTCAGAGAGAGATTCAAAATATTTTAAAAAGTTGATGGAGATCAAATATTCTAGCCTATTAATTTCGAACTGCATTGTCAAGTAATAATAATATTACAATCAAAACATCAACATCTTATCCATCGACACCCTATATAGTCCATCATATAAATGCACTTAAGAATAAGCAGAGTCACAGGGAAAAAGGAAAAAGAAAACTACAAATGCATAACTGAATGCAATTATGGTACTGCGACAGTTAAAATCCTCTATATAATTAAGAAACATAATTATATACAGATAAGTATACATAAATTTGGGTATAATAAGATTATTGAGCTACACCTTACAATGCGCATTTGGACATATTCAAGAAAGTCCTATCAAAGTATTTGCGCTACTGATGCTGGCTTATCCTAGGAACCAGCTTCCAGTTGAAGATTTGTGTTCTTGCCTCTAATGAAAAATGCAAGTTCTGCAGGGGCTACAACTAACTTTAACCACTCTTGCAGCTCCTCGCCCTCCACTTTTTCTTTTTCTGCACGATAAGTGATCATTAACAACCAAAATGGCAGTACAGATAAGTACTAGCATCTTCACCACAGGTTAACTATAATCATATGAAAGCCGTTCGAATGCTATTCAAACTGTAGCTGTCTCAACTGTCACTTGTATCGTCTTCCACGGTTTAAGTTCAATATTTGTTTCCCGACGAGTGACCAGTTGGCAATCACAAAAAGTGTCAAACCAAAAGGAAAGAGGATGCATCTTAGTTTAACATCAGCAGACAAGTAAACCAACATAAAAGTGAGCATATAGTTTTCTTGGTGGATGAATTTAAAGTTCCAGCAACTCCATTATATAGGAAAAGAATGAAGCACCAATATTCATAGTGTTGCGTTATGAACATGAAACAGTGATCCATAGAACAAAGGAGCAGGCTCAAGTTATAACGGTGTTCAGAACTGTGCGGAAGAAATAAAAAATGGCCATTGTTGAAATATGAAGCTTCACAAATGGTAATAAAAAAAAAACACAGAATTTGAGAGTTCAAACACCATCTGGGAAGTGAATGAAGTGCTGAATGTCACAAGTAGAATCAAGAGATAAGGAGAGAGTAATGTACAACTGTGTTGAGTGCTAGAAGAATCGGGAATTTGTTTTGTGTTATTCAAGGAAAAAGGAATTCCAACAACATAATTCTTTACTTTGTTTACTCTCTGACTTTGGCTCAAAAATAGTACAATCTAGTATCAACCTTCCTCCTCTTGCATATCTAATAAGATGTATATTACAGAAGGCAGTGTAAAAGTGTATACCTATCCAAAAAGCATAAAGGCGTGTGTGACACTCTCCAACTTAACATGAATAAAAATATCTATTCAAATGGATAATACCCTTCAATGAACAAAAGTTCAGATCCAAAAAAACAATTGAGCTCGCATTTCTAACACAATCACATTAAACATCTTATTATTCATACATTTTAGTCAAGGAGTTGACAACCTCTGTGCATCGACGCATGACAATCACATTAAATATCGTATTATTCATACATTTTAGTCAAGGAGTTGACAACCTCTGTGCATCGAGGCATGACAATATGCCCTTGCCAAGAAATAAGATACCACTATCTCATGTATCAACAGACAGTAATAAAATAGAGAAAGATAAGCATAATTTGGAAGGTTGCAACGCTGGTAATCATGAAATGATCATGTATGCAACAATGGAACTTCGCAAGCTATGTGCATACCTTCTAAGTATGCTCCAAGCCCTTCCAAAACTGTAGGATTGGCACGAACTACAGAAAGAGCTACTTCGAGTGCAGATTGCAACAACTGTATTACCTCTCTTTGAACAAGATCCACTAGAGGCCCCTGTATATTTAATTTTAGTAACAATATCAAATCATTCAACAGCAAGAATAGAAAGGACGGAGGAAAAAAAGAACCTGATCCCTTCCCCAAGGAGAAACTCCTCCAGGCTCATCTAGCCCACCACCTGATAATGTCGCCAGTGATACTGGGCCAATCATCTGACTAAGGCCATATTCTGCCACAGCTTTGTAAGCCATATCTGTGGCCCGTTTTATGTCATCCAATGCTCCAGTCGACACTCGGCCTGAATAAGCAACTTCTTCTGCAGCACGTCCACCCATAAGGGTTACTAAACGGCCACGCAATTCGTCAATAAATAGTAAGTATCTGTCCTCTGCGGTGGGAGGCGTGTAGGTAAAACCCAATGCACCTCCTGATCTCGGCAATATACTCAATTTCTGTAAAAAGAAAAGAATATGTAAAACTAAGTATATGAATGCAGCATACATATATTGTTTACGTTTAAAAAACGGTTTTCTTTTTAAACCTCCACACGTGGTTGCCAGGGAAGCAGATTTGCAACAGCAGTCCCAACAACCGCATGACCAGCTTCATGTCGAGCAACAACAGCTTTCTCACTCCCTTGCAACTTTGCATGTTTCTTCTCTATACCCTAAAAATTGTTAGCCCTTTCAGGAACAAGAAAAGAATAATGAACATACTTAATGTTGAGGAGTCCACTACACGTCATCTTAAAGAAAGATTTCAGTGGAAGAAAACATATTGCAAATAGGCTTTTTTGGATGAAACTAGCTTAAGAACAAGAATAAGTTCTGTTCATTTTGTGCATAATGTCAAGAATCTGGAAGCAAAGATGAAGAGTAAACAAATTCAATCCAGTACTTAATAACTTTACAAGAGGTCAGAAAAAAGGCAAACTATTATCAATTAGAAGAAATCTAATGACCTGTTAGGCTACAATGTCGACTTTAGTCTTCACCTTCAAACCTAAATATTAAGCTTTTTACTGAAAAGGAGGAAAATTTAACTGTTACTTGCTTAGTTTGAGTCAAAACCTTGGAAGAAGTCCATCTACCTGCATATGCGCAGGCATATGTGCACCCTTCCAACATACGTAATGTCACGCTCCGAAACCGCCTGTTGATCGGTTTGGGAGCACACAAGGACTTCCCGCCAAACGGGTAAGCCTCGCTCCACCCGAATGGAACAGTCAATCCCAATCGCGCTTAAATAAAAAGGAAGCGAAAAGGTGCACAGTATCATAGTACAAGGGATAAAACATAAAAATTCAACTTTATTACATCTATCGGTTCGGTTACAAAAGGGACAACTACCGAGCCCTCGGCTCAACAAAACAACGACCGAACGACACAGCAAGACTGACGTCCAGCTAGACTCCTAGCTCTGCTACTCGACTACGTTCTTGCCGCGGACGCGAGCCTCACCAACCTAATCGACACCTGAAAGGAGTAAACCATAGGGAGTGAAAACTAATTAAAGTTTTCAGTGGTTCAACTACCAAGAAAGAATGTTCTACACTTACTTGGTCTACAAGAGGGATCTACCAAACAGAAAATAAGACAAGCAGATAAGGAAAAAAAGCAGTAAAGGTTAAGAACACCCCCGATGCCTCACAAACACCCAACCAAACCAAACCCTCAGCTCAGATCCGCCAAACTCCTTCCCTTGTGCAACAGCCGAAAGGGGTCTCACCTTCCCGATCGATAGACCTGTACGAACCACGAGTAGAGGTCGAATTTTTGAACTGCACTCCTATCGGCGACCCGTACATTCATCTGGCGGAGTCAGTGTACCGTAGAATTTCGCAGTCGCGCCACCTAGTTAAACAAACTTACTATCAGGAGAGTCGGGTTACACCCATGTCACTCTCTGTGGATGCCTAGAGAACCGGGTTACACCCACGTCATCCTCCGGTGGATCTTTCACCACAAATAGCCGAATAGGAGGCCGGGTTACACCACGTCACCACACTCGATCGTTAGCACTGAACACCCGTTTACAAAGGAGCCGAAAGTATCGACCTACTCCTCAGTCAAGCGCTCTCACGCCACACAACAACCTAAAGGCCAACTATCCAACTCGCAGCATACTAGAGTACTCGCCTCTAGTCCTTCTTAGGCTACTTCTAAGACAGAGTCTACCGACTCTCACACTCAACCGAACCCTCGATTCCACAATCCTATGGTACTACCCTGAGGTCCACAAGCAAAACACCCAAGCATAGGGTCACTAACCTCTATGGCTTCAAACATCAAAGCTCAGGAAGATCTACACACCCTCCCTCCACAAAACACACTACAACCAGGAGTAAGAACTAACAACAAAATAGAACACAAGGCAGTAGACAAGGTAAGAGATCACCCCTGTTTTGCGATATCTCACACCTCAGACTGAAGAACTGCTAAAGGCTGGAGTCGATCGCTTGAATCGTTGAAGATCGCTCCTTCGGGCACGAGCCGATTCGACACAGTCCGCTGAAGATTTTCGGTTCTCGGCTCGAGCTAGCCTCTCACAACATCAACAGGGTATCCTCTCAGTAGACTTGCTCTCAATACTATTTATAGGGAAAGCCAGCTATGTACGAAAGGAGACATAAGTGACCGAACAGGGCTGACCAGACGGCGCATGCAGCGTTGACAAAGTTGAGTATACGGCACGCCACTCTAGCTATTCTCATAATAATAAGTCCAAGTGTCAGCGTAGTTTTTGGCGGCTATCCCATCACCAACAGTATCTGTTGACTTATGCATAAGCCCCGATTGCACTAACATGAACCGTAATGTTGTCCCCGGATCGGCTCAAGGTATTTGGCTCCTCACAATTCGGTTCGGCTCAACACAACCAATTCAACTCGCCACACATAAGTCCAACATCCTAGCAACAAGCATTTGGTAGCTATACACCACAACCCTTCCTTTCGTCTTTTCTTATAAATCCGGCCACATCAGAAATTTATTCTATACACTAAGGGGAAAATCAAATAGAAATTTTCAGCATATTCATACAGGATTGGATATTCTTAAAATCTAAGAAGCAGCCAATGACATATAAAACGAGAGAAAATAAGTAGACTTGTATGTTGTCTTAGTGTGTAACACAAGCAAAGTGAGGATAACTGGTGTGTACCAAGTAAAGAACATGTTAAACATAGCTTAGTTGTATTGATAACCGAGAAAGAAAAATATCCCTTACGAAATGCAGAAAACAGTTGACACTTCATTGGCATAAAGATATCTATTAAATGTATAAATAAATGAATCTACATTCATCTAATATGTGATTTCCATTTAAGTTTCTTCTATGCGTAGAGCATGCATAGAGTAACAGCAGATGCCAAATATACTATGAGGCACTAGTAGAACAGAGCAGATACAGCATAGGAAGCATCTGAATTCTGAAGATAAATACTATATGCTGAAAACATACAGCTATGGAGCGTTCAACAGCAAGGATGAAGTCAATCTTCTCAACAACTTCTTTACTTGACCTTCCAGCCAGCAAAGCAGCTTCATTTACCAAATTCGCAAGGTCTGCTCTGCGTTAGGTTTAATCAAGTCAACCAGTCAAATACATGGATTATGAAATTGTTCAAGGCAAAGAAAAATGAGCTAGCTTTCTTACCCAGTAAAACCAGTTGTCATGGATGCAATATCGCGTAGATCTACATCTTCCCCAAGAGGAAGCTCCTTTTTGCTTGCGTGAACTTTTAGAATAGCTTCTCTTCCAAGCCTGTCAGGAGTCTCAACCTACAATACCAGCAGTGAATTTTATTATGCTACAACAGAACAAGTGTATTTGTCAGCAATAGGACAATCTCATTCATCGCTTCTTACTAGTGAAAAACAAAAACACCAACCATAACAACACGATCAAACCTCCCCGGACGGCGAAGTGCGGGGTCCAGCACATCTGCACGATTTGTTGCTCCAAGGACAATAACCGCAGAGTTGCTGTCAAATCCATCCATTTCCTGGACAAGAATAGAAAGTATAATACACAAAAATACCAGAGGATTGAAAACCAAGAAAAAAAATTTCTATCTGCTTACAGTTAGCAATTGGTTGAGCGTTTGTTCTCGCTCATCATTGCTGACGATGCGGAATCGACCATCACGGCTTTTTGCAACAGCATCAATCTGCATCAAAAAGGTATAGAAAAGAAAGATGAGCTAACATAATAATGCAGAGAAATTGATAATCAACAGCTACATAGCCGCTCATTCACCTCATCAATAAATATGATAGATGGTGCCTCCTTTTTTGCCCTTGCAAATAGATCTCGTACTCGAGAAGCACCCATACCCACATACAATTCTACAAATTCACTAGCTGAACAGCTAATGAAGGGAACTTCAGCTTCCCCAGCTACAGCTTTCGCAAGAAGTGTTTTACCGGTCCCAGGAAGACCCACCTGCACAACAAAAGAGAATACATTTGTTATCAAATTTGGAATGAAATGAAGTTATATTAGATATCTGTAGCCGATCTCACCAACAAGACTCCTCGAGGAGGTCGAGCACCAAGCCGGATATATCTTTCTGGATTCTTAAGGAACTCCTGAGAAAAAGGGATACAATTAGTTGACATTTTAGTCCTCCGATCTCAATCAAAATGTTAACAAATTTAAAAAGATAAAGAATTCGGTATAATACAATAATCTCACATACCACAATTTCTTCCAACTCTTCTTTGGCCTCATCTACACCGGCCACATCAGCAAATGTGACAACATCAGCTTGCTCTAATACCTTTGCTCCACCAGAGCTCGAACTCTTTCGGTTCCTCAGCTGGCCTGCTGTATTCTGGCAATGCAAAAACACCAGAGTTTTGAGAAACCATATTTATGAGAGCAAGTCCAGCCGTAAGTAGTGAACACAGGGGAGCAGATCTGTCCAAACCTGAGAAAAACTTAATGGGAAGCGTTGCAGAACCCCAGCGAGTAAAGCAATATAAAAAAGGGCAATCTATAAACAAATAAGCCAAAGGTAAGATACAGTGTAGGAAATTCCAGAAGTGGCAATACAACATGAAAAACCTTATAAAGCTACAAAATGCTATCCAAATATTTTAATATTTAATATGTTTGGTCATCAAAAGTCCATTTCAGTATTCCTATTTTAAATCTATTTACAGTAATATGGACGTTCCACATTTCCTATATATTCATAAATGTTTGTGCATATGTCAACTTTATAAAAATCTTCATATGATCCTGTTAGAGGCATGGATGGCAATGTCAAGCCTCCAAAGGAACAAAAGGTATACGGGCCAGCATTACATTGTCACTGCAGGATCAACACAAACTCACATATATCGACGGTATAATTGTGTTAGTTTCACTCGCATTAGACCACCGGTGTGGTTCTACCAAGGATTTAAGTGCCGTGACACGGGGTCGTGTCGAAAACTTGCCGCCACGGTACGGCACGGTGTGTGCCGGGCCATACTGATGAATGCCGGTCACAAAAAATACATGTATGCCCACACATAATAGCATGAAATATTTATTTTATCTAGCAACAAAATTTTCTAATTACTTTTTATGTATCTTTATCAAATATTTTAAACTTTATTAAAAATATTACTTAAGAAGTTAAAGAAAAAAGAATTTTGAATTGTGCCATCGGCATAGAGACTGTATCGTGCCGATAACTTGTTGGCACGATACGGTACGGTGGATACGGCTTGTGCCGATAGATACTTAAGGGTTCTTCGTATGCCAATCAAGACAGGCCATGTGATATACTCGTTTATTAAGAGGTACCAAAACATAAAATCTCTATGTCATTTACTATTTTCATGCGTTATTTTTGGAGTCCGGACCAATATGAGTTTGGTCAGCATAAGGCATCACAGGATACGCAATCAATGCCAACTACACACAAATCAACTTCAAGTATATAATAACAAAAGATTTCTCGCTTTTTTCCAAACAACGAACTTCTCTTTTCTTAATGCAATGCTTAGTTAAAGGATTTCCACTACAGGGATAGGGCCAAAAATCCTTCATACGAACTCTAGTTTTAAGGGGGATACCAGTGTCAAGAGTAGTAGACTAGCATGGGGATTTATTCATCCTACCGTATGTAATTGCTATCACCTTCGATAGTACTTCCCACAGGATTATTTGCTACAGAAAAATGAAACTAACATATACCAAATAAACATCCATCATACTGCATTGTTTTTATCATTGTGTAAAAGAGAACCTGAGATGTTGAGGTACATTACTTTCTTAATTTTATAGTGAATTCAAAAAGAAAGTTTTAGAGAAGATCATTTATCTGAAACTGCTCGGCCAAGAAGAATTCCCCTATTATTCATTAAAGTTCCTATTCTCTTCGCATCATGCAAAACATTGAAAACTATATTCAATTTTTTTTTTCGAAAAAAGTATAGTGTATGCAAGGTTACACGAATTAAAATAAGAAAAGAAATTCCCCACATTTAGTAGCTTCACGGAGCCTCAGAAATCTTTCTAATAGATTTCGGAGCTTGGCATATGAAACAAAACAGTGTGACGAATGTATAATCTAGATGCCATTTCCGCACAATATTCTCCCAGCACAATGCATAAATCAACAACACATAGGAACCAAAAAGTCTTACCAAGGCGGAGTTCAAGAAACCTCCGGAGCGCTTGTCCGGCGATCCAAACTCAACCTGATTATCGATCATCTTCTCGTACGGCGTCTTAATATCTGCCGGGCGAGTAGTAGTATATACAATCCTCTTCGTCGGCGCGGCATTCCTAATCAAATCCTCGGCCTCCGGCTCCGGCCGGCTCGCCTCCACCTCTGAAGCTCCGGGCTCAGGCCTCAACCGAAACATTATATGCACCCCATCCACCTCCACCTTCTGCACCTGATCACTGTTAACCCTGCTCAAGAAATCGCTGAACGGCACGCTTACATACGTAGTCGGCGGCTTCGGCTCCGACCCGGGGAGCGGAACCCCGGGGCGGAGCATCCGCATGGTGAAGACGACAATCCCGAGCTGCAGAAGAAGGACGCCCATCTCCTGCGCCGGGATTATCGGGTGCCACTGCCATCGCCCGCCGCCGCCGCCGCCGCCGCTGCCGCGGCCACGCCACAATCCGCCCCTCAGGTGATTATCGCGGCGCGGCGGGGACGAAGAGGAAGGCGAGGAAGGCGACGGCGGGGGCTTCTGAGACGCCGCCGCGGGTTTCTTGATCCCTTGGCCGCTCTTCGGCGACGCGGCGTCGGTGGGATTATCGCCGGGGGGAGGGCTCTCGCTTCCCTGCTCTCGAGAGCCCTTCGCGCGGATCTCCGTGGAAGGCGACCACTTCGGTTTGAATAAAATGGAGCCGTCCCACGGATTGAATCTGGGGCGATTAGGGTTTCGGTGGGAGGGGAGGGTCGAGGAGGAGAGAGAGTGTGGCTTCGCGGAGAAGCGGAAGGGGAAGAGGACGGAGCGCGTCTTCTTGAAAGGAGGAGAAGAGTCGGAGAGGGAGTTGGGGTGGCGGGAGGGGATGTCGCGCGGGGTGAGGGATTGGAGGGATTCCACCGCCGCGGGCATTCTTAGGTTAGAGCAAACCCTAATAAATAGCAGCCGGTGTTAAATCTGTTCGGGGATTTGGATATGTCGGGCAAAAGGATATATGTCTGTCCGAGAAGAAAAGATTGAGTGGGGGAGAGAGAGCAGCTGAAAGCGTTTTTTCAGGTTGTGGTTTGTTCCAGACTTTCAGCGTGTGAAGTTATCCCGCACTTACACTTTACTATTCAGAGCGTTTCTTCTGAATTTATTTCGCTACTATGAGAATTTAGTTTTTAAAAATTATTATAATTAACTTCATGCAAAATTAATTAGGAAAAAACATAAATACTAACTAATTGCTATAATTTTTTTTTTCTGTGCTGGTGCGAAATTATTTGTGAAATAAGTTTAATAAATAGCTATAATTTTAAATTTATTAATTCTATATCAAGCATGTAAAATTATTTTGACATAAATTTATATTCGACTAAAAATTATCTTTAATCTAAAAATTAATTATGTATTAATGTGTTGTTGGCATTGGACTACGGATATATAAAATATGACTTCATGTACAGGCGATAGGCTTGGATTAGCGTCGGCAATTTAACACGTTGTTCGCAAGTCAGTTCTGTTGAAAAAAATTATTTTCTTAAATTAATTATTTTAAATAATTTAAATGTAATTTAAATTTAAAATACTAAATGGTAAAGTTTAGATGAAACATGTGGATGTCGAGGTGTGCGTGAGCACTGTCCTAAAAGCAAGATTGTCCCTCCGTATACGAGACTCCGGCAATCATCCCTAACGATACAACGATCACTGTCCATTCCGTCGGAAACGACTCCGGAATGGTGCGTAGCGAACCCAACGACTTTCAAAGATCCAGCAAAAAGAGACTCAAAAGAGAAGAAGAATGCTATGTATAAGTCCTCTATGTAAAATAGTATATTAGCTTCTTCCTTAGCCAACTTTCTTGCTTAATAATATAGCCCAACGAGAGAGAAAGAGCCCACAGGAAACACTCTCGGGCAGCCCACAAGGCCCTTTCCAAGGAAAGTCCTTAGGTAGCTCGAGATGCAAGTTTCTAAGGAAGGTTTTAATGCAAAAAGAAAAGTCAAAATAAAATAAAACCGAGTCAAAATCGCGTGCGCCGCCCGCCTGCCCGACTAAACTTGACTCGTGCTATGTGTGCGCGTGTTTAGGAGAAGCATTGCTCTCACTTTTTCCTAACCAATACATGCACAAGTGAGGGAGTAAATATATCCACTTTACATGTGATGAGTTTTCAATATGAGACTAAACATCACATACAGGGAGAAAATGGATTTGGGCTCCCATGCAAAGCCCAATGATATTGGACCGCCCAGAAAAGCCCAAATACCAAAATACAAGATTAAAATCACAAAAAATATATATAAAATCCAACAAGTTCATGTATGAATTAATTAATAAACAAGCAAAAAATAAATAGAATTTTTCAACTTAGATATCTTAATAAGCCGAACATAAGTTATAATGGGCTCACTTGTATTCGGTTTGATATAACTTTTATATCAAAATTATATAAGAGAGAAAGAGAGAGAGAGAATGGTTGGAATACTATCGATAGCATTAAATAATTGGTGTTACCAAGTTTCAAGTCCTTGGATTAAAAGATATTCAGTTGGGATTATAGTGGTTCCCTATAATTTTTATTATTCAACCAACCATTTAGTATAGTGGTTCTTTAGGATTTTTAACCAACCATTTAGTATAGTGGTTCTTTAGGATTTTTAATATTCAACCAACCACTTAGTAAACTCTAAGGGACTATTACCATCCTAACCGCACATTATTTAATCCAAGAGCTAAAAAATTGATAGCACCAATGACTTGGTGCTATTCCAGCCTAATTAGATTTATATATATATATATATATATATATATATATATATATATATATATATATATATATATATATATATATATATATATATATATATAGTCCGGTTATTATGCTATTAATAGAATCAAACATTTAGTGCTATAAACTTTTTCACCGTTAGATCAACTCCTTTGATCATTTCCACTCGTTAGATCATTCTATTTTTCCAACCACCCTTTAAATCCTATGAAAACTAGAGAGGGAATAAGGGGGATATTCCTCTTGTCTCCCAAACAGATTGAGAATGAGGGGGTGGGGGAGGGGGGAACTGTAGTTCCCCCCTCAAACGGGATAAGGGGTCTCCCGGGTATTCTTGTGTTAGAGCTAACCCTAATAAATAGCAGTCGTTCGATGTTAAATCTGTTCGGGGATTTGGATATGTCGGGAAATGAAAATACGTATGTCCGAGAAGGAAGAAAAGATTGGGAGGAGAGAGCGGCTGAAAGTTTTTTTTTCAGATTATAGTGTGCTCCAGACTTCTAGCGTGGGAAGTTATCCATCCCGCATTTACATTTCACTACTCAGACACAGAGCAGGATCCGATGATCTCCACAAGTGGCGGAAACATTTCCGGCCTCTGCAGCGCCATGCGTGTTTGGCGTTCCTTGTAGATTTATTTCACTACTATATGGATTTATTTTTTAAAAAATATTATAATTAACTTCATGCAAAATTAATTAGAAAAAAATATAAATATTAACTAACTACTATAATTTTTATTTTTCGTGCTGGTGCGAAATTATTTATGAAATAAATTAAAAAAATAGCTATAATTTTAATTTTATTAATTTTATATCAAATAGACTGTTGCAAAATTATTTTGACATAAATTTATGTTCGACTAAAACTTATTTTTAATCTAAAAATTAATTATGTATTAGTGTGTTGTTGGCATTGGACTATGAATATATATAAAATATGACTTCATGTAAAAGGGATTCCGGATATATAAAATATGACTTCAAAAAAAAAAAAAAAAAAAACATAACATTTTACTTTTTAAATTAAAAGTTTTTAATAAAAATTTATTATTTATAATTTTTATTCCGGATATAAAATTAAAAAATTTCTTTTGTTTCTTCATGAAATATAAAACAAATTATTTTATATGAATCAGTTGAATAAAAAGTACGTACTTATTCATTTAAAAAATTACTTTGTAAAATATTTTACGAAGAATTAAACACTTTCACCTAAATTTTCAGTGTTACCTCACAATACCACTTTAATTTAGTGACTAATAATTAATAAAATAATATAATTATTTTATATATAGTAAAAATAATGTTATTATTTTCAATAAAAAAAATAATAAAATTTATAAATATAACTATTTACTTCATCTACACATAAGCAAACAAAATATTAAACAATCACGTATATTTTTAACTAGAGCAATGCTTATATATTTTTTTAATATACTATACTTAAAACTTCCCTCTTTGTAAACACTAATAAGTAAAATGAATTACATCAATCAAATCACGAGTGTGTTTGGTTCGCTGTATAATGTACCAAACATTATTTTTTATTTATTTATTTAGTCTTAAAATTTTATTTAAAAAATAAATTTTACAAATTTTTTAAAAATAAAATATTTTTATATTTATTTTTTATTAATTTTTGATGAAAAATAAAAACTCAAACCAAACAAATTTCTTCATTCAATTTTTACAACCAAATCAAATAAATATTTTTTTTTTCAACCAAATAAAATTAAATTTTTTTTTTCTACAAACTAAACACTATAAAATATAAAATTAAATTTTCTATTAATTTTTTTTTCCAACTAAAAATTATTTTTTACGATTTTACCAAAAATCCAACACATTCTGGCATGCTTATGGCTGACGTGGCAGACCGAGTCCACGTGTCCTCTCTCACGTGCCAAAAGCGGGGACCGCGCAAGCGATTGGCTTCGCCGATTCCGTCCCAAATCCTCTCACCCACACTCACCACGCAATCCCCCACCTCCATTAATGGCGACCTCTCCCTTCTCCTTCGCTCCCTTGAGCTCCTCTCCTCCTCTCCGCTCCTTCCTCCCCGCCATGGGTCGCTCCTTCTCCTCTTCGTCCCCCAAACCCAATGGAGACGATCCCCAGGAACTCTCGCTCTCGTCCCTGGAGATCGTGGGCGCGCGCCGCGCCCTCCTCTCCTGCTTCGCGAGCTTGAAGAAGCCCTACAAACCCTTCCCCTTCGTCGCGTGGAATCGCCATGTGGAGACGATCTTCGCCTCGTTCTTCCGCTCCCTCCCCGACGTCGCCCTCCGCCGCGAATGCCTCAGGACGAGCGACGACGGCGCCGTCGCCCTCGATTGGGTCTCCGGCGACGATCGCCGGCTCCCGTTCGATTCCCCCGTGCTCATTCTCCTGGTCAGGTCCCGTTTCTGATCCTTCTCTAAATGATCATCTCATTTTTGAGTTGATGCGACGGCTAGATCCCTTTAGTACTGTGTGATGAGTGTTACGAATGTTTCCTTACCGTAGTAGTATATTTCTCTTAGTTCTACGAGGTTCACGGTTCATTATGCAATGTGAGTAGAGTATTATGACTATTTTTGAACTGTTTTTGGTTACATCAATGTGTTGGGTGACAATGAATTCAGAGCAACGTGAATAGAGTATTAAGACTTTTTTTGAGCTGTTTTTGGTTACATCAATGTGTTGGGCGACAATGAATTCAGAGCAATGTGAATCGAGTATTAAGACTATTTTTGAACTGTTTTTGGTTACATCAATGTGTTGGGCGACAATGAATTCAGAGCAATGTGAATAGAGTATTAAGACTATTTTTGAACTATTTTTGGTTGCATCAATGTGTTGGATGACAATGAATTCAGAGCAATAGGCATTGAGTATTGCCTGTCATTTCCATTCTTTTCGTCCTTCCTGTTCTGTGCATTTTCACTTGAATTTCACGGCTAATGTCAATTTCGTTCTTCTGTCATTCTATGTAGTCTACGTACAGTCGCATAGGGCTTGTCTTGCTGATCGTGGCAATTGTTGTTGTTATTTGCAGCCTGGTCTAACCGGAGGGAGTGATGATACATATGTGAGGCATATGCTTGTAAGAGCTAGAAATAAAGGATGGCGCGTTGTGGTATTCAACAGCCGCGGTTGTGCTGATAGTCCTGTGACAACCCCACAGGTATTGGCAATATGACTTCGAAAGAAGTAAGACTTTTTCTGTTGCACTAATGTTCTAGTGTTTCTGGTACACCATTAACTTTTATGCTCTCCAATACCTTGTGTACATGCCAAAACGTTCCATGTCAGACTTCAAGTATTTCGAAATTCTGATTTTGTTTGCCATGGTGAAGGTTCCTATGAGCACGATCATCAACGTGAGCATTCTGGAACCTATTCTTTATTTATTCATTTTGCACTTTGCATGTAAAATCAGCATTCAAGTTATTGACGCTTTCTTAGTGAGCTTACCGATAAAAATGTTGTAAGCTTTGGTCTCATCTATTGGTTGGAAGCATGAAATGTATATTTGATTCTTTAGGCTGAATAGACTGTCTTTATATTGGGTACAATCAGTCGCCTAAAGGCAACGGATCATAATTTGTGATCGGAATTTCTCTGGTTATATGCAGTTTTATTCAGCTTCTTTCACAAAAGATCTTTCTCAAGTTGTTGACCATGTGTTAAAGCGTTATCCAAAGTCAAATATTTATGCTGCTGGCTGGTCTCTTGGAGCAAATATTCTTGTTCGCTATCTTGGTCAGGTGAGTTTTAATCTTTTATGTTTTCAGTGGTGAATATGGAGTGTGAAATTTTTGTTGCTTTGTCTTGTTATATCCTTTTCAAACTTGTTTCTGCAGTTGTCTTAATTGTTCTTACCTTATCTACTTTATGAAGAAAGAGAAGTGACTAATTAACTGTTGATCAAAAAATAAATTGCTAGGAAGTAATAATATGGAGAGATGTATGATTGATGGATATAAACTAGCCCACTAAGCAAGACCATCATCAGAACCAACAGAAATTAATGCTAAGTGGGTGGGACAAGCTTGAGATTGAGATTGACTTGGGCCTGAGCTTTAAGCCTTCTGCTGAAGCTTGGGGTAGTTAACCTAAAAGGATACACAATTGTCATAACCACTCTAGTTGTCTTTCTGCAATATCATGCTAATATTTTATTCCCTTAATATTATCTTACTGCTTTTTTGCTACAAGGACACTCATTTTTATGCTATTATTTTCTTGTATATGTTACGCCTAATTTCTCTGTTTGCAGGAATCTCATAGTTGTCCTCTTTCTGGAGCAGTGTCCTTATGTAACCCCTTCAATTTGGTAATTGCCGATGAGGACTTCCATAAAGGCTTCAATAATGTATATGATAGAGCTCTTGCTAGAGCTCTGCGAAATATATTTAAAAAGTAAACCATATTTTGCCTATTTTTCTTTGATCTTGGAATGATGGTTAGAGAAGCCTGACAGTTAATGTATAGTTAAATTCCATTTCTGTCATCTTCAGACACGCACTTCTGTTTGAAGGTATTGAGGGTGAATACAATATACTGATGGCAGCGAGCGCCAAATCTGTTAGAGATTTTGACGAAGGGTTAACACGCGGTGAATATAAAATCACTATTGTTTTGTTCTTTCATTTTAATTTGTCCAGTTATTTCCACTAATGAAAACTTGCATATCTGCAGTTTCATTTGGTTTCAGGTCGGTGGATGAGTATTACTCAAGCTCAAGCAGTTCAAGTTCCATCGAGCATGTTAGAACACCTTTATTGTGCATACAGGTTATTTTGGAAACTCAAAACACTGCTTCACTGCCTTATTTTTGGAGAAGTATTAAAATACTGATAGAGAATATTAAACGTTTAAAATATTGCTACTCATATTTGGAGAAGTTCCTTCATTTTCGCGTGATTGCTATATTTCTGTTCTTGCACTGTTCAGGCTGCTAATGACCCAATTGCACCATCAAGGGGAATTCCTCGTGAAGAAATCAAGGTACTTTTGGTAGAGAGACTATTTTTCCTGCTCACTTGTTTACGCTTGTAATTGTACGGATACATTGTATTCTATGCTTACCTATATACAATTTTTACTGCTTCTTTTCTTTTACTTTGTTGTATTATTCCGTAACCATGAGCTTATTTCTGTTAGTTATGTACAGTGCTGATTAATCTAACTTTGCATGAGATATTGGCTTTGAAACAAACTAATCTTCTCCCTCTCTATTCTAGGAGAATCCAAATTGTCTCCTTGTAGTTACTCCACAAGGTGGGCATCTTGGGTGGGTAGCAGGTGATGAAGCTCCATTTGGCGCTCCTTGGACTGACCCTGTGGTAATGGAATTTCTGGAGTATCTGCACAAAGAAAGAGCTACAAGCACCCAAAACAGTTACTGGGATGAGCTACATGGTGTTACAAAATCATCGAGCTCTGTTACTGTTCATATACAAGGTTAAGATTTCCATGAAACTATTGCGAGTCATGCCATTGCATCGACTATCGTTGTGTTATCACATACCGTTTTCTCGCCAAGAGGATTTACCTCACAGAGGTAAAGTACTTTATGGTCCTTTTCATTTTGATTACCCTTCTCCTAATTGCGGAATTTGAAGCAAACAATATGAAGTTGAATGAGAGACTCATTATTCCTCTTTTACCCCCTTCTGGGATGTCTCAGGTTCTTGAACTTGGATGTGGATTTATTCAGAGGATGCCCAAAGAAGAGGTTGGAGAATAGAATTTCTTGTGTTGTTCAAGTTCAAGTGCCTCTGGCTATGGTAAAGTAAAAGATCCTCAGGTTAGAATATCCATTTGTTTTGTCCATACTTTTGCAATTACCTTCATATTGTTTGTCAGACCTCATTTGTTAGCCAATCTATTACTCTCTGATTTCCTGGGCCCTTAGAAAATATGTTATGAAGTTGTATTATTTGAGATGGTATTCCACAACCATCATTAATTACTCGGATTTAATATAAAATTGTCATCAACAAGAAATTTCTCTTATTGATCTCGAGCTACTGATGTTAGTTATAATTTCATCTCAATTATTAATTTGCCTCAAGGTGGGCTACTTGCTACTTTTGGTGACTAGAGTATGGTCCAAAGTAGCTTATGCTTGTTTGTTTAACTGAAAGTAGACATTGGGTTGACCTAGAGTTTAGGTAAAAACTACTTTTTTTGCCGTTTGTTTCTATTGTTATAGAAGTAAAGTTCTTTTAGTTTAGTTGTTTATTCGGCAGGAAGTGAATGATATAAAAACTATAATTTATATTTAAATAATAAGTAAGTTAATAAATTATAATATAATAAATAAAAAATAATATAATTATATTCCTATATAATTAAAAAATGTAATCTATCTAAAAACAACTAAAGTAAATTTTTTTATACGGAAGTTATAATACAACAATAAAATTAGGAAAAATGTAAGTGTACATCTTGGATGGGTGTATATTTTACACCCCCACCCATCCAAGGGTGGGATAAATTTTACCCATCACTTCAAGTGATGGGTGGAGAAGCCCCCACCCTTGGATGGGTGGGGGTGTAAGATGTACACCCATCCAAGGGTATCTTATTATAAATGTACAAACTAAATACTAAAATTGAAATAATCAATTTTCATTATATTTTAAAAATATAAACTAAATAAAAGAATAATTATAAGTAGTACAATAATTAAATATATTTAAATATATCTAGTATTATCATTAGTATTATTTTATTATTATTTCTTTCACCTCTGTTCACTGGATAGTTTCGACCGTATCTTTATTACAGCGAACCAAAATAGCAAAAGTGATTGTTTATGGCCAAAAACGATTTTATCTCTTTCTATTTCCATCCAAACAAATAGGCCCTTAAGATTCTGTTTGGTTGGGGAGCAAAATAGTCCCCAAATAAGAATTGTTAAAGGTGGGAACAACTGTTCTCACCTCGTAACGGGTTATCCGCATAACCCATTGAGGGGGAATAAGCGAGAATTAGTAATTTCAGAAATAAGTATAAGTTCAAAAACAAGCAGGAGCTATTGTAATTTTATGTTTGGTTGGATATTAGAATTGTTCTAAGTATAATAAAAGTAGTGTTTGGTTTAATAATGAAGAATAAAAGAATAGAGGGCAGTATGTTTTATTAAATGATAAAATTGCCCTTCACTTTAGATTTTTTTTATAAATAAATTAAATTATTATTTGTAGCATTTTAAATATAACATTTTTTATATAAATAATTTAATAAATTAGGTGATAGGTAAAATAATCTAAATTCTTAAAAAATGGAAACATTTTTATAATTTACATAAAATTTAAGAAAATTTAAAAATTGAATCATTTGTTTGCTATAAAATTAATATAAATTTGCATAATTTTATACAATTATAAATTAATACCCTTTACAAAAAAATTTATTTATTGAATTAACACATGGTAATATTTAAATTGTAATATTGTCAAATTTTGTTAATATGTAAAAATTGTGGATTTTGTTTTTAAAATAGTATTTGCTTTTGATTATCATCAAATGTAAGTACGAATTTATACATTAGTTAAAATAATATAATATTTAATGATTCAATTATTTTGAAAAAAATTATAATCATGCAAGCACGCTCTTTGTAATGTCATACCGTAGGATTATAAATTTTTAACGCACAAACGACAAGACGGACAAAACCGGAGATACATTTTTAAAATATTAGTTCGATTAACATCATATATAAAGCATCAAAAGAACACATAAAAAATCATATACATTCGTAACGGTAATTAGACAACTTGATATAAATATATAAATTACAGCTAAATATCGGATCGTCATTTACCATCACTAATCTAACTTCTACTATTACACAACTGCTCAGTAATACTAGTTCGAACGTCGTCGCCCCGTCGTGAGTATGATGAACTGCCTAAAGAACACGTGTCTTCCTCTTCATTTTCCGTAGGTTGTAGGTCAAGCGTTTCGTTAAAATATCTATTATTTTTTTAATTTTTTTGAATAAAATTGTGTATCACACAACATGCCATAGCAATTAGACATTGCACTTTATAGGAAAATGGTGTTGCATGATTTAAAATCTTGAATTCTTTTTTTAATATCCCAAATGTCTTCTCCACTACATTTCCTAATTAAGCATTCCGATAATTATACTAGTTTCGCGAACTTCGATGTGTACGACCATGTGTGTTACTATCAAATTGACTCGGATGATATCGCTCGCCTCAATAGGGCGCAAGGAATCTATCCGTGTTCATGTACCTGGAATCAACAAAGTAATATTTATCTATGAATATAACGAAAATTTGGACAACAATTGAAAATCTATATTTAATCCAAAATAAGTACCATAATATAAGAAATTTGTTTTTGGTGGATACCTTTAGGTACGGTAAAATCTTCACTTTCACACACCCATTTAAGTACTCGCATATCAGCAGCACATCCTTCTCAATCTGTGCATACAAAAATAAAATGGTGATTGAATGATACGACAACTATCATATTTTGTGATGTAAAGTTTTTGCGACAGCGAAATCACGATTGTTTGTTAACCACCGTAATATGCGTTTCATCCACCGCACCAATTGCATTATACAAATGTGCAGATAACATATAACTCTATTAGTAAGTCATTATTGGTAAATCTTGATATTAATTATAAAAAATCTAATTCTCTATCTTAGAAGGATGAAAATTTAAATAGACATTATTGGTAAATCTTAATATTAATTATAAAAGATCTAATTTCATATCTTGAAATGAGGAAAAATTAAATTATTTTTGATTTTTGGATCGCCTTAATCTTAATATTAATTATAAAAGATCTAATTTCATATCTTGAAATGACGAAAAATTAAATTATTTTTGATTTTTGGATCGGCTTTTAACATAATAATACCACGGAGTATATTGTTAAAATATCGACTAATTGATTTTTTTCGAATGTTGAAAGATTTTTGCGATCATCATATTTGCAACACCGTGGTCTATACAAAATAAAAAAATTGCTAACTGTTCATCAGCAGTCATATTCTTTATGCTATTTATAAGTTCCTTTCCAACAATCTCATCGCGGAGAGCAATGAATGTTATTGTCGTCATTCAAAAATGATTATACCCACGATTCGGATTTTAAAATATCACAAATAAATTAATACCCATTAAAAAGTCGAGTATAATATAGTTGTATGTTTATTGTATTAACTGATATCATATATCCGTGGTCATTGAACATTACAATTACTTGATCACAATAATCATCATTCTCATCTAATATTACCATAATATTTATTACGATAGTTGAAGAAAAAGCAGTTCGATAAAATAAATCACCCGTTATTACTGCAAGAAAATCGTAGTAATCAAGCGAAATATTCTACTAGAAGACATACTATAACTTGTAAAAATATGTATATCAAACTGTAAATCGGTATTATACTTAAATCAACAAAAGGCACGTATTTAATAATTTACAAATAAAATTCATAAAACATATCTAAAGTCAATTACTAACATATACAAAATTTTCATATAGACTATGAGCGTATGAAAGATAAATGTGGCAGAAATTAGTACATCAAATCTAATTTTATACTTTACACATCCAATAGTAGTATTAATTAACAAAACACCATCATCTTAGATACCGTTTGGGTACTGATATAATGGAGGGTAGTATTAAATATTTAAAATTATACTATTAAAATTTTTATCTTAAATTAAAAATTTAATCCATTCTATAATTATTATTCCTCTTTAGCTTATCCAACATAATTTTTTTTATTCTCGATAAAACTCTTATTCTCAACCAAATACAAAATTATTTTAATTTCTGCTTGTATTTAAACTTATACCTATCCCGAAAATAATCAATTTTCGTTTATATCCGAATCAAACGCATCTTAAAAAACAAATAAATACTAACCTACAAAGTACCACACTTCATTAGTTTTTTACCAGCCCGGAAAAAATTGTTTATAGAATAGATCTTCTTTCGCAACCTGCAACCTGGCGATTAATTCACGTTAAGACAAACTCGTTATTAATCATCATAAAAATTGATCGATTACAAATATTAATTTCTACAGTAAAAAATCTCTCATTCGTGATACCTTGTAGAGAATACAACTCATACACGTCACGTCTTGATAGTAGAAATTAATATTTGTTGGATTGTTTAACTCATCTGAATACATTTTCCGTATCAGATTAAATTTTTATTTTTTTATTTTATTTTAAGCATCTTCACTGGGGCCTTAACTTTTCCTTCTTCGTCCCCCCAATTTAAAAATAAAAAAAAATAAAGCAGAAACTAATATGCATTGAGCAATGTGGCGTACGTTTGCTTCCTCATCTGGTGCCTGGTGGCCGAAGAAAGAAAATAAAAACTGGGGGGTTGACGAAGGAAAAAAAGTGAAAGCATAAATTGATGCCGTACCAGATATCGGCTTCTTTTTTTTCCTTTTTTTTTTTTTTTTTTTTTTTTTTTTTTTCACTTGTTTAAACTGGAAAATCTTGTCAAATTTAGAAAATGGGATTCCTCACTGCTTTTTAATATTTTTAAATTAAGATACACACGTGCAAATGGGCAATTGATTAAGCGATTCTGATCATTCACTTTTTTTTTTTTACATTTGGATACAGCGATTGTATGCTTATATGCACTTATATTAATGCTATGGATAATCTTGAACTATTCTTATCTGAAGCATCCCATTTGTGACTTTTCCCCAGAGGTTTCTACCCCTTCCATAGGAGGGTGCAATTTCCGTGACTAATAGTGCAAAAGTTGGAACTGAGTAAAACTTGTAGTGCAATTTACACACAACAACACATGCACAATAACACAAAAAAAAAAAAAAGAAAAAAAAAAAAAAAGAAAAAAAAGAAGAAAAGAGAGGGAGTGAGGTAAAAGAGATGGCCACTTCGGTTGTTCTCAGAGCCATGCGGCGTAGAGAGCTCTCCTCGCCTCTCGCATCCGTATGCTATAACCATTCCCTCTCATCTTTGCATTATAATTTGATTAATTAGGTTTTCTAAGGCTATATCGATCTCTGGTTTATTTGAAGTGGTGGTGGTTGATCATACATCTTAATCTCTTAATTTGTTATCGTTACCTTTTCTTATAATTCTCTTTGCACTTCCTTTGGGTTATATTATTTTACATAAGTTTAAATTTTTGCCCGGAATGAAGCGGAGATAATAAAAATTATTTCTGTTATTCTACCAAACAGAATATTTTTTAGCCGGAATATTTTATTCTGGTCAAATTTTTTTATTCTTGGTTATTCCAGAATAATTTAGAATAAATTATTTCATCCTTTTGATGAAATAATGTTATTCCATGATTTAATTCTAAATTTTATTAAGATTATAAATTGAATTAAAACTAAATTATATAGATATAATATTTTATATATTATAATAAATTATTTTTATTATAAAATTATTAATTATACTATATTAATACATATTATATATATCTAAATATTATAATAAATTATTTTTATTAGATTATATTTTATATTAAATTCAACAATTATTTTTTTCCACTATTATTTATTATTTTATAAAATTAACCAAACAAAATTTCAAATATTTATAAAAATAATAGCATTACAATCCAAACATTATTTTACTGTTATTTCTAATTATTCCGGAATTATAAGCTATTCCAGAGATAAAAAAAATTTATCCTAATATTAGTCATTTCCGAACCAAACGGAGGTTAAAGAATAATTAATGTTTGTTTTGTTTCACCTATTTAGGAGGACAGAAAATTTTAAAATCAAATTATAAAATCTTTAACATTATTAATTTTCTCTCATTTATTTTAAATTTACATCTCGAGCTTTTCAAATAGTCGATCTCGAGTCAAGAGACGAGAGGAGCATGTTGATCATAAATATTAAAATCATCATTTTTGGATAGTTTTAAATTATTGGAGAACAATAGTTATTTTATATAATTTTATAGTACGGTCGCCGTGGCTAATAGAAAATATTATCTCTCTAGATATACTATAATACATTGATGAGTAAATGATGAACAAGACAATATTGTTTATGTGGTTTTAGACGTGATCAATTGATTTTACGAAAACTGTGCTGGTCATTATTCTTGCAGTGTGTCCTTATGGCTTTGACATAATTCCTTATTGCTATGATTAATTGTATTTGTATTGTTTGGTGAGTTTATTAGTGTAGTTCATGTTTGGTAATATTATACCATTTATTGAGGAGAAATCACCTTATTCTTATGCTTATATATATATATATATATATATATATATATATATATATATATATATATATATATATATCTTGTGCAGTTCTCTGGCAACATAAAATCAACATGGTTTGCTTAGAATCCTCGTCATAAATTCGCAAGTTTTGCTAGGCCATTCAAGTTCACTTTTTTAGCCCTCTCAAATCTGTGTGATAGATAATTACAGATGTTATATTGTTAATCACCTTCTATTTTGCTTTCTTTTTTTCTTTTTTTTTTTCTTTTTGAGTTTCAGCACAAAACCTGCTGCAAATGACATAATCGGAATCGATTGGGAACAACAAACTCATGCATGGCTGTTATGGAGGGACTTTCTTCATGGCTGTAATCTTTATCAACATATTTGTCGAAAACCTCATTCATTTGTTTGCTGTCGATATAACATTCCAGAATCCTAAAGTCATAGAGAACTCAGAAGGGTCGAGGACTACTCCCTCGGTGGTCGCCTTTACACCGAAGGGAGAGTTGCTAGTCGGAACTCCAGCTAAACGCCAAGCGGTCGCCAACACCGCAAATACATTTTTCGGGACCAAAAGGTTAATCGGGCGCCGTTTTGATGATCCCTTAGTTCAAAAAGAGATGAAGATGGTGCCTTACAAAATCGTGAAGGCCTCAAATGGAGATGCGTGGGGTGAAACGACGGATGGAAGCAGTGCCAAATTCGATCTGACTAAAGATGAAAGAAACTGCAGACTCTTATCTCGGAAAATCTGTTCCGAAAGCAGTGATTACTGTTCCAGCTTATTTTAATGATGCGCAAAGACAGGCTACGAAAGATGCAGGCCGGATTGCCGGGCTCGATCTTCAGAGGATTGTCTTATGGGATGAATAACAAAGAGGGTTTAACTGCGGTTTTCGATCTTGCAGGAGGAGCCTTTGATATCTCCATCTTGGAAATTTTGAACGGTGTGTGTTTGAGGTGGTGTGTGTTTGAGGTGAGTAATTGCGGTGTTCGACGTATATTTTGTTGACAAATCTGGATGTTTATTTATGTCCAAGGAAAATTAAGAAAGCGTGTTGATGCGATAACTTGCTCTTTTGAAGGTAATATTTTTGCATCATTAGAGTAGCTAATTGTTGGCATCTGTTATCTGTTTATTTCCCAGGTCAAAGCAACAAATGGTGACACTTTCTTAGGTGGGGAAGATTTCGACAATGCTCTCGTAGAATATTTGGTGAATGAATAAGGCATCGATCTTCGAAGGACAGGCTAGACCTACAAAGGCTTCGAGAAGCAGCTGAGAAAGCAAAGGTTGAACTTTCATCGACAACCCAGACGGAGATCAATCTTCCATTCATAACAGCCGATGCGTCAGGAGCGAAGCATATGCATATCACGCTAACGAGGTCGAAGTTTGAGTCTTCGGTAAACCACTTGATTGAGAGAACAAGAGAGCCGTGTAAGAACTGCTTGAAGGATGCAAATGTATCGACGAAGGATATAGATGAAGTTCTTCTTGTAGGTGGAATGACGAGGGTTCCCAAGGTGGAAGAGGTGGTCGCGGAGATTTTCGCGAAGACACCGAGCAAAGGAGTGAATCCAGATGTGTGAAGGTGTTGCAATGGGCGCGGCAATTCAAGGCGGTATCCTCCGCGGAGATGTAAAGGAGCTTCTGCTTTTAGAATGTCGCTCCACTTTCGCTCGGCATTGAGACTCTTGGTGGTGCCTTTACGAGACTGATTAACAGGAACACTACCATCCCAACTAAGAAAAGTGAGGTGAATCCATGCTCTTTCATTTGGGCTTACTTATGCTCGGGAATTTAAAATCAATAGGGCATTATTTTCAATTTAAGCTATTCAAAGTATTTGTATAAATCTCTCATGTTTTGGTTTCTGTACATATTCAGGTGTTCTCCACTGCAGCCGACAACCAAACCCAGGTTGGTATCCGCGTACTACAAGGCGAGCGCGAAATGGCTGCAAACAAGAAGCTCCTCGGTGAGTTTGAACTGGTGGCATTCCGCCAGCTCCTAGAGGCATGCCACAGATTGAAGTCACATTTGATATCGATGCCAACAGCATACTGACGGTATCTGCTAAAGATAAAGCAGCAGGTAAGGAGCAGCAAATTACAATTCGGTCCTCTGGCGGGGCTCTCGGAGGAAGAGATTCAGAAAATGATCAAGGAAGCCGAGCTTCATGCGCAGAAAGAGCAGGAGAGAAAAGCACTCGTTGATGTGAGAATCACTGCAGATTCTACTGTTTTGTTATAGAAAAGAGTTTTGAGTGAATATAGAGATAAGATTCCTTCAGACGCTGCTGTTTCAGAGATCGAGAAAACTGATGCAGCAAATAAGTCGGTCTCGAAGATCGGAGAGCGTATGACCTGCAGTGGTTCGAAGGGGGCGGTAATGATCAGACTCCTGAGGTAAGATAAAGAAGTTTAATATAGTATCCTCTGTTTTTCTTCTGTGCTAGTTGGATTTGGTATGAAGTTGTTAGATTAGCACTTTTATCTCTGTACGAGGTCCACACAGTTTTTGTAAATTAAACAGCAAGGTTCCCCAAATCTCTGATGAGTGTGATGCTACATGGCAATATTGGTTTGATTTCATAGAACATCAATCCTAGAGCTAAATCAATATCTGCTTGTTATTATATTTTTAATTCTAAGAAAACTGCATTCTGGGCTGAGCTTTGATCTAGAAGCGAGCCACCCAAATACAAAAAAAAGTAATAATGTCAAAGAGGTTTTAGTTCAAATTGGAACCACATAATCTTGTACATTCTAAGATGGGAACAAAAAAAGGACAGTGTTTCGGTGAAAGAGTTCTCAACCGAAGAATAGCTGTAGCAAATGACAAGAGGTTCTGTACATGATATCAGTTTCTCCTTAACAAGCATATGCAGGATCACATAAACTAATGAGCTGAATAAAAAGATCAGCTAAAAAGCTTTAGTGGGGGATCAATTTAAATTTTCCGACAATAAAGATGTAATGTCAGGTCTTACTGTACAAAAGGTTCAAAATGTGTTCCATCGCCTCCTCCTCGAACAAGTTCAATTCTTTGTCCATTCGTCAGAGTTGCTGCATAGTTTGCAATAGCACCACCCTTGAATAAAGTTAGTGAACCCTAGACCTGCAGAATAGAGAAATATAATCTCAGGACCGAGGGCTAAACCACCACTGGTCTGTGATAAGATACCTTTGAGGTCAGCCCGTAAATTTGGGGCTTTCCCCCCGCCCCTATCCCTGGATCTTAATTAGTCCACTCTTTGGAAATCTGGGAATCAGGATTCTACAGAAAACTATAAGCCATTTCTAAACGTCTCAATATTTTCTTAGACCTACCTTTTAAGTGCTATTTCCCATAATTTTAGCAATTTAAGGGAACAAATGATTAATCAAATCTTATATAGGGAATCTCAGTTCATCAAATGAACCCCATCAATTATTGAAGGAAAAAAACCAAGCGGCACTCCTCTTAAATCAGAATGGTAGGTTCCCTGACCCTGCTAATTCCATATGCAAACTAGGAATGAAACTGAAAGAAGAAACCACATGAAAAGTTTTTCGAAGAAACAATCATAAACTTAAAGAGTTAATGCTATCGAAATATCAAGACAGGTAGAGATTTTATGCGGTAACAACTCACCTGAATTGTCTTCTATTTGGAAGTGTCAAGGTCAGGGGTGAAGTTATTTGAGTCAGAAATTTTCAAAAGTACTCCGTCAAAATCAATAGGGAGGAGAAAATTCCTCAATAGGCATCCAGTAGAAATAGGTTCAGGTGGTGGAAGGATCATTAGGACACCACTCTTTCTACTCAGTACGCCCATCACGGTCAAGGACCTTCCCTCTTTAATGTACCTACCAGTATCATAAAAATGACAGTACAACAATGCTGGACCATTCAATGATAGTTGGTAATATAACTGCATGACAAAGAAGCTCTTAATGAGAAATAGTTGAAAAGTACCCTTCCCTAAGACGTATCATGTGAGCTTCAGGAGAAAGGTTCCTTTCTTCTAGCCATTTGCTTAAGGTCGAAGATAGTTCTCTGTTTCTATGTGTAGTGTTAACAAGAATGTTTTCATCAATCAGGGGAATCACATTCGAGTTGTGCCCAGCTTTAACCAAAGCTCTTGCACCTGATTTGGCATCTGTTATGTAAAAGTCCACAGCTAACCTCTGCGTGTGGGACAAAAAAAGTTGTAGAATAAGCAGAACAGCACATAGAAAATAGTTCTTGTTGAGAGGCACTAGGAAACTAGAATGTAAGTAAAGATTAAAATTGGACTGAAAAGTCAATGTTAAACTCAAAGAGTGAAACATGCTGAGCAATGTTCTTGTATTAAAACTTCGCATATATTCACTGTAGAATAAATGTATGATTAAGTTCAATATCCATACATCAACATGGAGTATTCATAGCAATGCATGTTCATTGTACAATAAACAGAACCATAGTTTGCATATTTGCTCCGTATAAGTTGAACTGCATGATAAAATGCAAAAAAATCAAGCTAAAATAAAACATTTAGGAGCAATATATATTCAATCGGCCCTAATCAGTTATATATCTTAGCCTCTATCCTCTCAAAAAGGTACGATGCTTGATTACCTCTACAGATGCTAAATCCCACCGGAGGCATCGGATTTTGGAATTTGCTAGCATTGGCAAATATCCGCTATATTTATAGAAAAGCGTGGATGTATACACGCATCTTCCAACCTTCTCATACGAAGAGACCAGAGAAACATCACCGCACGAAGCACACTGCATTCAATGAAGATGAGAGAGGCTAATTGTTAAATAGATTGCAAACTTGTACGACCGGTCGATTTGTTCATTTATGCACAATTTAATCAAATTTTAAAAGAAAAAATGGGCAAGATAGGCCAAGATCAAGCTCGGATCATTCATCAATCTAGCTAATAGAGAAAATTATAAGCACTTATAAACAATAATTCCGTAATTTAATTACAGAGGAGCGTCAATAGAACAATTTGATCTTCATATCTAAAATTCAACGGGCAAGAGATAGAGATCAAACGATGAGTGGTGTGCGCTCTGAGCTCCACTTACACACATTAAAGGCATTGTAAGTACACTGAAAAATCCACAAAAAACATTCAATGATAACAATGCATGTTCTGATTCGAGCGCAGTAGCAGTTTGATCGTCCGTTCTACCTCTAATCCAAAAGATTCGAGAAATAAGAAGGGATTAACCTAGTCAGAACAATAAATTGCGCAATTAGCTAAGGATTAGAGAAATCGAACGCACCCCGGTGATCTTAACGATCTGGCCATCGGCGGCGGATCGGAGATCGGAGGCGGGGAAGCGATCAAGGAAGAGGACGAGGGCACGATTGGATCGGGAGGCGGCGGCGTTCCAGCGGAAGAAGACGAGGGCGAGGGCGGAGATTAGGAGGAGCGCGGCGAGGAAGAGCGCATTGTGAACGACGGCGAGGATGAGCACGGCGACGCCGAGCCCCGCGAGGAGGAGCGGGACGACGACGCACGGCACCACCGCGGGCACCCCACCCCTGCCTCCTCCTCCTCCTCCTCCTCCGCCGCCGCCGCCGCCGCCGCGCGCGGCGGAGGCGGAGAGGTCGTTCACGGCGCCTTCCCCGCCTCCGCCGCCGCCGCCGCCGCGAGGCATGTGGCGAAGGGGATTAGGGCAAAAGTAGGGCGGTGGATGTAGAGATTTGGGCTTCGTTGCTTTGGATTGGGGTTTAAGGAAAAAGGAAGAGAGAGAGAGAGAGAGAGAGAGAGAGAGAGGAGCGGGCACTGCTTTTTGGCGTACTTTTCGAATGGGCTTCATTAAATGCCCTTTCTATTTATTTATTTATTTATTTATTTATTTGGAAAAAAAAAATAAAAAAGTTGCATTGATCTGCTAACCGAATTAAAAAAAGTAGTTGCATTTCCTCTTTTTTTTTCCCCAGATTTGTAGTTAAGAAAAAAAAAACAAATCTATAGACATAATTGATTAACTCAACCAACTCGCACATTTATTAAGATCCAATCCACTTTGCCCCAGAAACCTTAAAAAAAAATCATCTATGAACAGGTAGGTACTCTAGGTTTAAATTAAATATTAGATTAGGCTTTTATTTAAGCCCATGCATAATGGATAAAAAGGTCAATTAGGCCTCCCACAAAGAGTCAAAGTGTTGGACCTATTTTATTAGGCTAATACTTTAATTTTATTAAGTTTTCTGCGAACATATCTAATAACAAATATATTTTTATAAAATTTAATTTTTTATATTTATTTTATAAAAAATTTTAAATTTTATATATATATATATATATATATATATATATATATATATATATATATATATATATATTATTCTGATTTGTTATTATTACCTCATTACTTATTTTTTAACATAATATGAATAAAATAATAGTTTTGCCTTTTCAAATATATCCTTCTAAAAATATCTAAAATGATAAAAAAAAATTTATCTCACTAAATAATCAAGATTAAGTATTTAATTTTGGTTAACTATATTTTTCTAACGAATATTGACGTTATAAATATATATAAACAACTTAAAATTTTTAAAAAGATAAATATAAAAAATTAAACTTTATAAAAATATATTTATCATTTGATATATATATAGAAAGTTGTATGCAATTAACACAAGTAAAAATAAGTAATGTGCTTATTTAGTTGAAAAATACTCATATACTTTTTTTTATTTTTGATTACCGTTCATCCATATCAATTCAACGGCTCAGATTTAATTATTTTGTAGTTGTGACCTATAATAACATATCACTTTGAGGAAGATACCGGTTACCGGATACACAAATAAAATTATTTTTGTCTTTTGATAATTAAGTAATTTTATCTTTATTTTGAAATTTTTATTTTTGTAAATATTATAAATTTTAAATATTTCAATTTAGTGAGTTTTTATTTTTTGAAATATTATAAATTTTAAATATTTTAATTTAGTTATGGTCTTAAATGGTGATATTTTAATGGTCTTTATTTAATATATTTTAAATAATTTTAATTTTAGAAAATTTTATTAAAATTTAGATTATTTTTAGGAATTAAAATTTAGGAACCTATTAATTTTTATTTTTTTTAAAAAAATAATAAACAAATTTAGATTACTTTTTTTTATTGACTTTGCTGGTTATTTTTATTTCTAATTTGAAGGCTGAAATTTTTAAAATTTTATCAAATAGTAGAAAATTTAATTGGATGGATAAGATGCACAGTATTATCTCAATTTTTTTACTTTATGAATAATTTATTGTTCAACAATTTCTTTTATTTTATGAAACTATACTAAAACTCTTTTAATTAGTGACTAAATTATAATTCTAAAATTTGT
This sequence comes from Tillandsia fasciculata, assembly GCA_029168755.2. Lineage (NCBI taxonomy): Eukaryota > Viridiplantae > Streptophyta > Magnoliopsida > Poales > Bromeliaceae > Tillandsia > Tillandsia fasciculata. Next base: position 6,441,864 of record CM054931.1, read on the forward strand.
TAATTTAAACTTTTTAAATTAATGACTAAATTATAATTCTAATATTTTTAAATTAATATTTAAATTGTAATTCTAAATTTTTTTAAATTAAACTCTTTAAATTAATAACTAAATTGTAATTCTAAAACTCTTTAAATTAATGCCTAAATTATAATTCTAATTTTTTTAAATTTAAACTCTTTAAATTAATGCCTAAATTGTAATTCTAAAACTCCTTAAATTAATGTCTAAATTGCAATTCTAATTTTTTTTAAATTAAACTTTTTAAATTAATGATTAAATTGTAATTCTAAAACTCTTTAAATTAATGCCTAAATTGTAATCCTAAAACTCTTTAAATTAAACTTTTTAAATTAATGGCTACATTGTAATTCTAAAACTCTTTAAATTAATGCCTAAATTGTAATTCTAAAACTCTTCAAATTAAACTCTTTAAATTAATGCCTAAAGTGTAATTCTAAACTCTTTAAATTAATGACTAAATTTAAATTCTTAAACTCTTTAAATTAATGGCTAAATTATAATTTTATTTATTTTAACTAAACTCTTTAAATTAATGACTAAATTCTAATTGTAAAGCTCTTTAAATTAATGTCTAAATTGTAATTCTAAATTTTTTTAATTTAAACTCTTTAAATTAATGCTAAAATTATAATTCTAAAACTCTTTTAATTAATACCTAAATTGTAATTCAAAAAATATTTAACATTAATGCATAAATTAGTGCAAAATTAATGTCTAAATTTGTGAAAAGTATATGAATTAAAACTTTCATTATATGTTGAATTTAAAAATTGGGTTAAATTTATTCATTTTCAAATTTTTTAGAATAGTGATACAAAAATAATTTCTAAATTAGAGGAATTCTAAAATTCCTTATACATATTAAATATGTTGAATTTGATTATAAATCTACGTTCAAATTTTTTAAAAAATATTGAGGTAAATTAATGACTAATTGTAATTCTAATACTTCTTAAATTAATGTTTAAATTATAATTCTAAATTTTTTAGAATTAATATCTAAATTGTAATTCTAAATATTTTAAATTAATTTTTTAAATTAACGACTAAATTATAATTCTAAAACTCTTTAAATTAATGCCTAAATTTTAATTCTAAATTTTTTTAAATTAATGCGTAAATTATAATTCAAAAACTTTTAAAATTAAACTTCTAAAATTATTACAAAATTAATGGCTAAATTACTAGAAGGTATTTTAATTAATATTTTTTTTTTATTTTGTGATGTTTAATTATGAAAATATTTTTTTTATGAAGTTATCTGTTAGCATGTTAATAAATAAAATTATATTTTTATCATTTATAAATTAACGGTTAAAATTTTTGTTATTATTTATAAAAAAAAAAATGTATTAGAGTATTTCTCTATTTAGTTTTGCAAAGTGACATGGCATTATTTATATTATATTTAAATTGATTAATATATAATTTTTGCTGTCCTATTAAAAAAGTTCTTATCTTTATACATTTTATACATTTTTATTCCGATTCCTTTTAATCTAATAACATACAAATTACGCACATGCGCTCATTTAAGTTGATTAAAATCCATACTCTTTTTTATGTATGAAAATTTATGTGTGACATGACCTACTACACTAAATGCACAGCTTTTTCTTATTATACAGTAATTAATTTGATGATTCTAGAAGATTCTGGCCCTAAATTTCAAACGCTTGATAGGGAATTCCTTGTTACCTTATTAAGTCTTGGTCACTGGAAGTAACATGACAGAAAAATATAAGATAAATCCACAATTGTGTTGCTTTCATTTACCTACTCATACCCTGCATGTGAACTAAATTAATTTGGACAATACTTCAAACACCAAAGCCCAATTGTGTTTCTATTACATCATGTATTACTTTGTTTTTTTTTATTTTATTTTTTTTTGTCTGTATTAAAAAGAAAGAATAAAAAAAAATTAAATTACAGAAAATCTCTATAATATACTGTTTTTCACTTTACTCCCTGTTTTTAAAAAACTTATATTTTGTCCCCTCGTAATTATGAAATTGTGTATTTACATCCCCGCTGTCAGCATTCCGTTAGTGAGCCGTCAAATATTTAGGTAATATACCGAAAATACCCTTCAACCTCTTCTTCTCCCGATCGCTCCGAGGCCGAGCTCCGTCGCTCCGTGAGGGATCCTGCCGCCGCCGTTGTCGCGAGCCCTCGGCGATCGTCGGTGCAGTCGTCGCCCGGGCCCTCCCCGGCGACGGCGCTTCAGGTCAGGCGCGGCCCGAGGCTGGTGGGGCGCCACGTGGCGGCGCCCTACTAGCCGCACCACTGCGCGCAGCACGCGCGCCAGGGAAAGCGCGCGCGCGTGCTGGCGCAGGTCAGCGCGCGGGGACCCGCGCCTCCTCTAGCGCGGGTCAGCGCGGGGTGGGGGGGCGCCACGTGGCGGGCCCCCATAGGCCGCCGTGGGTTGACCTAGTCCCGGGAGCGCCGCGCTTCACGCGTCCGCGCGGGGATGCGGCTCCCTGAGCACCCCCGACCTCTCCGACGGCGGGGGAGACGACGACGATAGCGTGGGGAGGAGGAGGAGAGCCTCTCGGCGGGGGCGGGGGCGGCAGTGGAGTCGGAGGGGAGCACAGGGATAAGTTCAGGGATAAGGAAGGCATCATTGTCATTTTGCCTATTCTGTTAACCCCGTTGCCTTATACAAATAATTACGTAATTACGAGGAGCAAAATGAAACTTTTTTAAAGACAGGGGGGCAAAATAAAAAAGCGGTATATTATGAAATTTTCTGTAATTTAGCCATAAAAAAATATATAATTTATCTGAACTACGAACTATTTTAAATTAACTATTCAATCTTTTAAAAGTTTAATTTTACTGTCTAATCTTTTAGTTTTGCTTGATTTAAGCTAGTCAGCGATATTTTAGCTTCAAAATTTGAATGTGTTGTTTATTTTTACAGACTTAGTTAGTATACTCTACGCAATTATTGTGACTATAAATTTATTAATATAAGTAATTAGCTTAAATTTTGAAATCAATATATCGTTAATTGATTCTAATTAAACAAATTAGAAAATTAAATAGTAAATTTTAAATTTTAAAAATTTGAATAGTCAATTTAAAATAATTTGAAGTTCAGATAAGTTATGTACTTTTTTTTTATTCTTTCTTTTAATATAGTGAAAAAAAAAATAAAGTAATACGTGATGTACTAGAAAACCAATTGGGAACTAGGGTTTGAACTATTGTTCGAATTAATTTAGGACACGTGCAGGGTATGAGTAGGTAAATGAAAGCAACACAATTGTGGACAACTAAAAAGTAAAATTAGAATTTTATAAATTTGAATAGCAAAATTAAGATAGTTCATGTAAAAAAATTATAATGGTCTTATTAATTTTCTAAATTTATTATCACGAAACAAAAATTAAAATTATTCAATAATTCCTTTAAATTTTATTTTATCTGTGACGGAACCGACCATGGATCAATTCCCCTTTCATTTGGAAGTATTGAATACAACCATAATTCTATTCTGAGTTTTATGTTATTTCTTCCAAACACATGTGTAACTAGCTCTAATATCACTTGTCGGATAGTTGACGCTAATCATTATTCATAAAAATTTGAGCTATTAAAAATACGCAACTAATTCACCTAAAGTATATAGGCACAACGCTCGCGAGTTTCGATCAAATTCAATTCATATGAACGTTAGGTCGATAGTTGGGTCTTTTACTGTTAGATCTATTGTGAAATACAGCTCCAATAAATTTATTAGGCTCACCCAACTCAACATAGTGTCATAATAAAAAATTTTGAGTTCGAACTTATGATTATTTCGTACAGGCTAGGCTACTTCTTTTTTTTTTTTTTTTTTTTTAATTATTATTTATTTGGCAAAGATTTCATTTAAAAAATAAAAAAGCTCCAGTAGTCTCTGAACCAAAGGGGTGTATTGTGCAAGAAGAACATTCTCCATCCTTAATTACCAACATCCAAACTCAATTCCCTTCGCAAGCTACAGGGCTTAATTCAGTTGTTAGAGGCCAAAACTCCCACCACTCAGAAGTAGTAGTACAATAATTCTCAGGAGAACTACTGCAGTTGAAATCGCACTGCTGTTCTCCCACTCCTACCGAAGTGAGGCACCCACTAACCTCAGGCTCTCCCAAATACAACAATCCTGCACCATCTTCATCTTCTTCTTCTTCTTCTTTTCTCCTTTCCTGCTCTAAATTCGATACATTTTCTTTCTCCGACCCCTCTCTCGATCGATCGCCGCTGTTTCTCGACCCACCGTCCTTTCCCTTCTCCTCTGTTTGTTTCTGGAGCAATTCGTTCAGCTTCTGCAACTGTTAGAACAAAAGAAACGTAGCATATAATTCTTCTGAATTTTAACTTGTGTTTATGCATCAAACTTTAATTTTTTAGTTCCCTTAAAGAAATAAATAAAAACAAAAACGAACACAGTGACGTTTTAATCAATCAGAACAAATTAAAATTGGCATGAGGGGGCAGGATAGGATCCTCGCGTCTACCTGTCTGAGGAGGATCTGCTTGTCGCTGCGGAGGGCGTCGACGGCGGCGAAGAGGGCGTCGTGGTCGGCGCGCAATGCGGCGAATTCGTGCTCGAGCTGCTTGGACTTCCAGCGGGCGCGCTTGTTCTGGAACCAGATGGCGACCTGGCGCGGCTGCAGCCCCAGATCCTGCGCCAGCTGCGCCTTCTTCTTCGGCTCCAGCTTCGCCTGCGCCTCGAACGTCGTCTCCAGCGACCGCACCTGCTGATCGCTGAACCGCCGCTTTTTCGTGAACTCTCTTCGCCTCCCCCGCTTCCCCTCGAAGTCGTTTATCGACGTGAAAGGATCTGCATCTCCTGCAGCCTCTCTTAGGAACCACTCCTCGCTATGATCCATTTGTTGCTTCGCAGTGGCGATAATTAAATTGGATCTTTTCTCTCTTTTTTTTTTTTTTTTTTTTTTTTTTTTTTTGGATCCAATTTACTCCCACCCTCTTCTGGTTCTCTCTGTTTTATATTGGGAATTTGGCATATCTAAGAAAACAAGGGGCCGTGTGTGAGCGTGAAATGCGGCTGCAGAACAGCAGGGGTATTAGAAGCTTCAGCTGCTTAGGTGGGTGGAAAAACTTTGCCCGCACCCGGTGCACGCATATCTCCATACGGACGGATATTATATAAAAAATATAAATATTTAATTTTACTATTTAATTTTTTAATTTATTTAATTTAAGTCGGTCAATAATATTTTAATTTTAAATTTTACGATAGTTATTTACTGTAATGTATTCATTACTACAATTTGATTAGTTTTGTGGTTGAATTTTAGTTGAACTATAATTAATATTTAAATCTAAATTGATTAAAATTTAAATATTAGTTACAATAGAAATTTAATTAGATAAAAATTTGGATAATTTACCTGTACCTATATGGTATGGTCAAAGTGTTTATAATTTTAAATACACGTAATATACGGTTGCAAGAGGCAGTATGTGGCTTTAGTAGTAGTGGGTCATTAGTATACATTTTGCATATACGTATAGAATGAGAGAAAAATCTTTTAGATTTATAAAAAGCGATAGATGAATAAGAGAGATTCAGAAAAAATAATCTAATTAAAATGTGAGAAAATAATCAGGTGTAATTTTCTTATTTGTTAGTAAATCATACTTCACATATATATTTTGTGTTTAATTTTTTTCGATTAAAAAGAGATTTATAATAAAATTTTTATTTGACGTTTTCGTTATATAATTCCAATCATCGGTACCGAAAGATATATCATGTCAATAGCAGACGGTATCAGAATAATTTACGAATTTTTAAAATCACCTAATTTTTAACATTTATACCATTACATTAATTATACCAAATAAATTTATAAAAATAAATAATATATTTAAAATTTAAAATTAAAATATTATCGACCAATTCAAATTAAATAAATTAGAAATAGTTAGTATAATTTTCAATAGCTTATTTAGCTCGAATCACACGTGTGCCTTTCAAAATTTAGACGGTCAAAATTTCTAGATTCTTAATTAGCCGTATTGGGGTTAGGAACCAATGAGCAACTTCAAATTAAAAAAAAAAAAAAAAAAAAAAAAAAAAAAGACAATACTAAACTTTGACTACACCTCATGTGGTTCTTCAATCAATGCTCACCTCCTAACTATGTAATGTTATTTACTGTACTAAGTTGTGTAATTAGTTTATCTTGCGGGTATAATTCTTTAATTATGCGTGTTCATTTATTATACATAATCTATTTATTACATTAAGTTGAATTGTAATTAGTATTTTATTGCACCATAAATACCTCGTACTTAAGGCAAATTATGAAAGTTGTTTTTCAGTTTCTGGTTAAATTTGACCTTCATTTCATGTGCAATGTTATTTGTACATTCAAAAATTAATCGTAAAAATTATATTTATTTATACTGTTAGGATTTGATTAGATTTGTAGTTGAATCCTAGTTGGATTAAAATTAATATTTAAATCTTAAAGAGATAAGTTTGTTAAGATTTAAATATTAATTAGAATAAAAATTTATTTAAACTAGGATTTGGATAGTTTTTTATGTAAGCTATATGTCACGCCCCGGGGATAACCAGAACCCGGGCCCGCCAACAGATCCGCCGTGTACACAGAATTTTCCATGTACACGAAGCGCTGGTAACCTGCTCAGATAGATAATAAACAATAGAAGAGCATAACAGAGCTGAACTAATAGAACTAACAGTAATCTCAGACTGAAATAAACAGTAAACTGAAATAAAAGTACAATATACTCCCAGCTCACCATAAATAATACAACCAGCTGGCCACAGCCAGACCCAAAAGTAAACTACTATGTCTGAGATACAAAAGGGGAGTACAGTAATAGTCTAGCTAACTCTCGCTCGGGGTAGACGATCTAGCTAGTCGGCGATCCTCTTACCTCGATCTGCTGCCGAAGGCCCAGCAGCTCCCACAGTCGACTCTGCAAAACAAAGGGGAAGAAAGAACAAGAAACAACAATGGGGGTGAGAACTACTAGATAAACCAGTAGCCTCCCCTAGTGGGTAAAACCTCTGATGCTGACGCACCCACTAGGAATAAAGAGGCAAAAAGGAAAGAACAGTGGTATGCAATAAAGACTGCTGAAAAGAAACTACCACTACTATGCCTCTAAATGCAGTGCCAAAAGATGACTGTATAGATGCAACTATAAAGCTGACTGCCCAAAGAAAACCCAATCAGTGGGCCAGGAAATACTGGCACTGCCTGCTCTGTCATCACTCACAACTCACCAACTGACCGGCACCCATCACGGTCTAAAAGCCTACTCCGGAGTGGCACTCGAGGGGAGCGACCCACACGAGTAAAGTATCTCTGAATCAATCATCTCTGTAACCAATGTCTCACAATAGCAGGACTGGATCATGACCATGATCAAAGTGGGAATACTCCATCCACTAATGCAACCCCGATCCCCAATCTGATGTGATAATAACATCCGGTCAACCGCCCAAAATCCGCGGTCACCGCTGAACCCATAAGTCCCAATCTGATAAGGTAAAAACATCTGGTCAACCGCCTAACATCCGCGGTTGCCACTATGCCCCACAATCCCCCAAGACAAGCCCAACTGTCCCAAACTCAAGTCCAGACACCACTATCTCAAAATCCCGATCAGACTCGAGCATCATGCATCGATAGAGAAGAATAACAATAACACATGTTTTCTCCTAAGTCAAGTCCCATAATATAGTGCTGCAGTAAGATAGTGGCCTAACTAGATGTCCAATGAGCATGCAAGTGTTCTCTTTTAAAAACATTTAGAAAGGAGCTAAGTTTCATGTGAAGAATACTTTAGAATCATTTTACAAATATTGTTGGGTTACTAAATTGCATGCGGTTCACGATATAGCAATTGTCCAATTTCTTTGTCCCAGATTTATCACATAGAGGCTACTAAATTAATTTAGGGGCCCATACAATAGGTTCATATATCACAAGTTATCTATCACATGTATAATTGGGAAACTCTTTTATTCCTAGTGTGCAAATCAACAAAGAGGGATACGCAACCACCCACCTCGAAAAGCGTGCACAATGTACCCAGAAAATACCCGCTGTCCTCTAAACACACCGTCAGCTGTAACAATATCCTACAACATCACATAAGTGTACACGGTGTAAAAATAACAATTTCTAAACACACATTTGCTGTTTTAAAATCAGCACGCAAAACGAGGAATTTTCACCTCTGTCCCGAGCTCCTAAAATCCCAGAAAAATCACGGTTGCGTTCCTCGCGAAAAATCACCCAAAATCGACTCTTGAATCACCTCGATCCGATATTCCTACGCGGAGAAATAATTCGTCGAAGTTGCCGCTGTCCAAAGATCCAAACAGCAAAATAGGGTGTCAAATCACCTCGGGAATCGTGCCAAGAAATCGGAATCCGAAGAAACCATCAACACGAAAAACGAAGCCCTACCTCTTAGGAACACACTGGCGAAGAAATCGTCGGAATCGGACCTCTGTACTGCGCAGGGGACTCCTCGGACTGAAATGCGACGATAACGGGCCGAAATGGGGGAAAACCGAGGCACACTGTAAAATCCGGAACGCCGCTGTCGATCTTCCCGAAAATCTGGGAACGCACCACGAGGTAGAAAAATGTGAGAGGAACAACTTCTCTTCTCACACCTCTCCCTGGTTCTCTCTCTTTCTCTCGGAAAAAGCCCAAGAAAGAGAGGGGAGGGGCCTTTAATAGGCCCAACAAACAATTGGGAAATCCCCACTGTGTCCCCACTTTCGGGCGCAGTGGGGATTTCGGGCTGCTACAGTGCGGCCCGGCCCACCAATTTTCGGGCGGCTACAGTGCGGCCCAGCCCAACCCGGGCCGCACACGGGATCCCACCCCGTCCAACCGTCCGTCCAACCCGGCCCTGGGCCCGCCACGCGTCCGCCAAACAGGCGGCAGCCGTGCGGGCCCAGCGGGGACGCGCCACGCGTCCCCCTGCGGGGCGGCGGGGTGGGTGGCGCCCGCCAATGGCGGGGCGCCACGTGGCGGCCGCTTCCCCGCCCGCCACGCCCGCCGGGCGCCGCCTGCGCACCTGCGCCGCGCGTGCGTACGCCACGTGCGTACGGCCGCAGGTGCGCGCCTGCGGGTGCACCCCGCGCACCTGCGCCAACCAACCCGGGGCCGCCACGTGGCGCGCCCCGGTGCACCGTGCACCGCGCCCACCCCGCGCCTGCCCGGCCTGCCCGCGCTGCCCGCGCACCCTCCCGTGCGCCGCGCGCCCTGGACCGGACCAACGGGCGCCTGCCACGTGGCCCGCCGGTGCACCGTGCACCGGCGGCCCGCTCCGTGGACCGAGAGCCGTGCGCCGGCCCAATAACAAGGCGCCACGTGTCCCGGCCGGTCCACAGATCCCCCCATGCACCATTTTGCGCAGAAAACTTCCGGGGGTCCGTTTTTGGGCATCCGGACTCCAAATTAAATAAGTAAATAGCCGTTTTCAAGCGTTTTTCCGCGCTGAATCCAAATACGGCCTCCGTTTAGCCTGATTCCACTCCTAAAATTCGGCAAAGTCAGCCGAAGGTCAGGCTTGCTTCCAAATCCACTCTAAGTCCAAACAACACATCCCTTTGACATGTTGGGGCCCAACACACCAACACCAGGTGTTCCACACCCCAAACAGGGGAAAACACAGAGGGAAAAACTGGGACACTACATCCTCCCCCACTAACAAAAGTTTCGTCCTCGAAACTAAAATCATACCTCAATCCAGAGCCTCGAATAAGTAGGGGTAGGCGTCCATCATCTCTGACTCTGGCTCCCACGTCGCCTCGCGCTCATCATGATTGCTCCAAAGGATCTTCACATAGGGGATGGTCCGATTGCGCAATTCTTTCACATCCCGATCAAGAATCCGCACTGGGCGCTCCTCATATCTCAAATCCTTGCTGATCTCGAGGGGTGCAAAGTCGATGACGTGCGACGGGTCGAAGACGTACCTCCTCAGTGTGGAAACATGGAAAACATCGTGGACACCAGCCAGTCTCGGGGGAAGTGCAAGTCGATAAGCAACAGGCCCGATACGCTCCAACACCTCGAATGGTCCAATGTATCGGGGGCTGAGTTTCCCGCGAATGCCGAACCTCCTGATCCCCTTGGACGGCGAGACTTTCAAAAATACATGATCTCCAACCTGAAACTCTAAGTCTCGTCGCCGAACATCAGCATAACTCCTCTGTCGGCTCTGAGCGGTCTGAAGATGCTGTCGAATCACCCGGACCTTCTCCTCTGCCTCTAGCAGTATATCTGGCCCCAAGGTCCGTCTCTCGCCTACGTCACTCCAATAAAGTGGTGATCGGCACTTGCGTCCATACAACGCTTCAAACGGAGCCATCTGTATGCTCGCTTGAAAGCTGTTGTTGTACGCAAACTCAACCAAGGATAAGTGCCGAATCCAACCTCCGCCGAAATCCAAGACGCAAGCCCTCAGCATGTCCTCCAAGATCTGTATGGTCCGCTCTGACTGCCCATCAGTCTGAGGATGAAAAGCTGTACTGAATCTGAGCTGAGTCCCCATCGCAGTCTGCAAACTCCCCCAAAAACGCGAGGCAAACCTCGGATCCCTATCTGACACAATGGAGGCGGGTACTCCATGCAGTCTCACAATCTCATCAAGGTATAGCTGGGCTAGTCGATCGAGTGGCCAAGTAGTCTGCATAGGCAAAAAGTGCGCTGACTTAGTAAGTCGATCCACCACTACCCAGATAGCATCTGCTCCGCCCTGTGCCCTCGGCAATCCGACCACGAAGTCCATGGTAATGTGGTCCCATTTCCACTCAGGGATGGGGAGACTTTGTAACTTGCCAGCTGGCACCCGATGCTCAGCTTTTACTTGCTGACAAGTCAAACACTGGGCCACAAATCTCCCGACATCCCTCTTCATGCCATTCCACCAAAAATGTGCCTTGAGGTCCTTATACATCTTAGTCCCCCCAGGATGAAGGGTATAAGGTGTATAATGGGCCTCTCTCAATATCTGCTCTCTGATCTCAGCATCCACTGGCACACATGCTCGGTCCCTGTACCTCAGTACTCCCGCAGCATCCACTGTAAAATCCCCTGACTGATCACTCGGAAGCTGATCTCGAATCCTGGTCAAGTGGGGGTCCTCACTCTGTTTCTCCCTGATCCTGTCCAGCAGAGTGGGCTGCACGACTAATGACGTCAGTCTAGCAGAGACCCCAGGGGACACAACCTCTATCTCGAGCCGTCTCATCTCCTCCAATAGGGGCGCCTGGTCTGTGATCAACATAGACAAACTCTGAACTGCTCTCCGGCTCAAAGCATCAGCGACCACGTTAGCCTTGCCTGGGTGGTAAAGGATATCCACATCATAATCCTTTAGTAGCTCTAACCACCTGCGCTGCCTCAAATTAAGCTCCTTCTGTGTGAACAGATACTTTAAGCTCTTGTGGTCGGTGTAGATCTCACAATGCTCCCCGTACAGGTAATGGCGCCAAAGCTTCAGTGCAAACACCACGGCAGCGAGCTCTAAGTCGTGGGTAGGGTAATTCTTCTCGTAATCCTTGAGCTGTCTCGATGCATAAGCAATTACCCTCCCATCCTGCATCAACACGCAACCCAGTCCACTGTGCGATGCGTCACTGTAGATCACATATCCTTTCCCCATAACAGGGAGGGAAAGGATAGGAGCAGTCATCAGTCTGTCCTTCAGCTCCTCGAAGCTCTTCTGGCAGTCCTCACTCCAGATAAACTTAACCCCTTTACGCGTCAACCGAGTGAGGGGTGTGGAAAGCTTCGCAAAGCCTTCCACAAACCGACGATAATAACCAGCTAATCCCATGAAGCTGCGCACCTCTGATACAGTCGTCGGTCGGGGCCAATCACGAACTGCCTCAATCTTCGCCGGGTCTACAGCTACACCGGCGGCGGAAATCACATGGCCCAAGAAAGCTACCTCCCGAAGCCAAAACTCGCACTTCACCAGCTTGGCATACAACTTCTTCTCCCGCAGAAGTTGTAGCACAGTCCTCAAGTGCTCCTCATGCTCGGCCTCGCTCCGGGAGTAAACCAGGATATCATCTATGAACACCACCACAAATCGATCCAGGAATGGCCGAAATATCCTGTTCATCAAGTCCATAAAGGCGGCAGGGGCATTAGTCAATCCAAATGGCATAACTGTAAACTCATAATGCCCGTACCGTGATCTGAAAGCAGTCTTAGGAATATCCTCGGCCTTCACCTTTAATTGGTGGTAACCAGACTGTAGATCAATCTTGGAAAAGACACAAGACCCTTGCAGCTGATCAAAGAGATCGTCGATGCGCGGCAGAGGGTACTTGTTCTTGATGGTCACTTTATTCAGCTCCCTATAGTCCACACACAGTCTAAGTGACCCATCTTTCTTCTTCACGAATAGCACCGGTGCTCCCCAGGGCGACACACTGGGTCTAATGAAACCCTTATCCATCAAGTCTTGCAACTGTGCTTTAAGCTCTCTCAGCTCAGCCGGTGCCATCCGGTAAGGAGCCTTAGAGATTGGCGCAGTTCCTGGGACTACGTCAATCACAAACTCAATCTCTCTGTCGGGCGGCATACAAGTCAGCTCAGGTGGAAACACATCCGGGAACTCGCGGACGATAGGGATATCCCCGAGTCCCGGTGCCGCCGTAGGCCCCTCTACAACACTAGCCAAAAAGGCTACACATCCTCGGTGAATCATCCGTCTCGCTCGGGAAGTCGAAACCATAGAGGCAAAGAAAGCGCTCTGACATCCCCGGTACACCAACACCTCCTGGTCTGGCTCTCTAAAAGTGACAGTCCTCTCGGCACAGTCAATAGTCGCAAAATACCGAGCCAGCCAGTCCATCCCGAGAATCACATCAAAATCCTGCAGCTGTCTCAAGACCAACAGGTCTGCTGGCATAATCCAGGACTCGATCTGCATCGGGCAGGACCAACAACACTCCTCCACGAGCAAAGTGTGATCGGGAATCTGTACCTCTCGTGCACGTGGCAAAAGTCCTACCTCTAACCCATGTAATGATGCAAAAGATCTACTAATGAAAGAATGCGATGCTCCAGTATCAAATAAGGTGCGAGTCCTAATGCCAGAAAGTAAAGTGATACCTGCCACCACATGGTCTGCTGCTGAAGCATCCTCTACCTGTGCAGCATACACTCGCCCACTCTGAGCTGGAGGGCGATAATCTGTGGAATGGGAGGAAGATGGCCTGCTCGCTGGAGCATAAGGCCGCTGAGCCGTCGACCGCTGCTGCGATGATACAGGGGCAGATGCTGAAGAAGGGGCGGCTGAGGTCGAAAAGGGGCACGCAGCTCGAATGTGCCCTGGCTGTCCACATCCATAGCAACGACCCCACCGCTGGTCACAGGTGCCGGGGAAGTGCGGACCTCCACAGAAAATACAACTGCTGGGGGCCCGTGACTGTCGGGACTGCTGCTGCTGAGACTGTCGCTGTCGCTGTGGCTGCCGCTGAGATCCGCGCTGCGACGACTGCGATCTCTGCTGCTGCTGCTGCTGCTGCTGCTGGGGCCTCTGGGATCCACCAGGCCCTCGCCGCTCCGAACGCCCACGGCCCTGGAACTGAGGCGGTGGCGGTCGGGGCGGCCTCCAAGTACTGGCCTGTCCCCCTCATCCTGGGCTGGTCGCTTTCTGTCGGAGCCCTGAGCGACCGCGGCCCGCTGTCTGGCCACCACCTGATCACCTCTCTCCACCCACTGTGCATGCTCTGCGGCTGCATCCAGAGTCTGAAATCTCTGAGCATGCACCAGGGTGTAAATCTCTGGACGAAGGCCTCCCTCGAACATCTCAACCTGGTGCGGCCCGTCACGAGCGACGAAGGGCACGCAGTTCAACAACTCCATGAACTCCTGGAAATAGGCATGGGCCGATCGCTCGCCCTGCTGCAGGTTCTTCAAGTCGTCCTCCAACTTCTTCTTCACACTGGTCGAAAAATAGGTGTCCAGCACCAACCGTCGGAACTCCTCCCAGGGCAGCTGCCGAGAAATCCGGAACTCCGGTGGCTCCACCCGCTGCCACCAAAAATCAGCATCTCCGTCCAAACAGTGCACCGCCATGTGCACTCGATACTTCGGGTCGATGAAGAAATCCCGAAAAAGCTTCTCCATCGCAGAAAGCCATTTCCCAACAGCCGAGGGCGGGGCATCCCGCCCTGAGAATCTAGGTGGTCCCCGCTTAACAAACTGGGCGAGTTTGTCAGCAAAATCCCGCTCCTCCTCCGCAGTCAAAGGCTGTATAGCTCCAGGAGCCCCGCTACTCGAAGATGGCGCTGACGGCACAAAAGGGGCAACAGGGGGCACAAAGGCCTCAGGAACAGCTGGGGGTGGTGTCTCTCTCTGCGCGAGCAGCTGATCAATCCTCTGCTGCTGCTGACGATGGCTCTCCGCCAATTGGGCCAACATGGCCCGCAGCTCACCAATTCTCAGTGGATCCCGTCTGCTCCGGCTCAACAGGGGGTGTAGGGGCACCCAGAGCGGGAATCCGACGTCGGGGAGGCATCCTGCCACAAGAAAACACGAATCAGTAACATAACCCCACACGACCCAATCTAGCGAAAGTCAAAGACATCCCCCAATTTCTGCGACTTTATGTTGTCTGCAGCCAACATAACGGTCCACCAGAAATTGGGTATGTCGATCCCTCCTCACTCACTGGAAGAGTCCAATAAATAAATCAACGACTTTCGCAAAGTGTCACGCCTCTCACGCCCTATCATCCTAGGGTCTGCCAAAAGCCTAGGGTTTCCTAAGTCCCAACTGACCTATCCCTAAGCTCTGATACCAACTTAATCTGTCACGCCCCGGGGATAACCAGAACCCGGGCCCGCCAACAGATCCGCCGTGTACACAGAATTTTCCATGTACACGAAGCGCTGGTAACCTGCTCAGATAGATAATAAACAATAGAAGAGCATAACAGAGCTGAACTAATAGAACTAACAGTAATCTCAGACTGAAATAAACTGTAAACTGAAATAAAAGTACAATACACTCCCAGCTCACCATAAATAATACAACCAGCTGGCCACAGCCAGACCCAAAAGTAAACTACTATGTCTGAGATACAAAAGGGGAGTACAGTAATAGTCTAGCTAAACTCTCGCTCGGGGTAGACGATCTAGCTAGTCGGCGATCCTCTTACCTCGATCTGCTGCCGAAGGCCCAGCAGCTCCCACAGTCGACTCTGCAAAACAAAGGGGAAGAAAGAACAAGAAACAACAATGGGGGTGAGAACTACTAGATAAACCAGTAGCCTCCCCTAGTGGGTAAAACCTCTGATGCTGACGCACCCACTAGGAATAAAGAGGCAAAAAGGAAGGAACAGTGGTATGCAATAAAGACTGCTGAAAAGAAACTACCACTACTATGCCTCTAAATGCAGTGCCAAAAGGTGACTGTATAGATGCAACTATAAAGCTGACTGCCCAAAGAAAACCCAATCAGTGGGCCAGGAAATACTGGCACTGCCTGCTCTGTCATCACTCACAACTCACCAACTGACCGGCACCCATCACGGTCTAAAAGCCTACTCCGGAGTGGCACTCGAGGGGAGCGACCCACACGAGTAAAGTATCTCTGTATCAATCATCACTGTAACCAATGTCTCACAATAGCAGGACTGGATCATGACCATGATCAAAGTGGGAATACTCCATCCACTAATGCAACCCCGATCCCCAATCTGATGTGATAACAACATCCGGTCAACCGCCCACAATCCGCGGTCACCGCTGAACCCATAAGTCCCAATCTGATAAGGTAAAAACATCTGGTCAACCGCCTAACATCCGCGGTTGCCACTATGCCCCACAATCCCCCAAGACAAGCCCAACTGTCCCAAACTCAAAGTCCAGACACCACTATCTCAAAATCCCGATCAGACTCGAGCATCATGCATCGATAGAGAAGAATAACAATAACACATGTTTTCTCCTAAGTCAAGTCCCAGAATATAGTGCTGCAGTAAGATAGTGGCCTAACTAGATGTCCAATGAGCATGCAAGTGTTCTCTTTTAAAAACATTTAGAAAGGAGCTAAGTTTCATGTGAAGAATACTTTAGAATCATTTTACAAATATTGTTGGGTTACTAAATTGCATGCGGTTCACGATACAGCAATTGTCCAATTTCTTTGTCCCAGATTTATCACATAGAGGCTACTAAATTAATTTAGGGGCCCATACAATAGGTATATATATATCACAAGTTATCTATCACATGCATAGTTGGGAAACTCTTTTATTCCTAGTGTGCAAATCAACAAAGAGGGATACGCAACCACCCACCTCGAAAAGCGTGCACGATGTACCCAGAAAATACCCGCTGTCCCCTAAACACACCGTCAGCTGTAACAATGTCCTACAACATCACATAAGTGTACACGGTGTAAATATAACAATTTCTAAACACACATTTGCTGTTTTAAAATCAGCACGCAAAACGAGGAATTTTCACCTCTGTCCCGAGCTCCTAAAATCCCAGAAAATCACGGTTGCGTTCCTCGCGAAAAATCACCCAAAATCGACTCTTGAATCACCCCGATCCGATATTCCTACGCGGAGAAATAATTCGTCGAAGTTGCCGCTGTCCAAAGATCCAAACAGCAAAATGGGGTGTCAAATCACCTCGGGAAGCGTGCCAAGAAATCGGAATCCGAAGAAACTATCAACACGAAAAACGAAGCCCTACCTCTTAGGAACACACTGGCGCAGAAATCGTCGGAATCGGACCTCTGTACTGCGCAGGGGACTCCTCGGACTGAAAGGCGACGATAACGGGCCGAAATGGGGGAAAACCGAGGCACGCTGTAAAATCCGGAACGCCGCTGTCGATCTTCCCGAAAATCTGGGAACGCACCACGAGGTAGAAAAATGTGAGAGGAAAAACTTCTCTTCTCACACCTCTCCCTGGATCTCTCTCTTTCTCTCGGAAAAACCCAACAAAGAGAGGGGAGGGGCCTTTAAATAGGCCCAACAAACAAATGGAGAAATCCCCACTGTGTCCCCACTTTCGGGCGCAGTGGGGATTTCGGGCTGCTACAGTGCGGCCCGGCCCACCAATTTTCGGGCGGCTACAGTGCGGCCCAGCCCAACCCGGGCCGCACACGGGATCCCACCCCGTCCAACCGTCCGTCCAACCCGGCCCTGGGCCCGCCACGCGTCCGCCAAACAGGCGGCAGCCGTGCGGGCCCAGCGGGGACGCGCCACGCGTCCCCCTGCGGGGCGGCGGGGTGGGTGGCGCCCGCCAATGGCGGGGCGCCACGTGGCGGCCGCTTCCCCGCCCGCCACGCCCGCCGGGCGCCGCCTGCGCACCTGCGCCGCGCGTGCGTACGGCCACGTGCGTACGGCCGCAGGTGCGCGCCCGCGGGTGCACCCCGCGCACCTGCGCCAACCAACCCGGGGCCGCCACGTGGCGCGCCCCGGTGCACCGTGCACCGCGCCCATCCCCGCGCCTGCCCGGCCTGCCCGCGCTGCCCGCGCACCCTCCCGTGCGCCGCGCGCCCTGGACCGGACCAACGGGCGTCTGCCACGTGGCCCGCCGGTGCACCGTGCACCGGCGGCCCGCTCCGTGGACCGAGAGCCGTGCGCCGGCCCAATAACAAGGCGCCACGTGTCCCGGCCGGTCCACAGATCCCCCCATGCACCATTTTGCGCAGAAAACTTCCGGGGGTCCGTTTTTGGGCATCCGGACTCCAAATTAAATAAGTAAATAGCCGTTTTCAAGCGTTTTTCCGCGCTGAATCCAAATACGGCCTCCGTTTAGCCTGATTCCACTCCTAAAATTCGGCAAAGTCAGCCGAAGGTCAGGCTCGCTTCCAAATCCACTCTAAGCCCAAACAACACATCCCTTTGACATGTTGGGGCCCAACACACCAACACTAGGTGTTCCACACCCCAAACAGGGGAAAACACAGGGGAAAAACTGGGACACTACA
>CM054931.1:6459983-6479983 GCA_029168755.2 Tillandsia fasciculata
AAAGTGCATGCGGTTCACGATACAGCAACTGTCCAATTTCTTTGTCCCAGATTTATCACATAGAGGCTACTAAATTAATTTAGGGGCCCATACAATAGGTTTATATATATATCACAAGTTGTCTATCACATGCATAGTTGGGAAACCCTTTTATTCCTATGTGCAAATCAACAAAGAGGGATACGCAACCACCCACCTCGAAAAGCATGCACGATGTTCCCAGAAATACCCGCTGTCCTCTAAACACACCGTCAGCTGTAACAATGTCCTACAACATCACATAAGTGTACACGGTGTAAATATAACAATTTCTAAACACACACATTGCTGTTTTAAAATTAGCACGCAAAACGAGGAATTTTCACCTCTGTCCCGAGCTCCTAAAATCTCAGAAAATTCACGGTTGCGTTCTTCGCGAAAATCACCCAAAATCGACTCTTGAATCACCCCGATCCGATATCCCTACGCGGAGAAATAAATCGGCGAAGTTGCCGCTGTCCAAAGATCCAAACAGCAAAATGGGGTGTCAAATCACCTCGGGAGCATGCAAGAAATCGGAATCCGAAGAAACTATCAACACGAAAACGAAGCCCTACCTCTTAGGAACACACTGGCGCAGAAATCGTCGGAATCGGACCTCCTGTACTGCGCAGGGGACTCCTCGGACTGAAGGCGACGATAACGGGCCGAAATGGGGGAAAACCGAGGCACGCTGTAAAATCCGGAACGCCGCTGTCGATCTTCCCGAAAATCTGGAACGCACCACGAGGTAGAAAAATGTGAGAGGAACAACTTCTTTTCTCAAACCTCTCCCAGGATCTCTCTCTTTCTCTCGGAAAAAGCCCAACAAAGAGAGGGGAGGGGCCTTTAAATAGGCCCAACAAACAAATGGAGAAATCCCCACTGTGTCCCCACTTTCGGGCGCAGTGGGGATTTCGGGCTGCTACAGTGCGGGCCCGGCCCACCAATTTTCGGCGGGCTACAGTGCGGCCCAGCCCAACCCGGGCCGCACACGGGATCCCACCCCCGTCCAACCGTCCGTCCAACCCGGCCCTGGGCCGCCCCCCACGCGTCCGCCAAACAGGCGGCAGCCGGCGGGCCCAGCTGGACGCGCCACGCGTCCCCTGCGGGGCGGCGGGGTGGGTGGCGCCCGCCAATGGCGGGGCGCCACGTGCCGGCCGCTTCCCCGCCCCGCACGCCCTCCGGGCGCCGCCTGCGCACCTGCGCCGCGCGTGCGTACGGCCACGTTGCGTACGGCCGCAGGTGCGGCGCCCGCGGGTGCACCCGCGCAACTGCGCAACCAACCCGGGGCCGCCACGTGGCGCGCCCCGGTGCACCGTGCACGCCCATCCCGCGCCTGCCCGGCCTGCCCGCGCTGCCCGCGCCCCTCCGTGCGCCGCGCGCGCCTGGACCGGACCAACGGGCGTCTGCCACTTGGCCCGCCGGTGCACCGTGCACCGGCGGCCCGCTCCGTGGCCCGAGAGCCTTGCGCCGGCCCAATAACAGGCGCCACGTGTCCCATCCGGTCCACAGATCCCCCCCATGCACCATTTTGCGCAGAAAACTTCCGGGGGTCCGTTTTTGGGCATCCGGACTCCAAATTAAATAAGTAAATAGCCGTTTTCAAGCGTTTTTCCGCGCTGAATCCAAATACGCCTCACGTTTAGCCTGATTCCACTCCTAAAATTTGGCAAAGTCAGCCGAAGGTCAGCTCGCTTCCAAATCCACTCTCAAGCCCAAACAACACATCCCTTTGACATGTGGGGCCCAACACACCAACACCAGGTGTTCCACACCCAAACAGGGGAAAACACAGAGGGAAAAACTGGACACTACACTATAAATATAGCATGTGTTATTATTTTAACGAGGTGTTAAGGAGGATATACCCACGATGGTGGTAATACCCATGGAGGTGGTGGGGGCTAGGATTTAGCCACACCCATATAGTGGTATTCACAGCAAAGTGGTGTTAAGATAGTCACACCCACGATGGTGGTAATATCCATGGAGGTGGTGGGGGCTAGGATTTAGCCACACCCATATAGTGGTATCCACAGTACGGTGGTGTTAACGAGGTCACACCCATGGAGACGGTGGTGGTAATACTCATGGAGGTGGTGGGGGCTAGGATTTAGCCACACCCATATAGTGGTATTTACACCCACAGTGGTGGTAACACCAATGGAGGTGGTGGGAGTTAGGATTTAGCCACATCCAGAGTCTTCTAGGTTTATAGAAGACGAGAGAAGGGTGAGAGAGATTCAGGAGGAGGGCTCGGGTTGAAGCTACTCTATTGCAGAAGAAAAGAGGAGTCGGTGTAATTCTTTTCTTGGTTAATGAATCTTATTTCACCCGCATATTTTGTTTTGGTTTTCGTCTCTTTGTGGTTGTGATAATTCCAGTTATGTTGAGAGGACGGATTTTACGGTAAAATCCGATTTGACATTTCCGCTGCGGAATCCCAACACTAGGCGGTACCGGTGTAGATTGCGGTACCGGAGCGGATTGCGGATTCAGAGAATTTGGTACGGGGCGCGTACCGGATTTTTCCAACATAAACAAAAACAATATTTTATACTAATTTTGCCAATATTGTGTTTTAATATTAAAAATATTTAAACTCAAAAATTGAAGGGTGTAAATGCATGTGCGTTAACTAAATGCACAAACAGTAAAAAAATTCTCAAATTTCAAAAAAGAGAAAGGATTGTCAATTAACTTATTAGATGTTAAAATGTAAATTAAAGGGCCATTTGGTAATATTTGTACTAATTTAAAAATATTATATATTTTATATTTAGAATGACAAATTTATTACTATCTTATTAAGTCAAGGTTGTTAAAAAACTACTATATATTTATAAATTAATTATTAATAATTTTTATCTTTCTCCTAATTTATAATAATTTAACATTCCTACCATCTAGAATAATTTAATATTTTTGTTTGCATCTACTCAACTTGAATTAAACAATAATAATTTAAATATTTTTAATAAAAACTATAAAAAATTATTAGAATATTATATATCATAAACCAAACTTATTCTAAAGATAGTGTGTGGATGCGTCCGTTCATGGGATTAAATTTGGGTTCCAATTGGGTACTAACTCCAAATTAATTTATACCATTTATATAAATTAATCATAGATATATACTATGTACGGAGTCGTAGAAAATTTGCATTCGATAAGATAGCGTTTGGTTGAAAAATAATATTTAAAATAAAATTTTATTCTAATTTTATTTTTTAAACGTGTGTCCGATTATAGATAAAAAATTTTCCTAACAATAATTATTATATTTTTTTAGCAGTCGGTATAAGTGTTTACATTATTTTTTTTAAATAAATTTATTTCCACTTAGAGAACCAACTTAATTACAATAAATATAATTTAACTCTTACGTCAACTCTTTAATTAATATAGTTATTATATTAATTAATTATCTAACTATTAAATAATCAATTAATTGATTTATTAATTTATTAATTTATTTGTAATTAAATAAATATTAACTAACAATTATTTTGTTAATTAATATTTTAAATTATCTAGCAATAATTAATTGAATAAGTTAAATTATTATTTAATTAATATTTTTATATTAATTAATTAGATAAAAATATTATTATTTTAAAATTAAAATAATTCTTATTTTCGCTATTTCAATCTATTTTTTATCCAAAAACAAAATTAATTTTATTTTTTTTATTCTCAAAAAAATATTTGAATAATTAATATTCAAGATTTTAAGCTTAAAATTTAATTACTTCATATTTTTAAGAATATATATAAGTGTACAGCCCTTTTGGGGTGTATATCTTACACCCCACCCTATTCTGGAATAGGGTGAATTCCACTCGATGTGACGAGCGGAGGTATTCCCACTTTAGGATAGGGTGGGGTGTAAGATGTACATCTCAAAAGGGGTTACATCTAGTATTGCTTTATTTTTAATGAAGAGGGATGCTAAGTGTACACCTTTTTAGGGTATACATCCTACATCCCATTTCATTCTGGGACGAATATTATTCCACTCATCACATCGAGTGACGAGTAAAATTCACCCTACCCCAGGATGAGGTGGGGTGTAATATATACACTCCTAAAGGGATGTATACTTATATAGAGTCCGGCTAGAATACTATCGATAGCACCAAGCAATTGGTGCTATCAAGTTTTTTGCCGTTGGATGAAAAAATATGCGGTTGAGATTATAGTAGTCTCCTAAAATTTTTACTATTCAACCAACCAACTAGTAAATCCTAGGGAACCACTATTATCTTAATCACACATTTTTTAATCCAAAGACTAAAAACTTGATAGTACCAATGATTTGGTACTATCGATAGTCTTCTAGTCTAATTCTACTTATATATATCTTTTAATAAATTTAGTTTTTTTTTTTTTTTTTTTTTTTTTTTTTTTTTTTGACGTGGAAAGTTTGGACCAATGGGAAGGGAAATCGTGGACGACTCTACATCCCTTCTTCTCTACTTCGCCACCAAACAAAAAAATCGCTGTCAAGACGGGGGAGTGGGGTGGGGAGAGCGGCTTCCGCTATCACGCGATTGCATGCTACTGCGGACGTGGCGTAGGAGGATGTGTCGTTTTGTGCGGGTGGGAGGTAATGTGCCCCTCGCTCGTCTTCTTAAGATGGACCTCTGGACACTCTCGTGGCCTCGCAGGGAATATCGTACGCCCTACGTGTCCATTCCATTGGCCTTTCTTATCGCTTCCCAAGAGCACGCCACATGGGAACTGCCCTTTTTTTTTTTTTTTTTTTTTTTTTTTCTCTTTTGCTTTCTTTGTGGGTTTGCTTTTGCTCCTCTCTTTATGTTTCAGAGTTATCGACACACATCTTATCTATTTTTATGTTTCAAATTTATTGATACAGATCTTATCCATTATATCGTATTATATTATTATATTACTAAAATATTAATACGATCTAATTTTTATATTAATAATATAGGTTAAATAATTGATAATATACATGATAAATAATTAGAATATTTCATTTTTTAAAAAAATAAAATTGATAAGTTTTCGGTATGATTTAATATCACAATATTTAAATTTTTCATTTGATTTTGTGTATTTATTTAATCATTTTTTTTTGTTTTATTTTATTTTTCTTTCAGCCGAAATCAATTATGATATTTAAAAAATTATAGAATTATAAGTGAATTTGATTTAGAATGAATCAGATAATAAAAATAGACATTTACAATTAAAAATAACTTCATCTTTCTCCATAGTAAGTAAAATAGACAGAATAGATATTATTTAAATAAAAATTTCAGAGAGTACTCTTTAATAATTAATACTATAAAAAAGAAAATATTAAATATGTACTATTTTTAAATTTATAATTAATTAATATAGTATAGTGATCTCGTCTTGTAATGAATAGTTGTTATTGTAGAGCTAAAAATATAATTTACTGAACAAACGAATATATATATATATTATATATATATATATATATATATATATATATATATATAGAGTTGAGCTGAAATGCTATTGATAGCACCAGCCCAACTTTGCCACCCATTTTATACCCTTTGGATTGCGTTGAGATTTGTGAAAGCTATTTAATTTTTACTTTTCTTTTTACTTTTTCTTTTTTCTTTTTTTTCATTAAATAGCTTTCACAAATCTCAACGCAATCCAAAGGGTATAAAATGGTGGCAAAGTTGGGCTGGTGCTATCAAGGCATTCCAGCCCACCTATATATATATATATATAATATATATATATATATATTATATATAGTATATATATATATATATAAGATAAACAATAATCTCATTTTGATATACAAACTAAATTATTCTTTTCAAATCAATTAATAAAAAGCTAATATTATTTTACCCACAATAAAAAGAAAATTTCAATATAAATAGAAATTTTTTATAATTTGATTAGAAAAAAAAGAAGATATTTAAAAATAAAAGTACATATTTAAATAAAAATAAAAAATTCAACTCAACTCAACTTATTTTTTTATCATAAAATTGTTATATATATATATATATATATATATATATATATATATATATATATATAATATTATCTATATTATTTTATTTTATTTTATTTTTAAAAGTATCAAGTTATTGATATTTATAGATTTTTTGTGACATCCTAATAGTTTTACATCGGATAGGAGTGTGGATATATTTGGGTATATATAAAACATGGACACTAATAATAATAACTGAATTTAAATATTTTTAGCTGTGGTTTAGGCCTAACGGTGGAAAACTTACAATCACCAATTGCTTGGTGCTTGTACAACTATAGTAGTCCTATATATATATATATAGTTCGAATGCTATGCTATTGATAACACCAAGTATATAGTACTATCAAGTTTTTAGCGTTAAATCTATCTTTTTAATCATTTTTCATTTTTTAAATCATACTCTTTTTTTTTTTTTTTTTCCAATCACTCACTAAATCCTAGATGTCCACTATCATCCTAATCGCACATCTTTTTATCTAAGGATTAAAAATTTAATAGCACTAATGACTTGATGCTATTAATAGTATGGTAGCATAATTATATATTGTAAAGTACCGGATTTTCGGCACATAAATAAATGTAAATAAAGGTGGTATGAAATACTAGTGTTATGAAAGTTAGGAAAGTAAAGAATATGTGGACGCGAGTTGGGCCCAAATCGGGTTAAAATGGAGAGATCTAAAAATTTATTTGAGAAAGGGGGCCCAGATTTTTAATGAAAAATTCACAGTGTCGGAAAATTCCGAGAAAATTACGGGAGCCCCGTAAATATGTTTTAAGACCACAGAAAAAGTTTCGCGTTGATCGGATACCCGATAGTGAAAACGGGCTCCGCCAACAGTGTCGAAAAATTCTGAGAAAATTTGGGGAGCTTCGTAATTATGTTTTAAGGTCACAGTAAAAATTTCGGGTTGATCGGATACCCGGATTGTGAGAACGGGGTCCGCCAATAATTCTAATACAGTGAGGCTTTTGGTGGCCCAGAAATGGCCCAAACTGAAAATTTAAAATTTTCTGTGGTAAATTAAGCTGAAACGAAGTCGTCTGTCAAATTTGGACGGAAACGGACGAAAAATGGACAGAAAACGAGACGAAAACGGATTTCCAAGACGCGCGGCGCGCTGCGCGAGGCGCACAGCTGGAGCGCACTTGGGCGCGGGTCAACATGGGCGCCAGGTGAGCGTGCGTGCTGGACCGGGTGCACCCGGCTGGGTCTTGTAGACCGACGGGTGCACCATAGACCGGTGGCCCGTGGACCATCTTTCTTCACTCCCTTCCTTTTCTTCTTCTTCTTTCCTCCCGCACCTCCATTTTTCTCTTCTTTCCTTTTCTTCTCCAACCGTGAGTGAGTGAGGAGAGAGAGAGAGATAGAGAGAGAGGAAAAGAAAAAAAGGAGAGGATTTTTGGCAAGCGAGCACACCGTGAACCTCGTGGAGCGCGCGAGGCGTTCAAAAAGCCGATGGACAGCGCGACTGTACGAGGTAACGTTATTTTCACGGTATTTTGGCATAATTTTTATGCTTCTTTGGGTTTAGATTTGACCCCATTATCGTGTTGCGTGTTAGGAACCGAGTTATACTGTGCCGTTTTGTTGCGCAGACTGTCGGGGACAATTTTGACGCGCCTCGTTTTGCGTGCCAATCCGAGGTACGTGCTCCGTTTTACGCACAGATTGAATTGTTGTGCACGGTTTTACATGCAGTTTATAAATTATACATCATTTTCGTACAGAGATAGAAAAATATGCACCGTTTTGCGTGCAACCTTACAGTTAAACTTGTACCGTTTTACGTGCAGATCATTTTATCGCGCACCGTTTTTGTGTGCAGTTTATAATATTATACATCATTTTTCGTGTAGAGATAGAGAAAATATGCACCGTTTTGCGTGCAACCTTACAGTTAAACTTGCACCGTTTTGCGTGCAGATCATTTTATCGCGCACCGTTTTGTGTGCAGTTTATAATATTATACATCATTTTTCGTGTAGAGATAGAAAAATATGCACCGTTTTGCGTGCAACCTTACAGTTAAACTTGCACCGTTTTGCGTGCAGATCATTTTATCGCGCACCGTTTTGTGTGCAGTTTATAATATTATACATCATTTTTCGTGTAGAGATAGAAAAATATGCACCGTTTTGCGTGCAACCTTACAGTTAAACTTGCACCGTTTTGCGTGCAGATCATTTTATCGCGCACGTTTGTGTGCAGTTTATAATATTATACATCATTTTTCGTGTAGAGATAGAAAAATATGCACCGCTTTGCGTGCAACCTTACAGTTAAACTTACACCGTTTTGCGTGCAGATCATTTTATCGCGCACCGTTTTGCGTGCAGTTTATAATATTATACATCGTTTTTCGTGCAGGGATAGAAAAATATGCACCGTTTTGCGTGCAACCCTATAGTTAGAATGCACCGTTTTGCGTGCAGAATTTAGGTACATGCACCGTTTTTGCGTGCCGACCGTGTTGTCGCGCACGTTTTGCGTGCAGACCTAATATTATGCATCGTTTTCGTGCAGGGTGAAAAACGTGCACCGTTTTGCGTGCAGATTTGAGGTACGTGCATCGTTTTGCGTGCCGGTTGTGTTGTCGCGCATCGTTTTGCGTGCACTCTCTAATATTATACATTATTTTTCGTACAGGGTTAGAAAAATGTGCACCGTTTTACGTGCAACCCTACGGTAGACCGTGCACCGTTTTGCGTGCAGATTCAAGGTACGTGCACCGTTTTGCGTGCCGGTTGATTTAACGCGCACCGTTTTGCGTGCAGACTAAAATGACGCACATCATTTTGCGTGTGTGTTTTTAGTGACGTGCATCGTTTTGCGTGCAGGTTTGGTGGACGTGCACCGTTTTGCGTGCAGACTCGAGAGAAGTGCATCGTTTTGCGTGCAAGCTCGAGGAGACAAGTGGAATCGCGCGGAGACCAATTGCAAGTGTCTACAAGCAATTGGGTACACTACAAGGTGGGGAATTCTGCCGAAATTGGGTGACCTCTCCCCTTGCTCCTTTGCTTTTCGATTCGAAGCATGATAGTAGCCTGTTAGAGGCGTTAGGTAATTATGAATAAGATTGCATGTTTAGAGGAACACAGATGAAAAGAGCAACTGTTGGTTGCCAATAACAGATGATATATGTGCATGTGTAGAGAAATTTAGAGAAAAAGTGATATTTATGATTTATCCACAATAGGGGATAAACTTGTATGTGTAGATGGACACAGATGATAAATGCAACTGTCAGTTGCCAAAAGGAGATAATTATTTTCATGTGCAAAAAGGACTTAGAGGATAAATATATTTTTATGATGGATATGAAAATAATTGCATGCGTAGAAATGAGTAATTACTTGATGACTGTGATCATGTTAGGGTACAACCCTAGAAATCATGTGATATAAGAACAGAACTTGTTGATAGTAAAAGGAGAAACCTAGTATAGGGTTTGTTGGTAGTAAGACTAGGAGAAAACCTAGTTTAGGGGTTTGACGAGTGACATCAACTTAGGAGTTATCCTAGGAAGGATGAGTGGCATGGTCTTAGGTGATAACCTAAGGACACTGGATAGAGTGATCAACATAGAGTCAGAAAACTCTAGGGTGTATATGACATGGAACTTAGGTAAAGAGAACCTAAGGAGAACTAGTGTTCAACATAGAGTCAAGGAACTCTAGGATGAGTATGACATGGAACTTAGGTAAAGGAAACCTAAGGTGAACTAGAGGTCAGCATAGAGTCATGGAACTCTAGGACAAGTATGACATGGGACTTAGGTAAAGGGAACCTAAGTTGAGCTAGAAGAGTTTAAACTCACAGACAGGAAAATAGAGTCAAGTTGACTCTAGGATTCAGTAAGGAATCAGGAGGATGGAAAGGGGGATCAAGTGTGGAGATATGAAAGGGAAAACAGAAAAGTAGAGTCAATGTAATTCTAAGATAACAGTGGAACATGGAATTAGAGTCAGTGTAACTCTAAGTTAATAGTGGAACAGGAAAATAGAGTTAAGTTAACTCTAGGATTCAATGAGGAATCAGGAAAGTGGGATAAGATCCCAAGGTTAAAAGCTGATCAAATATAACCCTAGAAGGTCATAGGGTGTCTGGGCAAATGGATAATAACTTTAACTTCAATTTGAGTTAAAGAAATAAAAGAGAAATGTTTAAGAGTCCAGGAGACTCTCTAGTTATCCTTATGGCAAGACCTAGGTAAGAGATAAAAGTGATTAATAAGCAAGACAATCAATTGTTCAGAAAGAGCTAAAAGGTTAAAAGCAAGCAAGCAAAGTGCTAAAAGAAAAAAAGAGGAATTAATGGCGCCTTCGAATTTGAGACTCGTCAAGTGGAGCAGGACTCCCTGGGCAGTGACCCGTCGGACGAGGTACTTTCGAAGGGCTAAAAGTGAAAGCAAGGAGCTAAATGCTCGAAGAAAAGAGAAAGTGAATTGCCAGTGGCAAAAAGGGAGCTATAAGCTCGAATAAGAAAGGAAAGCAAGTGTTCAAAAGCAAAGAGGCTAAGAACTAAAATAAAAAGAGAAAGAAAGAAAAAGAAAAGAAAGAAAGAAAATAAAGATAAAACGGGCGTACCTCCGGGGCGAACGTACAACGGTCAGGAGTTGGACAGGGTCCCTCTCCCGGGCAGCGACCCGTATGACTGGTAGATAGAGTACTCTTGTCAGAGTTGGGCAGTGACCCTATCGGGCAGTGTCCCGTATGACAAGTCCCCCGGCAGGACGGGGTAACACTTGCGAGTGTTATCGGCAACCTTAGAAATCTTATCTTATGGTAGCAAGACTACCGGGCTCGGGCCCGTTGGATAAGAATTTCCAAGGGTTAACTTGAACTAAAGCACCAGAATCTAAAGAATAAAGAAAAATAGAGTGGCCAGGGTGGCCGGGTTAGTTGAACCCAGTATACAGCGGCATAGTGGCCGAGTTGGTGCTTAGCAGCCTAGTGTGGCTAGACAGAGTAGTGCTGGGTCGATGGTTGTACACAGATAGTGTAGTGATATATTATTGCATAGCTGCATATTGATGTTGAGGATTTTAGTTTCCTAGCACACTATTATTATTGCTTCCATTGGACCAAGTGGTGTAGGACACTTTCTCTCGGTGGTTGAACCCACTGGGAACTCGCTCGTAAGTTCTCACACCCCTTGGGTGACTCCCCCCACAGGTTCGGGAATGGATGCAGCGGTTGAGACGGATCAGATGCAGACGACAGCGAGGCATACGACAGGGGCAAGGGCCCAGCAGCATAGTGACCTAGAGGGTCTAGCAGAGGTATCCCTTTTATATATTTCTTGAGTGAACCTTGTATGGTGAGGAATTATGTAAAGGAAATGTAATATTTTATTTGCAAGTTCAGAATTGTAAAGTGTAATAAGTTTAATTTTATGGTTCACTCCTGTATGCTTTCATTTCCGCATTAGTTATTGAATGAAAGTTTTAAATTTATAGTGATTTTTAGTACTCTGATATTGAGCTTCCGCATACACTTATTGTGTTATTATGGATGTTACCGTTCCTTTCGGGTAGAAAACGGTTTTACCCGATTGGCGGGTCTGTTGGCGTGCCCGAACCGTACAAATTGGCGGACTCGGGGCGTGACATATATATATATATATATATATAATATAATATATATATATATATATATATAATATTTAAGTTTCTATACTTTTTAAAAAATTATTATTGTTTATTGGTTTTAGTTTTTAAATAAAATGATGTGCGATTAGAATGATAGTGGACCCCTTAAATTTGGTGAAATAATATAATTTAAAATACGAAATTTGTCAAAAAAAAAAATAATTTTTTTTTTTTTGAGAGAAATGTAGCATGCTACCCGCTTCATTTATCTTTTAAAAAAACTTAGCTGAAAATATGAAGCAACTAGGCTTCGAACTCAGGTCACAGGTATCAACCACCAAACCCTTTGCCACTTGCAATAGGGACGATTGATTTAAAAAAAATAAATTTAATGATAAAAAATTTACAAGTACTAAATATATTTTATAATTTTACAAATATCATAGCCTGACTATATATATATATATATATATATATATATATATATATTATATATATATATATATATATATATATATATATATATATAGTAGAGTTTATATATTTTAAAAAATGTAAACTCATTTATATTTGTAAATTTTTTATCATTAAATTTGTATTGAAAATCGTATTATTATAAAAATATTTAAGAAGAGAGAGAAAAAAAAGTATAATTTTATAAATCGTAATACAAATTTAATGATCAAAAATTTATAAATATGAATGAGCTAAAACTTTTAAAAATATATGCTCTGCTCTTTTTCTCTCTCTCTCTCTCTCTCTCTCTCTCTCTCTATATATATATATATATATATATATATTTTGATGCTTTACGTCAGGGGAGGCTTGGGAAAAAGGATTTGTGTGCAGATTCGGAGTTAATGGCCTTAAAAGAAAAAAAAAATTTCTTTTTTTGAAATTTCTGGTCAGAATTTATACCTTAAAAAAAAAACTAATATTGTTATTGATGTAAGCAGGTAATTTAGTTAAGAAGAAGACAAGCTAAATAAGGCTTACTAGGTTGTGACTGCAGCAATTCAACTGGATTAGGGCCCTAGTTGAGCATGTGCAGTGTTCGACAAAATACTATTTAATTAAATTTTATTATAAGAAAAAAATAAAATTTTCTTTGCCAGTTTTTTTTTTTTTTTTTTTTTTTTTTTTCATTTTCAGAATAATTAGAAGAATAAAATGGAAGCTCTAGATTGAATGATATTTTGGCTTTTTGAGTATCAATTCAATGCATTCCTTATGACATATAAACAATATACCAATAAAAACTTCAAATTCGAATTTTTAATGTAAATTTTTTTTTTTATTATTATAATAAGAAATAACAAATTATAATTCTTATCTATCAAGTCTTTTATTTATACTTGTAAGCAAAAATACTGAATAAAAATAATATTATAATTAAATATATAAGATATTATTGATTCTAATAATAACAACCGAACTTAAATATTTTGAATCAATATTTTGAAGTACAATTAGTATCCGAATCGATTTATCAACCGAAAATATGAGACAAACCTAATATATTAAAAATTTTAATAATAAAAATTGGACTTATATAGGGAGCTTATCCATTTCCTGCGGAATGAATAAGATACAAGCTTAAGGGCCCACATTGTAACTTTCATAATTATAATTTGTTTAATTGTTGAAACACTTCAACCACTTCCCGTCCAATTAGATCTCTAAACTTGTAGACCCAAAATTCACGCTCTAGCTCCCTAGTAGCCTATCAAATATATATTTTTTTTAAAACAATATGATACTAAATAAATAAATAAATAAATAAATAAATAAAATCTTTCAGCAGTTATCTATCTTTTAAGTACCACTGGATATTGCTAGAAGTCAAACACAAAAATATAACTTAAACCAGTACTTAACTTTTCAATTTGATGCTTAATTATTTTATATTTGTTTTGCTGAATTTATTTATGATATAAATGAACAAGGTATTTTAAAATATCATTTGTTTGAGTTTTGCTCTCCAAATGCGCTTGATTATGGCTGAAACCAGTAATTCTCGTCTTTTTGAAATAAGTTGGTATAAGTCTGAAATTACCGTTTTATATATTTTTTAAAATAAACTTGCTACGAATTGAAAACAAACTTAATTGTTAATTATTTAATTAATTAATATTTAAGATCATCAAGTAGTTTAATTAAATAAGTTGAATTATTATTTAATTAATATTTTTTATATTAATTAACTAAATAAAATATTATTATTTTAAAATTATAATTTCTTATTCTTACTATTTCAATCTAACAATTCAAATACTATTTTTTTTTATTTCTGAAAACTATTTTATTAATCTTGCTCTTACATATTTCAAAAGTATTATTTATACGCAAATAAAAAACAGCCTAAAAAAATTGCAGAAGCGCACAATATTATTTATTTAATTTTTTTAAAAAAATTAAATATACTATCAACTTTATTTATTATTTTTACAAATAAATTTAATAAAAATTATAAAATAATTAAATATTAAATTCGAAACTTCCAATATCGACCGTTGAAATCTTTTCTCATTTATAGATAATTTAAAAATTCCTGTGCAAAGATTGTAGCCTATAGGGAAACAGCAGTGGGGACAGGAGAGGAGAGGAGGAATGGTTTAGAATGGGAGAGGGCTGCAGGTACAGCGGAACCCATCGTGGGACACGACGTGACACGTGGCAGGTTTAGGTGGCGCCTCTGACAACGACGGATGACGCTGACAAAATAAGCACATTATTTTATCTTATCACGGGGGGTTATGACGTGTCCGAGCTCACCCAATGGCGTTGATTTCGTCCGACACAATGCCAGCGTGGGGTAGACGTGGCCCAATGGATTACCGCCGGGTGTCTTCTGCTGTTTGCTGTACGGCGAGTGGACTTTTCCGTCGGGGACACGTGGCGCGGCGTGAGGTGGTCGGGTCGCGTCCGCGATGTGCGCCGTGGTCGGTAGGAAATCCCGTTTTTTCAAACTCCCTTCGCGTATGAGTCTCATTTTCCGCTCCGGCATTTGGGCCCAATGTGTTTCATTTTATTTCGACCACAAATATTTACAAGCTTAAAATGTGTAAAGATTTTCTATTTTAAATTTAATGATTATTATTATGATTTATAGTCTATGATATATTCAATTATACAAATACAAATAATTTAATTTAGTTATTTTTTTTTTTAGAAAAAAATAACATGCTATCCGCTTCGTTTATTTTTAAAATAAACTTAGCTGAAAATATGAAGCAACTAAGTTTCGCTTATCTTTGCCCTTATTTCTCAAGGAAAAGTCCTGCTTATATAGTCTAATCATATATATATATATATATATATATATATATATCTATATATATATATATATATATATATATATATATATATATATATAGAGTTGTGCTGGAATGCTATTAATAGCACCAGCCCAATTTTACCACCCATTTTGTAGCCCTTAGATCGCATTGAGATTCGTACAAGCCCTTTAATTAAAAAGAAAAATTTTTTACTTTTTACTTTTTCTTTTCTCTTTTTTTCATTAAAGAGCCTCCACGAATCTCAATGCGATCTAAGGGCTAAAAAATGGATGGCAAAGTTGGGCTGGTGCTATCAATAGCATTCCAACCCAACTCTCTCTCTCTCTCTCTCTCTCTCTCTCTCTCTCTCTCTCTCTCTCTCTCTCCTCTCTCTCTCTCTCTATATATATATATATATATATATATATAATCTTACATCTCGCACACACAATCTCACATCTCATTCTCCAACGATGAACCTGCTCTGATATGAACCAAAACCACTATCTCCAGATGCTTAAAAACACTTTTTAATACTAGAGTTAATTATCTTTATATAGCCGATCATAATTTTATTTTCATATAATATGAGACTATTAGAAAATCACAAAAAGAATGAAAATTTTATAATTTTTATTTTATTTGTAAATAGACGTCTAAACTTTTATTTTGGCAATTTTTTTAAAAACAGTTTATCAAATAATTTATTAACTACTGGATCATTTTGATTTTATATATTATACATAATTTTCTAAAGTTTTAAAATATAAAAAAAATTATTTTTTGTATTCTAACATATAAAAAAGTGAAAAAAACCTTAAGGTTTGGTTTCAACTTTTTTTTTTTAATCGTCATGCTTAATTATCAAAATTAAAAATAATAATACATTTTTTTATTTTTTAAGTCTTATAAAATTATGTACATAACAGCCGATTAAAATAGTTATGTAATTAGTAAGTTCACTTGAGGAAAGGGCCTATTGAACTATTCCATGAAGTTTTAAATTATTTTGCCAAAATTAAAATTTGATATAGTTATTTGAAAAAAAATTTAAGGGTATATTCGGTAAATCTCCAAAACAGAATTTTAAATTATTTTACTCTATATTTTAAAAAGTTTTATTTTTTCATTACTCGGCCATGTGGATGGCTAAATAAGGTAAAAAAAATATGACGTATTATTGTTGTTTCGAAATATTTTCGAAAAAAAATTAAAAGGTTAGACCGACGAAAAATTTTCTTATTTCGCCTACGACTTCTTCCTTGCCATTTTTCGCATTTCGCCACTCTTTAAAAATTTAAAATTTTAATTTTAATTTAAAGAATTTGAAATTTAAAAAATAAAAAATAAAAAATAAAAATAAAAATTTAAAATTTAAATTTAAAATTTAAAATTTAAAATTTAAAATTTAAAATTTAAAATTTAAAATTTAAAATTTAAAATTTAAAATTTAAAATTTAAAATTTAAAATTTAAAATTAAAATTTAAAATTTAAAACTAAAAGATTGAAAAGTTAAAAAATAAAATCTATATTTAAATTTTAAATTTGAAAATTTAAAATTCTAAATTGTAAAATTAAAATTTATTATTTTAAAATAATAAAATTTTATGTTTAATACTTAAAATTAATATTATAAAATTTTAAATTTTAAAATTTGAAATTTGAAATTTAAAAATTTAAATTTAAATTTTTAATTTTTAAATTTTAATTTTTAAGTTTTAGTTTTTAGTTTTTTATTTTATTATATTTTATATTTAAATTTTAAATTTTAAATTTTAAATTTTAAATTTTAAATTTTAAATTTATATTTGAATATTAAAATTTAAAATTTCACATTCAAATTTTAAAATTTTAAAATTCAATTGAATTTTAAAATTTTAAATTTTAAAATTTAAATCCTAATTTAAAATTTTAAAATTAAAATTTTATATTTTTAAATCTAAATTTTTATCGAATGTTTAAATTTAATACAGAATAATTTTTTAAAGTTCACAATACAAACAGTAAAAAATAGAAATTATTTTTATATAGTATTACAATTTTCAAGATATCAAATAAATTATAAAATAAATAGTTGTTTTATTTTTTAGTAATTGCCAAACAGATTCTAAATTTAGTAAAGCTTAGATACATTTTTTCTTATTTATATTAAATTTTAAATTTGTTGTAACTTATTTTCGATCCTAACACAATTTTTTCTAAGCATTATAGTTGACTTTGTCTTAATTAGAAAAAATACTTCTTGTACACTCCAAACGAGGTGTACATCTTACACTCTATCTATTTTAAGATGGGGTGAATTTTACTTGTCACTTCAAAATAAAAAAGCTCCAACTCTTAGATGGGTGGAATGTTTATTGTACACCCCAAATGAAGTGTATGGATAGCATTGCTCCTTAATTAGTGGCGAAGTCAATTATAAAACTAAAAGAAATAAAAAAATAATAATAAAAAATTAATTATTGTAGTTTTTTTTTTCATTATCTTGTACTCTAATGTAAAGATTATTTGTAAAACAAACATAGAATGTAAAAGAATTTCAGTTCCTAAGTTATTATTAACTTTTCCTCAAACAAGTAGCTACAGAAGAGTAATTAAACTTCATGCAAACTTTACTTCAACTGAAAAATTATTTTAGATCTAAAAATTCAATTACGCGCAAATAAACATGCTTTTGAATCCTCAATAAGATTAAATCTTAATGCACAAAAAAAAAAGAAGAGAAATTAGAGGTGCACACAGCAAGTGAACATTCATAAGCATTATGTCACATTTGTCTAATAAAAAAAATTTAAAAAAATTCTGCAGAAAAAAACTACAATGAACTGCTGGCCTACTGGGCTTAAATCATAGAATTTTAAATTTGATATTTTAATTGTTTTGTAGCTAGAAACTATTTAAGTAGTTTTTAATTTGAAAACAGTTACTATAGTACTTCTTTGAATAATCCTATTCAAATAAGGGTGATACTAGGTGTACACCCCTTAAGGGGTGTACATACTATACCCCACCCCATTCTGGGGTGGGGTTTTTTTTACTGATTACTTCGATGTGACCAGTAAAATTCATCCTATCTCAGGATGGGGTGTGGTGTAAGATGTACACCCCTTATGGGGTGTGCACTTATATTAACCTTTCAAGTAATTTGCATAAGCTAATTAAATGGTTTTGGGCTATTACTGTGAGTTTGAAATTTTGACCTGATTGTAGTTTGTCATTTGAAATTTAGAAGTTGCAGCATATTTGACTTGTTTCAACCAACTTTTGAGCCCAAATTTTTAGCATATTTTCTAACTTTCATTAGCACGTGATATGAGTGTCGTATAAGTTAAGGACAAAAACATAAAATTCTTAATCTTCAGAATATGTGATCATCACATGCTAATAGCTATTAAAAATATTGATTAAAGAAATAAAATTTTAATAATGAAAATATATAAAAATATTATATATTTCCAGCTAAGTTTATTTTAAAAATAAACAAAACGGATAGTATGCTACATTTCTCTCAGGAAAAAAAAAAGAAAAAGAAAATGAGCATCAGGACATTTTTTAAGATGCCAACAAAGTTCTCCATCAATAGGTGATCAGCCAACTGAAATCGACTGAACCACCCTCTGTTTCTCTTTAATTACTTCGATCTTTCGTCACCTCTCCACATCAAACAATTGTAGTTTAATTCCTGTTTGGTAAGCTATGGCTAGGTTTTAAAAGCACAAAATATTTTTAAAATACACACACATATCTCATGCACAATTTCATTTTAAGTCATTGGTGAGGTTATTTCATGCAATTATTAAATTTGTTTATTGTTTATTATATAATTGTTTAGTACGACGCATCAAATTATTAAAAATATATAATAATTAAGTATTATGTAACTAACTTTAAAATAATCTAAAATTTAATTATTTTGTTAAATATCAGCGGGGACTAAAATTTCGTAGGATGATTATTATTAATCTCTAAAGGACTCTATGAAAAAGAGGAAAAAAAAGAGATCATTTTTACTGCATGTTTTCATTTAAGCCTATTATTTAAATAGAAAATAATGTCCCCAACATTTGCATAATTTAAGTTTTAAAAAAAATTATACATAGACATTTTAATTTAGTGCAAAATTTAAAATAAACTAAATGTTTGGTGACAAGTGAAATTTCTCATGAAGAGACCATTCTTTTTTGGGCCTTTTGTACTTACTCTTTGGATATAGCTTTTGGGCTTAATTTGGCCGATGTGGCCGGGTAATGGTTAAAGTTACCTATGTTGGATCCGACCCATTAGAGAAGTTATTTTAAGTATTTTTTAAATGTCGGAATAAGTTATGCAAGGAGTTTGATTTTTTCACTTCTTATAAAGGTTTCAACATCCATAATTTGGTAGGGTAGTAGTTTTATTTGAAGGTTCAATATAATATTTTATTATTATAAAAATTTACTAAATAGGATAACTTTTTAAGTAAATTTACAACATATATGGAATAAATATTTATGCATCCAAATAAGATATAAGCATTTTGGAGTATGAATTTGAAATTCGAAAAGTACAAATATCAATATCAAACTTACACTTTTGTAGAGGTTTTAGAAGCGAAAAGAAAGGGAACATCGAGCACACAATAAGATGTGGATAGAAAACTGATAAAAAGCATTTCGGAGTATGAATTTCGAATTCCAAAAGTACAAAAAATCAATATCCAACTTACACTTTTAGCACAGAAAATACAAAAGTTTATTAAATACAAACAGTGTTATAGTTATTTCACGTTTCCATATTATTCAATAGTACGTATAATAAAATAACCTTTTATTAAACATTTTAATATGAAATTATCATATTATTCTTATAATTCAGTATTTGCTATCTGATGATATTAGTATAGCATACAATGAAATTAGTTTGGATTTATTATTTTAATTTTTGAGACACCTATTTTATAGGTGGACTAAGATTTATGAACTATTTAGAAATCAAATTTTATATATATATATATATATATATATATATATATATATATATATATATATATATATATATATATATTTCGTTTGTCTAATGATTGAGTAGTTTCAAAATGAAAAAATAAA
>CM054931.1:6482483-6619983 GCA_029168755.2 Tillandsia fasciculata
CAGGAGGTGTTTCAATGTGGATTCCTCTTTTTCCTCACACTCAAAAGAAACCCTAGTCAACTTGTATTGGTAAAATCTCATCATAATCATCTAGTTAATTAGAACTAAAGAACCATGCTTGTAATTAAGCTCCATACATGTCTCCACAAACAAATTTTGACATATACATAACATGTAAACATTTCTTCATTTATCAGCTTAAACTTTTACACTAGTCGAGTCGCAGATGCTCGCAAAGTAACATAATCAATAAGCGTCGCAAGCTTGAGCTAGATCTTATGAAACTCACATACCAAGATGGTTAAAAGTACTTGTTTATTTGACAAAGAAAAGTTTATATATCTCCAAGGTGATCTATTTCAAATCAAACTGGTACTTTTGCTGCATCATTTGAAAGCCATTGTCACTAACAAAGATAGAGGAAAATGAAAGTAAGGTATTGATGAGGGTAAAACATACTGTGTTTCTAAATACACAACAAAATAATTAAAAAGCTATGTGCAGTAAATCATTTCCAAGATATCTTATGGTACATACAAAGAACACTTGCCCAGAATCATGTGCAGAAAAAAAAAAAAAAAAAAAACAAAACAAAAAATGAAAAAAGAAAAACAGTTGAGAACAAACACTGATAGTACATAACTGGGTAAATATTGAGGAACTGAAAAACAATTAATACATACACTTGGTTATCATCAACCATAAATCCTAACTAATTTATATAGAAACTAGGATTTAGAAAAAGATGTCAGAATCATATTTTCATGCCACTTAGTGATATCACTTGATTTGGCGAAGAATCTTGAAACTACCAATAACCAAATAGTTCACCCTAAATGCTTTTCTTCTTGTTCATAGCTAATATTAAAAATAGGAAAAGAGTAAAATATCATACAATATATATATAAGATCACACACCACAAGGTAAGAGTAAAGCCACCTGAAGAAGCCTGAAAAATCACATAAAACGAAGAAATAATAGAAATTTTTGTTATTCGCAGTCGTAAAACCACCATTTGACAAGATCATAAGAGCTCAAAAATTTAGAAATGGATGTAAACCAAAAATAGTTAACAAAAACTACATGTACACTCTTTAATTTATACACAAAAGTAGGTACACCTCAGCAAGATCTACAGCAGAATAAGCGATTGAGATGTGCTTCTCTTTAACCTGTTGGAGATTAGCAAAGCAAGTCCTAACACCTCTTGATGCTGATTAAAAAATAAAATCACCAAAAGTAAGGTTAGTAGGGCACTAAAAAGTAGAATAATAATAATAATAATAATAAAAAAAAAAAAAAAAAAAGTGGAAGAGAAACAAAAAGAAGATCCTTCAATCAAAAGGTAATCATGATAACCTTTTTCCCTTCCTGTCAGAAAAAAAAAAAAAAAAAAAAAAAAACAGAGAAAGTAATCATAACTGCTTAAGAAGTAATAACAAGAATGTAAGAAGAGAGAGAGAGAGAGTCAAAACCCATCATCATTACACCAATCTGCAGAAAACAACAAACAAACATGGCAGGAAACATACTCAAAGCAGCAAGTAGTCATCAGCACCAAATAATCAAAACCCAACTCGAGAATTCCATTTTTTTTTTTTTTCTTTTTTCTTTCTTTCTTTCTTCTCAAAACAGCAACCTGCTGCAATTGATGAAATTTCTGCAGGAGAGACTGCTTTGGGAGCTATAGTTGAGGGGAATGAAGCCTGGTCCGAGATCTCTACAGAAAGCGATCCGATCGATCTCTACCGGCCTCGAGCCAGACAACATTCCCCTCAAATAAAAAAGCTCCCTTCTCTCCTTCTTCTTCTTCTTCTTCTTCTTCTTCTTCTTCTTCTTCTTCTTCTTCTTCTTCTCGATCTCTCTAATGAGATGTTAGAGATGTGGGGGGACTTACTATTACTACAACTTCTCTTACTTATGCTGGGTATGTATGTATGTATGTATAGTAATGAAATGAGATGAGATGAGATGAGAGAGAAAGAGGTGGTGATGATAGGTGAAATGATTACTTTTTTTGGGGTCATATTTTTTTACACTATTTATTTATTTATTTTATTTTATTTAAAATAGAGAGATAAAAAATAAATAAAATAGTTATAGATAAATAAAGAGAGTAATAAAAGCAAAGCAGAGAGGGGGGGCACAGAGCCCGACCCTACACATCTGGGTATTCAGAAATGACCACGACCTCTTTATCCGCGCCCCTTCACCTCTCTCTCTCTGCTCTCTCTCATCTCTTCGTCCTCACCTCTATCATCTTATATAGATCGAGAAGTGCCGTATCCGCCGTTCGTTTTGATATGGACGGACGACATGGCCCCGTAGCGGAGGAGAAACAAACAAATGTGAGAAACCCTAGATCGATGGTTACGGGAGGGAGCACGAAGTGGGGGAGTGGTTGAGTAAATGCGCGTCCCGATAACGGAAAAACTCCACCCACCCCCTCCCCCCACTTTTTTCTCATATTTGAGCCCCCGCGATTCGGTGAATTTAACTTCATCTGTTGCGATTTTTGGTACGCGTAGAAACAGAGAGAACCTTTTTTTTTTCTTTTTTTTTTTAAAAAAAAGCGAAAATAAACAAATTATAACTAAATCATTAAATATAAAAGTAAAAATATATTTTTTATCGTATTTTTTAAAAACACATATAATGCAATCTCTCTGTAATTTCAAATAAACTATCAATTGTTTACGTCAAATAAGATGCAATAAGAAGGTATTTGTTTTCTCAAAATATATAGTAGAAAAAAAGGATTTTTCGTCTAATTTGTTCACAAAACAAAAATTTTAAAATATATAAAGTTTTATATTTTATAGTTAATTTTATCCTGAAAATGAAAACTATGGAAATGTTGTTTTCTCTAAAAAAAAAAAAAAAAAAAAACTTTTTATTAAGAAAATAATTTTACACCATACACCCCCTAAATCATCAAAATTACAAAAAAAAAAAAAAAAATCAATATACTATATATATAAAAAAATGGATACAAGTTTGGAAACTTTTAATTTTTAAAAAATATTCCTATATTCTATAAATATATCTAAATTTGGAAATTTTTATAATTTTTTTTTTTCGATTTTATTATTTTATAATTTTTCAACTGATCAACTCACACGATTTAAATACTTAAATTATTTCAGGAAATCTATTATAAGTCTTTCTATTTTTTCTACCAAACTTAGATGATTTTAATTAAACAAAATTCATTAATTTATCTCATAAAATTTAATATTCCCTTTTAAATGCGAAATGTGCGTTGCACACGCACTTCTACAAGTACATAAAAAATTAAAAATTTTAAACACTAATTTCTTACGAATCAAACATTGACATTTTATCTTATGCTAATTTTTCAAACTATTTTATTGTATATGCGTACACTGGGTGCAGGTAATTATTTCTCGTGTGGGGTATCATCACGGGATTATTATTGACTTTTTTTTTTTTTTTTTTTTTTTTACCACATAAGTCCAAGTTATATTTAGCTGGTATTTAATGTGGGGTTTTAATAAAGTGTTAGGGTTTGAAATAATGTGGGTCACTACTAACAAGCATGTTTTGGACCTTTTGGGAAGGTTCCTGAAATAGTTAAGGAGGTTTTTTTTTTTTTTTTTTTTTTTTTCTCTTTTTAAGAAAGGGAAATAAGATGGAAAGTGATGTTAATCGATCTTAATTTTCTAGAAATGAATCATAACTAAATGAATGAAATTAAATCTAGCCGGTGAATGTTAGTATTCATATTTGTGATTGGGAATATAAAAGATAATGAACACTAGTAATAATAACTAGACTTAAATATTTTGTATTGATAGTTTAGTCCTAATAAGTTATTATTGTCAATGGGCCAGATCGTTACTAATCACCAGCCGAAAATATATGACGAGTCTCGCCTGATGATCTTGGACCCAACGAGTTATTATTATTAGCGGGTTAGCCGGACTCTCTTTATATATATATAGAGAGAGAGAGAGAGAGAGAGAAAGTTCAGCTACTATATATGCTTATACAAACCAAATAATTATTGATTGCAAGTTTTTTACCGTTAGATCTATTTTTTTAACTAATTTTATCTCTTACATCATTCTATTCCACCAACCACCCACTAAATCCAATAGTATATATATATATATTATTGTCAAATATTACCTTAGTTTGTAGGTTTTATCACTATGAAATTTGATAAGTGAGTCGAATATGAGTTAGCTTGTTAAAATATCGAGCTAAAAAATTCAGTGCGTGTTCGACATGTTTATTAACGAGCCGAATACGAGCTGACTCACGAACAATAATTTAGATTGTCAGTTTTATTGCTAGAAGAAATTTTTTTAAAAAAAAATTAAAATCTTAATATGATAATTAAAATTTATAAAATATTGATCATTTTATATTTGAATTGGCCTACAATCTAAATATTTAGAAATGTGCTGTTAGAATATAATAATTTTTTAAAATTTAATAGGCAGTTATTTATATATATATATATATATATATATATATATATATATATATATATATATAGAACTAGTCTACTATATTATTAATACCATCTATGATTTTGTGCTATTAGATTTTCAACTCACTGGATGAAAAGATGTGCTAGAGGTCTCCTAAAATTTAGTAGGTGGTTGGTAGAACTAATATATGGAAATGACCAAAGGGTAGATGTAATGATGGAAAACTTGATAGCATTATATACATTTGGTGCATTGGATAGCATAGTAACCATATATATATATATATATATATATAGAGAGAGAGAGAGAGAGAGAGAGAGAGAGAGAGAGTATATAGAGCTTATATATTTTTAAAAGCACAAATTTATTTATTTTTATAAATTTTTTATTATTGGATTTGTATAGTATTTGTATTTTTTACTTTTTCTTTCTCTCTTTTTAGTTGACTTTATAATAGCACAAATTTCAATACAAATCCAATGATAAAAAATTTACAAATATAAAATAGTTTGTACTTTTAAAAGTATATAACCTCTACTATATATATATATATATATATATATATATATATATATATATATATATATATATATATAAAATTAATTTTATTAATAAATTGAGTAATAAAATTTAATTCGATAGATGTGATATAAATTACATAAAATATCGATATATAAATAAAGTACAAAATTTAAATTTCTATAGTAAAATTTCAGAAATCTAGTGTGTGTGAATATATATGTATATATATAGTCTGACTACTATTTTATCGATAGCACCAAGTAGTTGGTGCTACTAAGTTTTTCGCTATTAGATCTATATTTTTTATCATTTTTACTCCTTAGATAATATTATTTTTTCAATCACCCACTAAACCCTAATGGCCCACTATCATCCCAACAACACATATCTTAATCGAAATATCAAAAATTTAATAGCACAAATAACTTGATGCTATTAATAGTATAGTACCATATATATATATATATATATATATATATATATATATATATAGAGAGAGAGAGAGAGAGAGAGAGAGAGAGAGAGAGAGAGAGAGAGAGAGAGAGAGAGAGAGAGAATTGAGCTCCTATTTTTAAAAGTACAATGTGATTTGTACTTATAGGTTTTTAGCCGTTGGATAAAAAGATATACGGTTAGAATGATAGCAGGCCCCTTGGATTTAGTAGGTGGTTGATGGAATAATATAATCTAAGAGATGAAATTAGTTAAAATGATACATGTAACGGTAGAAAACTTACAAACACTAATTGCGTACTTTTAAAAGCATAATAGTCGGACTATAT
The DNA here is from genome assembly GCA_029168755.2 of Tillandsia fasciculata. NCBI lineage: Eukaryota > Viridiplantae > Streptophyta > Magnoliopsida > Poales > Bromeliaceae > Tillandsia > Tillandsia fasciculata. The sequence goes on from CM054931.1 coordinate 6,488,249, forward strand.
ATATATATATAATTAATTTTGTTATACAATTTCTTCTTGCTATTTTATTTTTTTGTTTATTGATTTATTTAAATTATATTAATAGATTTCTCTCAAATATTTTTCACATAAGTTTTTATAAAATAATTTAATTACTAATTGTTGAGATCAAAATTTTTGCCATTTAAGGAAACGACACGTGGCGTGTATCATCAGCTAAGAGTATCAGCCGAGAGAAGAATGAGTCGAACGAAGTAGGATTCGCGTCTTGGTCAAGATCAAACTCAGCCGCATAGAGTGCAACACGCGACATACGCCATCGGCTAATTAAAGGCATCAGTCGAAAGGAGAAACAATCGACGAGAAGAGTATCGCTTCACCCAGGACTAACCTCGGCCGAAGACAAACGTCAGTCCGGCTAAGTCAAGTGACGAAGAAGGTGAAGTCAGAGTCAATTTTCGGTTGCTCAAGCCGAAGAAGAAAAGACTCCGAAATGAATGGGTGCGAGATTCGGGCGTGAATCTCGTAACCAACTTTGAAATGGGAATCGGCGCCCAGCATTGGAAAGTGCTGGAGATCATGCCTCGGCGCGTTGAATATGGATGAATCTAGACAGAAAAACGACTACTATCTTATTTGAGGAAGTTTGGCTCAAAATGATATAGTCGAGGAATTCACGATAATTTTTCCAAATCACGCCGATAATTCAAATCGACGGATATACATATAGTTCGGGAGTGTATAAATACCCAAACCATCGAAGAGAAAGGGATCCTGTAACTTCGTAAGTCAGGAACACCCCCTTCTTTTCAATATTTTTCAATACCTGCATTTACTGTTTTTCTAGATAACTTTACCGCATTTCTTAGGAGTATATTAATTGTAATTGACTGCCAGTTTCCTTTGTAACCCCACTTCAATCAATACAATCTCTACATCGGCTCCTTAACCGTTGTCATATCTTTGCCTCTTCTCTCGGTTCGGCTACTCTAGGCCGAATTCTGTTTGCCTCACACCCCGATTCGGGTGATCCAGGCCGAACGGTCGCAAGAGTTGATTGAGAAGATTCCGATCGAGCAGATTCTCATTGGCCCGATCGCTTAATCCATTTGGCATACGGCGCATCACACTCAGATGGTCACCCCAAGTGCCGATCGCGGACCACTAGCTATATTCGGCACCAGCACTAATAAAATATTATATAAATATATGTTGCACATATACCAATTCTAATTATTTTTATTTAAATAAATTTAATTATAAAATTATTTTTTATATAATTTTATTTGATTAATAATTAGACAAATAAAATCATATAAAAAATATAAAAACATAAACCAAAATCTATTGTTAAAATATTATTTATATTTGCACTATCGCGAAGGTCTTCTACTAGTGTGTGTCTGTCTATATATATATATATATATACTCAAGCTAATTTCATTTTGTGTCCAGCTAGTTAAAATTTTGAGCTGAAAATTTTAGTTTGTGTTTGACTCGTTTATAAAATAAGCGGTCGATTTCGAGCTCATTTTTGAGCTGGCTCGTGAATAACGAGTTGGACCGTAAAGAGCCAATGCTAGTGAATATTTCAACAAAATTTGAGAAAATACTATAAAAAAAAATTTGTTTTCACAAAAAAAAAAAAAAAAAAAAAAGGCACCCTTTGTAAATAGTATAGATTTGATAAAATATAAATTCTAACATTTAAATAAAATTATATATATAGTCTGACTAATATACTAACATTAGTATCGAATAATTTATATACTTTTAAATTTTCTGCCATTAGATTTATTTCTTTAATTATTTCTATTTTTTAGATTATATTACTTTATCATTAATTTAGAGGATCTCTATCATTCTATTCGTATAATTTTTTTATTTAAACATAAAAAGTCTAATAACATTAATAATTTAGCGCTATTAATAGTATAATTTATAGAATTAAGCTAGAATACTATTGATAGCACCAAGCCATTGGTGCTATCAAGTTTTTAGCCGTTGGATGAAAAAATATGCGGTTGGGATTATAGTGGTCCCCTAGGGTTTACTAGGTGGTTGGTTGAATAGTAAAAGTTTTAGGGGAGCACTATAATCCCAACCGCATATTTTTTCATCCAACGGCTGAAAACTTGATAGCACCAATTGTTTGGTGCTATCGATAGTATTCTAGCCGGACTCTAATATATATATATATATATATATACACACACACACACACACACGAGTAATGCAATCTCTATACTCATTTTTGAGTGTAGAGGTTATAAAATCCCACCCATCCAAGATTCGATGGGTGGAAAGATTCTCACCCTTAGATGAATGGAATATATGATGTACATTCATTTTTGAATGTATATAAATATTTTTTTATTTTTTAATGTGGCATAATATAGTGCTAGGCGGCACTCAATATCAAACAAGTTTAAATCCATATCTGTTTTATTTATTTATTTAATTTATTTGGTTGTGATTTTGAAAGGAAGAAGAAACAGACAAAAGTCTACGCGAGCCCCCGTTTAGCGCGTCGTTTATTACCAGCAGTAGCAGCAAGCACGAATCCTAAAGTCGCGACATCCGACAAACTGTGGGGCCACGTCGCCTCTACGATCACTCCTATAACCCGTTTTATATACATATAATATAGACTATAGAGCCCACTTATTAACCTTTTAGATGATAGGTATGTTGATTCGTTAATCCAAACAGTTCAAATTAATTTAGAATATTTAAAATATATAAAAATTAAATTTTATAAAATTTAAAATTTATTTATGCAGTGATCAAATAATTACAAAATCATTAGTTTTTGATCGACGGCTTATATCAGCTGTTTACTTGTTTAATAGTATACATAGAACAATTCATATCTATTGAATTTTTGATAAATATTTTTTTATATTATTTAGATAACGTTTGATAACTTTGATTATGAATCGAAAAAGTCCAATATCTATTTTTACAAGGTTATTTATTTTTGACTGGTTATTTTTCGACTATTCGATAAATTTGATAATAATTTTGAAAATTTATAAAATTTAGTTTTCAGACGATTTAAATACTCGAGATCAACTTCAATTATCTCGATCATCGATTTGAAATTCCTATCATTTAAAACAACTTAGAAATACGTACAGAGACCTCTATTCTTCTAAAATTATATATATATATATATATATATATATATATATATATATATATAGAGAGAGAGAGAGAGAGAGAGAGAGAGAGAGAGAGTCCAACTACTATACTTGTACAAACACCAAACAATTGGTGCTTGTAAATTTTCTACCGTTAGATCTATCTCTTTGACTAATTTTATATTTTAGATCATACTTTTCTAACACTAAACTCAAGAGCCTTACTATCATCCTAGCCACTCATCCTTTTATTTAAGGGCTAAAAACTTACAAGTATATATATATATATATAAGAGAGAAGAGAGAGAGAGAGAGAGAGAGAGAGAGAGAGAGAGAGAGAGAGAGAGAGAGAGGCTGGAATGCGGTTAATAGGATCAAGTCATTGGTGCTATTAAGTTTTTAATTTTTAAATTAAAAGATGTGTGACTGAGATGATAGTGGGCCCCTTGCGTTTAATGGATGGTTGGAAAAATTGTAAATTCTAATGGGTGAAAATGATCAAAGGTGTTGAGATTAGAAAACTTGATAGCACCAAATATTTCGTACTATCGATAGCATAGTATCAATATACCATAGGAGCACAGCTATATATATATATATATATATATATATATATATATATATATATATATATATATATATATATATATATGAATTGAGCTTCTATATTTTTAAAACTATTAAGTCATTGATGCTTATGTTAGCAATGAGCGTACAAACTAAACATAAAATGAATATATGATTACTATACAAAAGTAAATCTCAAAAGTACGAATAAAATAGAACACAAGGATTTACGTAAAAAATTCTTTGTAGAAAAAAAATTATGGGCGAAAGAGAAGAGTTTCACTATGTCGGAACAAAGGGAATACAAAGTTCATATGATCGTACAATCGTTCGATCTCTCTAGCGACCCGAGCCCTCCGCTTGCACCACATATATCCATGAAATTTGGTGTCGCACCACTAAGCTGTCGGCGAACCGGAATTATAATATTGGAGCGATTTCTAATTTCGGAGTCATATCTAACAGCTTATACGTTTTTACTTTTTAAATAAAAAGGTGTGTGGTTAAAATAATAGTGTGCCCCTTAAATTATGTGAGTGGTTGGTGGAATAGAATATTCTAAGTTATTAAATTAATCAAAAGAATAAATCTAATGGTAGAAAATTTATAAATATCAATTGCTTGATACTTATACAAGTATAGTAGTCGGACTCATATATATATATATAGTAAAGCTTATATACTTTCAAAAGCAGAAGTCCAACTATTCTTGTGAATTTTTTATCATTAGTGCTAGTGTAAAGTCAACTAAAGACATAAAAAGAAAAAATACAATAACACAAATCTCAATACAAATTCAATAGTAAAAAATTCACAGATATGATCGAATTTGTGATTTTAAAAGTATATAAGCTCTACTCTAAATATATATATAACACACACACACGACTTAGCTACTTTCCAATTTGATATGATCCTAAACTCAGCTTTAGATCACAGTATTGGCCTCATTTGAAAGCGATTCGAAGGATTATTAGAAAAAAAATTTAGTAAAAGATGAGATAATACAAGTGCATGAAAATTAAGGTGAAAACAATAATAATTTTTTTCTCGCTTGAATCCACACGGCGCAAAACAAGTGATCATTTTATATGAAGCCGCTTCGCCATGGACGTGGTCTTCTAGTTCTTGTGGCTATTATCAGAAAAGCATATTCCTGTACAAACAATATAATCACATATATATATATATATATATATATATATATATATATATATATATATATATATATATATATATATATATATATATAAAAGAAACCAAATTATTTAATTGAATATTAATTACGTACGAGGGGTTGGCCTAGTGTTGTGAATTAGGTCAGTAAGTGTTGGTGTGTTTTGCATTAATGGGGGTAGGTTAATGAGGTGGGCACGTAGGGGATGTATGGTCATTCAGGGACCATGAAAAGGACGAATCTTTTAAGGGCGCCAACTTGGCAACCTAATAGTTGTCATCAAACTACTGTAAAATGTTGTCGCCGATACCACAGTAATAATTCTAAAAAAAAAATTTGGCTACTTTCGATAATTAATTTGTATTCGAACTTGGCAACTTAATAGTATATATATATAGAAGTAATTCTCTATTTAATAGTAATTTAGATCTTTAAAAATAGATATAATGGATTTTGAACAACAATTGTTGATTTTGTACGTACCTTGCATATTCGACTCTTAGTTGTCATTAATTATTGATATGCATCACTAAATGAGGAACGAATTAGCGAATTAACAAGTGACAGGTTAAAATGGTGATAGGTGAAAATGACTCTCCTATGTATATATATATATATATATATATATATATATATATATATATATATATATATATATATATATATATATATATATGTAGGGTGGAAATTTGTATTATCCAAATATTTTTATTTGTTGATTCTAGAAATCTCTTTAGAATTGGCAAATTTTTATACTAAATTAATCTACTTCATGTCACGTATTTGAAGAAGCATCAACAAAAAAAAGAAAAAAAAGAATTAATCGTTAACTCGTTATGTGATTCTTATACCGTGCGCTGTGATCAATAAATTATATTGTGGCACTTAAAAGCTTGAGAACTGTTTGAAATCATGACAAAATAAATTAAGATACGGGCGAGTTGATGAGATGGATGAGTCCACCTTTTTAATTAACATCATTAATGATGTTAATTAATAGAGCCATGAACTACTACAAGCATTACAGTACGTTCCATACCAAACAAAATGAAAAGTGTAAAATAAATATATAACAAAGATATTTTGCTTCTGCATGGATCGAAGAAGCAAAATTACTGATTAAGTGAAAAAAAAAACTCACATTATTTGTTTGGTTTGATAATAAGGTAAAATTTGCATCACATGCACTGATTCTTAAAGGGTGTTCTCGATCTGGTTTAGTATGATTTTGAACATAAATTACAACAAAATCAAACTTTTTGAATTTTTTAACAAATTAATTGACAAACCATTCGATTAAGTAAAACATTCAAAACGTCGGTCACTTTTGTACAAGAAAAAAATACCACCATTTTTCACTATATATATATATATATATATATATAAAAGCAACAAATATCTAATTAATTAGCAATCTATTATTTACTTACAACCATTAATATATAATCAATCACCAAATAAAGAACTAATATATACTTATTGTGATATATATTATTTTAGACAATTTGATTTATTTGGTCACGAAACTTTAAAAATTGATCAAAACTAATGAATATATGATCATTTCATGCCATTGAAAATGATTTGCACTCCTAAATGAATACCAAAAAAAGGGAATGGATGGAGCACAAAGAAATTAAAGAGGTTAGGCGAAATGAAATAATCAAACAGTACTAGCTAGGCTATAGTGAATCAGAATCCACCAAGTACGAGCGTAGCTAATAGCTACTTGGCATGTGGAGAGAGGGTGTGGTTTTCATCTTTTTTCCAATTCAAATTTCAAATCCACACAACATACCAACCATGCACATGCTGCAGTGGAGATAAGGGAGGGACCTAATTAATTGTGATAGTTCCCAAACAAACAAAAAAAACAACAACAAATAAAAAGGAAAAATATATAGTGACACTTAATTATTTGGTCAAACCAATTTTAGTGTGTGAATTTAGATCTACTTTTCTCATAGCAGGTTCTGCTGAGCACAACAAGCCTTTGCTCCTGTTGCACACGTGCTTCGGCTGTCCTAGGGATACACGTACGTACCCTTCCTCTTTATTTATTTCTCTCTCTCTTTTTTGTATTTTGTAATGTTAACATGCATTACATACGAAATTACGAATCAAATTAATATAATAATTTTAACAGTGACGGCGAATCAAGAGCTCTCCAACGAGACGTTGTTATCCATTTGAGATAGCTGCTAGTGTGGTTCAACTACATTATAGATGCATTGTGCTGATAAACAATGATTCCCGACGATTTGCTTATGTACATTTATATTTCTATTCATATTAATATTTAATAGAAAAAGCTCTTTTTCTATAATTCAGTAAAAATTATTAATGAATTGTTGTTTAAATTGTTTTAATATGAACAACTCGAATTAGTACCATAGTTAATAAGCGGCCAACTTGTGTGCCCATAAATTGATACCGTTTCTAATACAAATGATAAAGGTTATTCGAAATCTAATTATTTCGTATTTAATTTTTAGTTAATTTTATTTTGAAAAACATACTATCATTCTCTCTAGGAAAAAAAAAAAAACACACACACACACTTGTGCGTGCATATATATACAAGAAAGAATCAACTGAACAGTGGAGTGCAGGAACAAAGGAGAAGATGCTACGTGCTTCGTTTCTCCACAAGAAATTAACGCAGCAGCAGGAGCAGCTGCTGCATCTACTATATGTCCTCTGTAAACACATTCCCCGGGGTCTCACATGGCCCCATCCATCCATCCATCCATCCATCCATCACCCCTCAACAATATTCCAACAACACGTAAACGTCAAATCTTTGCCCAACAATACATATTGTTGCTTGCAATATCATACCATATATAAAATTATACCATGTGTAAAATAATAATATCACATATAATATTATTGCACAAATTACATATTATAGATAAAAAAAATACTATATGTACACTTCAAATATGATGTATATTTTATATCTTATCTATCATAGGATGAGATAAATTTTACTCGTCACTTCGAAATAACGAGTAGATGAATTTCCAATCTAGAATGGATTAGATATAGAATGTACACCCCATTTTGGTCCGCAAACTGGGGAAGTGACTGTTGGTTCTCAAAATTTAATTTATTATAATTTTTTTTATTTGATATTTTAGAATTAGTGCAGCCAGGTAGATTTTACGTTTCAATTTAATTGACAAATATTAATGGATTATTGATGTAGAAATGATGTAGCATATAGGGTTGGCAATTTAATTTGTTGTTCGCGAGTCAGCTGATATTCGGATTGAAATAATTTAATTATAATAATTTTAAAAATTTAATAAAATATTATAATAAATTAAAATTTAAAAATCAAAGTAATATGCCACTAATGGGTTGAGAACCAGATATGCAATTTATCTAAATATGATATATGATACTAGTGTTGTATGTATCGAGAACGTAAACAGTGTGTGCTGTAGCAAAGTTTCAAAAGTTTCAAACAGTGTGTCCTCCCTGTTGGTTTCTTCTCCCCCGCCCGGAATCCCAAAGTAATAGTACTGTTCCTAGTAATCCGCTCCCCACCACTCTCCACCATTACACCTTTGCATTAAATTAAGCGTACTCTCTCTCTCTCTCTCTCTCTCTCTCTCTCTCTCTCTCTCTATATATATATATATATATATATATATATATATATATATGAAAAATACTTGATGTACATTCAAAAGTAGGTGTACATCATATACCCCAAAAATACTTGATGTACATTCAAAAGTAGGTGTACATCATATACCCCATCCATCTTAGGGTGGGATAAATTCCATCCATTACTTCGAAGTGATGAATGAAAAGATTCCCACCCTTGAATGGGTGGGGGTGGGGTAGCATTGCTCTATATATATATATATATATATATATATAACGGGTCTGTTATTATTGGTGCTATCAAATTTATTTTTATTCGTTAAATTTTATTATATTTCCAATTATTTATTAAATCCAAGGGGTCCACTATCATCTCAACCACATATATTTAGTACAAAGATTAAAAACTTAATAGCACAAATGACTTGGTACTATTAATAATATTCCAGCATATATATATATATATATATATATATATATATATATATATATATATATATATATGGAAAGAAAGATGTCACTATGCTATTGATAGCATCAAATATTTGATACTATCAAATTTTTTATTCTTAAATCAATCTTTTTGATCATTTTTACTCGTTAAATTTTATTATTTTTACAACCACCCATTAAACCCAAGGAGCCCACTATCATCTTAACCATACATTTTTTAATTCAACGATTAAAAATTTAATCGCACAAATAAATTGTGCTATTAATAGCATTCCAACCTAGCTCTCTCTCTATATATATAATTTTCTTTTAATACTTATATATAGACCTAATTTTGATATTATAAAAATAAAAAACTTTTAAATTATGACTAAATATAAGGAAAAATTGTACATATACATTATTTTTGGGGTGTGGTGAGGGTCCCTAAAAGACATGTCCATTCTTAGATGGATGGGATATATAGAATGTACACTTCTTTTGAGGTATACATATAGCATTGCTCAAATATAAGATATCTATTTTAACAATATCAAATTTAATTTAAAAAATATTATTTTTTTTTTAGAAATATTATTTTTTATAAGGATTAATTTTATATAGATTTTTATAAAAATATCGATAAATTATGTAAAACTTAAGCAATGAGATTTATCACTTTTTTTTCTCTTATTTGTAAATATAGTTTTCCTAAAATTATGATTTATTTATATACGTTTATGCCGTTTGATTCATCATTAATTTTTTAACAGCAAATGCGTATGTAAAATAACTATTTTAATTTTATAAATTTATTCTAAAAAATTTATTATTTTTTTTCTCTTTCCTCTTCTTCGCCATGGTATATATGCACGGTATACCTCAGCTTCACCCTTAATATCGTTGACGCCGCTGTAGGTCTCGTCACCTTCATTAAAAAATAAAATAAAAAATATATAAAAGATGATAAGATTTAATATTAAAATATAAATTATATATATGAAGAGTAAAAAATATTATTTTATCTCTTAGCTAACTGCAATTATTTTTATTGTTACTTATGATTATTCAAATTTTAGTAATATTTATTTATAGAACGAAATTTTTTTGAAAGAATAAATCTTAATAACTTAAATTTTGCATATATAATTATTATTTTTTACAACCTGTTGATGTATTATATATATATATATATATATATAATATATATATATATATATATATATAAAATTCTAAAAGCTCGAGCTGTTAAACACAGCCCCCACGGGTCTCAACTGGACTAAACCCATCTTGACGTTAGGTCTATTGTTGGGTCTCTTGCCGTTAGGTCTATTGTGGACCGCAGCCCCACTCAACTTATTGGGCTCACCCAACTCAACTTATTAGTCTCCTGGACCTATTGTAATGGGGCAGGAAGTTGGGCTTATTTTAACCCATACATAAATAGCCAACAATCCCTCCCAACACCTGCACCGTGTGGGAATCGAACTCGTGCCACTGGCTATGACCATTAATTCCAAAAGCTCGAGCTGTTAAAAATACGCAACCAATTCACTTAAAGCGTACAGACACAGCGCCCACGGGTCTCGACCGGACTCAACCCACCTGGACGTTAGGTCTATTGTTGGGTCTCTTGCCGTTAGGTCTATTGTGGACCGCAGCCCCACTCAACTTATTGGGCTCACCCAACTCAACTTATTAGTCTCCTGGGCCTATTGTCACGGGGCAGAAAGTTGAGCCTATTTTAACCCATACATAAATAGCCAACAACCACAACCATTTATCATCATATAATAATAAATGTATCGAACTTATTTTAATTCTCATTCATTTTGATATAACAGATCATTTAACTATTCAAAACTTTTATTTTACTGCCTAATTTTTTAAATTTATTTGGTTCCAGCTAGTTGATAATATTTTACTTATAAATTTAAACATTCTATTTATCTTTACATGCTTAATTAGTACACTGTAAATATAAATCAAATAAATAAACAAAATTAAGTTACTAAAATCAAAATTTTAAAAATTTGATCAAATAGCTGAATCAAAGATTCAAAGAAAAAAAAAAAAAAAAACATATTATTTTAAAAATTGAAAGCGTGCATTTCGATTCCTTGAAGTAAAGAACTCTTGTGTCTCTTGGCGAAGGTAAAAGCTGCTGCAGTTGTTGAAGATGGTGCAGAGGGAGAGAACGGAGTTTTATTTATTTAAAAGATACCTCTTTTGGGACGTACGGTACGACCTGTAATAAATGTCGAGGTGTTGTGCATGGGGGCTAAAATGGGCTTTGAAATTCGAACTTATGCTATATGAAAAAATAATGGGCTTTGAACTTCGAACTTATGCTATATGAAAAAAGGAAAAGGCTAACTATACACCCCAAAAGGGGTGTATAGTTTACACCCCACCCATCCAAGGGTGGGGTGAATTCCATCCATCACTTGATGTGATGGGTGGAAAGCCTCTCACCCTTGGATGGGTGAGAGTGTAACTTGTACACCCATGATGGGGTGTACAAGTAGCAAAGCTCATGAAAAAATTATTTAAAAAGTATGTACTTTTTAAAGAGAAAAGTGGTTTTTAGAGAAAACGATGCAGCCGATAATAAATACTAAATTTTAAATAAAAATAAAAGTATAAAATTGGTTGAGACCGAATCCACATTGGTTAAAACTTGTCGGGTGTCCAGTTAAATTTAGGTATGTGAAAATATTATTATTATTATTATTATTATTATTAGGTAAAAAATATGTAGAATTTTCTAAACTTTCTCTCTGTTGTCGTCGGATTTAAATTAGTCACTAATATTTTAACATTAAAATTTAAATTACTGGTGAGCGTTCAAATCAATAAAATTGAAAAATTGGATAGTAGAATTAAAATTTTAAAAATTAAATGATCAACTCAAAATAATTCAAAATTCAAAATAAAAGTATAAAATCAAGAGCAATATTTTATAAAACTAATAAAATAACTGTGATAGAAAAGACTTTAGAAATAATTAAACCGGTGCATCTGCTTGTACTGCCTAGAAGGCGACAAAAGTTTGGACCTAAGCCCGGCCCATTTGGAGATACATATTATTGAATGAGCCGGGCCGGGCCGGGCCGGGCCAGGCCGGGTCGGGTCGGGTCGGGTTGACTAATAAAATCCGGGATTTATTCTGTGTGTGAAGTATATATATACTATTTGGATTAGCTTCTCATCACCTTTCAAGTTAATAATAAAATGCTTGGACAAATCGGATGGGTTTTGTATAATTGCAAGGAATTACAAAGGAACTGTCCTTTTAAACTAAGCAACATGACTCATGAATTAGTTAATTTTTTGCCCTGCTTTGTCATGTACTCATGTTGGAGTTAATAATATGATAAAGACATGCACCTGCTGCTCCTAGTCTTCGCATGTCACAGTAAGCTACAGTGTCCTACGGAGGATGACAATAAGATATCTTATACTTTGCACATTTTTCATACAAGGATTGGCACAACAATCCTTGCTTGTTGGTACTTTGAAAATGTCAATCATGAGATTATAAATGTAGTGAATAGATTTACAATATTAACAGCCACAGTGTAGAAAAAATATCTGCTGAAGTTTCAATCATAATTGATATATATTATGCTTGCTGTTCAATTACCTGGTATTTTTGCTCTATCACCTTACACACAAAAATAATGCAGTAAAATGCTCCATCAGTAACTTTAAGCAGCATAGTAACAGTGGCCCTGTTACACTACATGCATGATCAAACTGCTACTTGGAGTTGGAAGTAAATCTAAAGTAACAGTTCACTTTTTTAGTTAGTTTTCAGCCTTGCGAATACGGCATTTTAAGTTTCCTACTTTTCTGTGGTTACTTACTTTCCTAGCCATTTCTGTACTGTCAATCTTTGTTTCATTTTCTTCAAGTTCATCTCAGGCAACTTTTCATGTAATTCTAGCTTCAGGATACAAGCATTCAGATACAAATCCTTTTCATTGAATTCTTTGTTGACACGCTAATGGGTATTGTTGGCTTAAATAGACCAGTATTCTGTCCGGTGGCGGTAGGTCAGATTGGGCCGAGTTACATTCGAAATAGTGGGAGGCCAGGTTAGGCCGAGTCATGCTCGAAGTTGGTGGAAGGCTGGTTGGGCCGAGTCACAATCAAGATCTGTGGATGCTGTGTGTGTATGTTTTAGGTGAATCGATTGCATATTTCTAATATCTCGAGTTTTGGATATTAATGGTTGCCTTTCAACACTTCCATATCTATTGCATCACAGTTTGATGGTAATGGCTCCGCAATTCTTGTCTCATGTGGTCTTCGAATTTGCCAATTACGGAATGTTATGATCTAAGAAGTTATTTACGAGTAAATGAATATTTTCAATGCGATATTTTGTCCTTTTTTTGAACTTTTTCAGCCAAGGTTTTTAGGGGTAATTAAGCTAAGCATCTTTCTCGTTTGAATTACATGCATTAATGAAAGTTGACATGCTTTGAAAAAGAGTTTAGAGTAGGTTGCAAAGTGTTGACCGGCTTTCAGCTTTTGGTTTAATGTACACCAACCAATTTTAACTTTTGAGTCAATTTCAGGGCCTGGTTTTGGTAAAAAATTCATGCTTTGTTGGCTTTTGGATAACTTGAAACCAGGCCTCATATGAATTTCATCTGTTTAGTACTTGCCCCAATCATCATCGATCGTAGCATTATCGTGTTGCACGAGTTCATTTCTTGAGCATATCGATTCCTCGTTGTTCAACATTGCTGCAGAAATATGTTGTTGCTCTTACTGTTTGTCCTGAAACTCTTTAACTTTTTCTTTTCTCAAACTGAGCGTAAAATTTTCATTGAATGCTGTTCAACCACTTCTTCACCTTTTATGCTTTTTTTGTTTCTCATATTAGTTAATCTTTTGATAACAGAACTCTGGAAGCTTGAAACACCACTTAATTACAAGGTACATCAACAAGGAAATGTAGAAAACTACTGAATATATGAAATCGAAGGGTTATATCCTGCTGATTGGATCTTACTATAATTTCACCTCTTGCTTTATTGTTATCTAGATTTGTTGATAAGTATGTTCCAACTGATTGTGTGATTCAGTTGTCGCCTCGCGTCTTATTAGATGTCTGAGTTCTAGAGTCAACCCACCGAGAGGCCATGATCACCCTTTTAATCAGTTATAATCAGCTCAGTCTTAAACACAGCCTTAAATGATAAAAGCGTGTGACGAAATTAATATCTTATCTGTGTTACATCATGCGGAATTTTGGCCGATTTGAAATTTGTTCAGTTTTAAATAAACTCCTAAGCTTTCTCACGATTAGTGACTACAATTATCGGTTGATGAGAAAGAGTTCTATGCTCTCTCTATCTGACGCGTACATATGTTCAGTGATAAGAAGATGCCCTGTGTTTGAAGTTGCAATAAAGAGAGTTCGACAATGTCGTTTTTCGGATTAGACCTTTGGCGACATTAGTGTCATCGAGGTTGCTCGGAAGTCATTTATTAGTCATGCAGAATTTTCAGCTTGCACTCAGTTAATCACAAAATATTGCTGGATTCCTGCATGGAAAGGTGTAATATTTCGATGCTGTTCTTTTATCTTTTCTTGTGATTCTTTGTGGTAGGTAGGGGGCATTGCATTTGTGTTTGATTCTATTATGACCACTATACATCACAAATATAATCATTATAAACTATTCCAAAAGAAGTCGGCGACAACACTATCCGAACAAAGATTAATTGTTATAGTTTAGTGCCCCTCATCTGCGAAAACTTTGAAACCATCTTTTCTATCACTCATAGATTCCTAATTTCGGTAATGTTAGCTAGTAGTTTGTTGGTTTAATGCCTACGACAATTCAGTTTCTAGTTAGCAGGGGCTTTCCTAGTTCTTGCTATCCAATTTGTGATTGTACTACTTGTAGTAGTTGTGCAATGTAATCATCAGTCCAAGTTGCGGATTTTGTTGGCCCCTCCTCACCCTGATTTCGTGAAGTTTCATTCAATGCGATTCGGATCTTACTTACTGATGAGTTACAAAAATAAGCTTTTAACCGTTAAAAGAAGAAAAGGACTTATTATTATATCATTACTACTATTACTCTTGCAGAGATTCAACTCCTCTCAGTTCCCTCATATTGTTAAGATCCTACTCTCTACCACCTAATCATTCCTCTTATTCAATGTACTGGGCCTTATGGACTATGGCTATTGTACTTAGAAGGTGGGGAGAGGTATGCATTGATGCGCCGAGCTCTCTGCAGGGTCATCATTTTCAAGGCTTGCGATCTGTCCACTTCTTGCCCCATCCATTTTACAGTTGCATGCAGCTCATGTCTTTTACTCTGGCAGTAGGAGATCAATTGGAGCATCGGCAGTGGTGAGTGCTTGGCGGGTCATCAATTCTTGGACCACAGTAGTTTTATCCCGTAGATCTTGTGGACAAGTTTACTAGTTACTATTCAGAATTACCTGGTTTACTTAAATCGAAAAAAATATTGACAGATCAGATACATTGAATATAGTTAATAATGCTGCCGGAAGAAAATGGGTGATGAGATGGGCGCAACATTAATGAAGCGGAGCGAGGGAGCGACAGCAACAGCAATAAACATCATGCTTTATGTGAAGGTTGGCAGTTGCAACCAATTTGTAGGCGAGGGGAGGGTATGTGTGTGTGGTTAGTGCCAGTTGAAATTGACTTGCTCACATTCCTTATTTATTGGATTGAGGGGGCATTAAGATTTCACAGTGTGTCAGTGTGGGGATGCATGGGCAACAAATAGTGAAAACCCCTAATTCATCTACCCGACGCAAACCCCGGAATCGAAAAATCGGGTCTGGATTCGAAAAATTGAACTCGGTTTCTATCGATTGCGGTTAAGATGTGTGATTTGGGCCCAGCTCATTTGCTGAATTCACCAACCAGACAACATAGGTTCGGCCAGGAACATAAATTGCTGAAATCGACCTGTTAACGCTTTTGATTGTCGGAAGAGCGCAAATTCCTGCACACGCTGCTCGTCCTGGAACTCGTCTTACGTTGAATTTGTAGCGACTAAATTCGAATTTTACATGTGCACCCAAAGTGTCAACAATTCGTCGAGAGCAATTTCGACATGATGTATGTTTGCGAAAACGTGATGCTTTGGAAAGGAATTAAGATGAGCGAAAAAGTGTGAACACTACTCACGCATCCCAGCAAGTGGTAGAGTCCAATGCAGAAGCTTCACAACATGAAAAAGTAGGGGGGGTACTGTAGATTCTGTATATGAAGAGTAACTCTTTTTTATCTAACTCTTGCACTACGAGCTAACATACAACAATAAAAATAGATAATTCATATGTGAGCATATCCAATCAAAACTTTTGTTTATATTAAAAAAAAAAAAAAAAAAAAAAGAAGAGAAAAGCGACAGTTATTAACATTATTTTTCCAAGTAATTAATTGTACCAAAATTCTTACGAGACGTGCACCAAATACATTAGACCAAATATGTAATTTTTGACTGAATAACTTATTCCAACATTCAAATAAATGCACTTCCGCTTCTGCTAATTGTGTCATATGACCGCTTCAACTTTCATTTGGTACCTTTCGAAATTTGAATTAGCATGCAAATATGTTGTTATAGAAAACAAATGTCATTAGCAGAGCTATTCCATATTCACAGATAAATTTATTAAGAAACTATTGGATTACATATGTGTCAGCACGAGTGATCACCATACAAAAAAAATCTCAAATGCACGATAAAATAATAAATATTCAGATATTTGTGAAAAAAAAAGTTTTTTTTTTAAAAAAAAGTACGAACGAAAAAGAAAGATTTCATTATATAAAAAGGAGAATAAAAAAATGTTTCTTGTTTAACATCGCACGAATTCTTAACGAATTTCTCTTAGCGGATCCGATCCATCCGCTTCCATCACTGACATTCATTTTTTTTTAAAAAAAAAATTAGCGTCACACCGCAAAGCGGTCGGCGAATCGAAAGTATAAAATCGAGACGATTTTCAATTTCGAATTACATCCATTACAACAAAATTATGCTATAGCGACACTTTTAAGTGTCTCTAAAGTCGCTATATGTGCAGTCGCTAGGGTGTGTAGCGATACATTACTATAATGCGTTCTAAAAATGTATTCCTATAATTTAATTTTGAATATAAATTAAATATAAATAGAACATTTGTAAAAAAATATCACAAAAATATATCGCTATAATTTAATTTTGTTGTAGTGATCTAACAATATGATTATAGAATACAGTATTACAGTTGAAATTAGATATATATATAAAAAAAAAAAAAAAAAAAAAAAAAAAAAAAAAAAAAAAAAGCCTGACTGCATACAGCAACTAAAATTACGGTGAAATGAGCTTGCATCTACAGCTCCAGCCAGCGAAAAGAATTGCTAAGTCTCTTAATAAATTATTTACTGATTGCATTTGATGGATCTACACGTAACAATAACAAATTTGGCCACGGTAGTATCACTTTCCTCTTTCCTTATATAAGATTGGGTTCAGTGTCTTCCGAAGCTGAGAACTTCGCTTTCAGCAATTAATGCGAAATGTATTAATCGAATGACACTCCAAAATCTTAACGCGCTCAAGTCTCGCAATGATTGGACGATCGAGTGGACACGTCACGTTTGGATCCCGCGTCACTCAACCATGCATGTAGTCGGTGGCTCGCAGAGCGAGTCAAATAATTTAAGCCATTAATTCGGCGTTATGTTAAGTTTTGTTTGGAGTAGATTTTTCTTTCCCCCATGAATTAGAATTTATGTAAAAAATTATTTTTTATTTATAATTTTTTTTAAAAAAATATTATTATTTATTTTTCAAAAGTAAATAACGAAGAAAAAGATAAAGGGATGAGAGATAAGTTAATTTTTTATAATTAGCTTCGATTTGAAATGGATAGTATTTAATTATGTTATTTTTGAAGAGTTTGAATTTCAACCGAGTAAGCCAGACAAAATAAATAAATATCCATGATAATATATTAACGTATTTTCTGACGTGAATTCGATTTTTAAAATCTGATTGTAGACGACAGTTCTTTCGTATGATTCGTTTATTTTCTTATCTCTGAAAATAGAATAGTCACAGAAAACTCTTCCGTTATATTATATATTTAATATAATATAAAAATATTTTAATTGTATTCGTCTATAAAAAATAAGCATATATATATATATATATATATATATATATATATATATATATATATATATATATATATATATATATATATACATTCCAACTGTGGGATTTATTGTATTCTTAAAAATAATCTTAAATAAATCACATGCGTCAAATCCAACATATATCACAACAAAAGAAAAAAAAAAAATCAACCTAATTTTTAATATTATTATTAAGTTCTAACAGTTAAATCTACAAAAGTACTATTTAAATAAATTTAGTTAATAAAGTGTTTTCTAATTTATTTTTTTTTAGTTTTAATGAATACATACCTCTCAAATTGAACAATAAAACTGTGCCTATCTCTATCTGCTTCGAAATTAGTCTATTCGGTTCGGTTCGGTTCGCTTTGGTATATAATTCGATTCGATTCGATTTGATTCGATTTTGAAAACTTAAAATTCAGAAAACATGAATAGACCGAATAAACTAACATTTAGTAATTTAATATATATTGGTCTTAAATTTTAAAAATCATATTAATTTTAAATTTTAATAGTAATTATATAATTAGAGATATTTAATTATTATATTATTATTATTATTATTATTATTATTATTATTATTATCTCAAGCTAAAACTAAATAAACCAGGCAGAACATTCCAAAATTTTTGGTTCGATTCAGTTCGGTTCAATTTGGTTCATACTTTCAATTATGTTTGATTTAGATTATCTTTTAAAAAAAATGTAAAAATCAAACTGAACCGGACGATGCTCACCCCTAATTACATCGAGCTGTAGGGCTACGCACGGACAAACATTTGGACAAAAAATATCTAAACAATCTGCATGTTTAATTTTGGATTAACAAAAATCGAAATATAACTAAACAACAATCGAAAGAGACAGAGCGCTAGCCGAAAAACACGAAAAACTAGCTTAACTTGATCTGTAGGATAATCACTCTCTCTTTTGTTCATATATATTTTGTGATTGCTTTGCTTAATTATTTACTTCTCTCTCTCTGAACAACTTTTTCTTTATTTCAAAAAAGTTTTCTTTTTTTCTAAAAAAAAAAAATAGTATATTATGATTTTGTTCATTTAAAAAAAAATAAATTCAGCTAAAAACGTGAAGTAGTATCTCAAATACCAACCATCTAGTTCTTAATCAACTGCACTAAGCACGATCTTTTTTATTGTTTTTGTTGGGAGGCAAAATTTGAAAGGTAAAGATTTACCTGCACATAAAAAAAGAAAAAAACAGAAAAAAAGAGGCTCATTATTAATTACAAGATAAATTTTTATCATCTTTATTTTTTATTTTTACATTAAATTTAATGTACCTATTATCTTCTAATCATTAACTAAATATTACTGTTTTATTTTCTAAATAATAATTAATACATTTAAATTAAATAACATTAACATTGAATTTCATAATATTTGGTTATTTAACAGTCTAAAATTATCTAATTTTTTTTTTTTAAAAAAAAGAATGGCATACATGGAACATCAATAAAAAAAAGTTTAAAATTTAGAGAACCATTTCAAAATGGCTTGTACTTAATTAAAGGGTTGTCCTTAATTAATTTTCTTACCCAATTTCTTCTATTGATGTTCCCCCGTGTGCTAGAGTTGTTAAGGAGGCGAACACGAGTTAGCTCGCTAAAATATCAAGTTAAAAAATTTAATTTGTATTTGACTTATTTATTAATAAATCGAATGCAAGTTGGTTCGCAAATAATAAATTAAATTATTAATTTTTTTACTAGATAAAAAATTAAAATATTAATATAATAATTAAAATTTACAAAATATAGCTGATCTCTTCGTATCTAGCTTGGTCTAAAATATAAATAGTAAAACTTTATATATATATATATATATATATATATATATATATATATATATATACACACACACACACACACACACACAAAAGGAGTAATATTATCATACATTTTATTTGGGGTATATGATATACATATTATTCATCTACCGATGGAATGTGACATTGACCTGATTAGTTAAATTCATTCTATTTTAAAATAGTTAGAGTGCAAAATATATAGTCATTTTGAAATGTACAAGTAGTATTTTTCTCTCTCTATAGTCCTACTACGATGCTTTTAAAAGCACCAAACATTTGGTGCTTGTAAGTTTTTCACCGTTAGATTTTATTTTTTGACTAATTTCATATCTATACTATTCCACCAATTACTTACTAAACTCTATGAAACCATTATCATTCTGACCGTACATTTTTTCATTTAATGACTTAAAACTCGCAAACACTAATGACTCGGTACTTTTAGAAGCATAGAAGCTAGCATCAATAATTTGATATTATTAATAATATAATAGTCTAATTATATATATATATATAGAGAGAGAGAGAGAAAGAGAGAGAGAGAGAGAGAGTTGTGCTGGAATGCTATTGATAGCACCAGCCCAACTTTGCCACCCATTTTGTAACCCTTAAATCGCATTGAGATTCGTGCAAGCCCTTTAATTAAAAAAAAAAGCTTTTTACTTTTTACTTTTCCTTTTTACTTTTTCCTTTTTTTTTCATTAAAGAGCCTACACGAATCTTAATGCGATCCAATGGCTAAAAAATGGGTGGCAAAGTTGGGCTGGTGCTATTAATAGTATTCCAGCACAACTCTCTCTCTCTCTCTCTCTCTCTCTCTCTCTCTCTCTCTATATATATATATATATATATATATATATATATATATTCGAATATGAGGAAGTTAATCTCAGCTCATTTTCGACAACTCATTTATTAAACGAGTAATCATTTTCAAACTTATTTTTGATCTAAACATAAATTTGCCCATCAATAGTGAGCTAAATTGCCACTTTTATGGTGGACATTTCTTTTCTCACGACTTTTATTTTCTTATTTATTTATTTATTTATTTGCACATGACAGTTACAATAAAGTTATTATTTTCTTATTTATTTATTTATTTGCACATGACAGTTACAATAAAGTTACTCTATATGCAAACTCACACAACAAATTAAGGCAATGTTTGGTTCAGGAATAAATTTAAGAGGTATAAATTTTTTTATACCTGGGATAGCTTGCTATTTCGGGATAATGAAGTATAAAAGTTAAATTGTGTTTGGTTGAAAAGTTGGTATTCTCTGGAATAGTTAAAATTGTGTTTGGTTAAAATTATGGAATAGTAGAGGATAGTGGAAAAAGAAGATAGAATTTTTATAAAAATACCAACTTTGCCCTTAGCTTTTTTTATAGAAAAATTAATTTAATTATTATATTAAATTTGAAGCAATTTAATTATATATGTTAAAAAATAATATTTTTTATTTTATATTATATTTTAAGAATATAAATAATAAATTATATTTTATATTATATTTTATATTATATTTTTTTATTTTTTATATTTTATATTATAATTTATATTATAATTTATCTTTTATATTATAATTTATATTATATTTTATATTATAATTTATATTTTATATTATAATTTATATTTTATCTTATAATTTATAATTTATATTATAATTTATATTTATATTATAATTTATATTTTATATTATAATTTATAATTTATAATTTATATTATAATTTATATTTATATTATAATTTATATTATAATTTATAATTTATATTTTATATTATAATTTAATTATAAATAATAAATTACAACTTTGCCCATTCACTACCCCAGGGATAAAATCCTATTCCATGGGGGGAGAGGAATAAGGCTTAACGGGTTATTCCAGAATAACCCGTTAAGCCAGGGATAAAAAAAAAATTTATCCCATGTTATTTTCTAACACTGTTTGGCAAGAATTGGGGGATAAAAGGGGTTATTCCCCCTTTATCCCCCAACCAAACATTGCCTAAGAGTACGCATATATATATATATATATATATATATATATATATATATATATATATATATATATATGTGGCAACCTATACCTCTCTGGTTATAGATCAGAGGATTCTAAAAGCCACCTTTTCAACGGCTCTGATGTCACCCACGTTAGCTCCCATAGCAAAGTATCATTTTTTATTGTACTGTTTTGCAATTTGCCTATACGAAGCATCTACAGTTGAATAGTAACGCAAAGCTTTTGTACACTCACATGGTCGAGTATTTTATTTTATTTTTTTCGGGTACAGTATATTCTCTCTCCTACTGTTAAAAAGGCATGCCAAAGATGACTTTGTTGATGCTCAATTAAAGCAGATGATAACAATATATGGTACAAAAGTGTATGCACACCACCTCAACTATGGTCCAATTTGAAATGGGCCCTCAATATCTTTTTTTTTTTTTTTTTTTTTTTTAGTTTAGTTTATTGGCATATTCTTTGATTTTATTTCTTTTACCTATAATTGAGTACCTTTATTTAATTTGAAAGCCGAATATAAGATGGTCTACAAAAATGTATGGAGATTTAATTTTATTTTTCATCACGAGCAAGATAATAGTATTCATTTTAAGTATTTGATCTCTCTCTCTTTTTTTTTTTTTTTCCAATACTAAATACTTATTATTTAGCAAATTAAAAAGATATATAGAATCACTATAAAAAAATTATACTATAGCGATACTTTTAAATATTTTTAAAATCTAAAAAAAATACGATACTTAGAATTAGTGTCGCTATATATACAATCGTTAGGGTGTATATATATATATAGCGATATATTATTATAATGTATCTCAAAAATGTATCCCTATAACATAATTTTAGATATAGATGAAATATAGAATACTTGTATAGAAATATCATAAAAATATGTCCTTATAATCAAATTTTGTTGTAGTGAATAACTGAATTTATATTCATGTATTTAAACCGTACCTAAATTTTATAAGGTTTTTAACTTAGAAAAACTAGCAATTAAAGAAGGAATACAAAATGTGAAAAAGGGATGTTCCAGTTACATCCTTTTCATTTAATGGGTAAAAGCACTATAACAAAATTATACTATGCGATATTTTTAAGTATTTCTAAAATTTTAAAAAAATATCGCTAGCAAAAATACCGATACTTATAATTAGTGTCGCTATATGTGCAATCGCTAGGGTGCATAGCGACATATTATTATAATGCGTCCCAAAAATGTGTCTCTATAATCTAATTTTGGATATAAATAAAATATAGATAGGACACTTCACTACATGCAACAAACTAAGATTATAGGGACACACTTTTGCGCAAGTGTCCAATTTATATCCCATCTATATCAAAATTATGTTATAGGGACACATTTTTGCGACACATTATAATAATGTATTGCTATACACCCTAACGATAGTGTATATAGCGACATTAATAATAAGTGTCGGTATTTTTGCCAGCGCCATTTTTTTTGAATTTTAGGAACATCTAAAAGTGTCGCTATAGCATAATTTTGTTGTAGTGAAACTTGTACAAAAGTGTTATAAAGATGTGTTCTTATAATCTAATTTTGTTATAGTGAAGTTATTTACTAATCATATCAAGTGATTAGTAAAATTACCATATATATTTACTGAATGAATGGAGTATAAAATATATATCCTTTTGGGGTGTATGGTCATTATTACTTTAAAAATAATAATAATAATAGAAGATGTATATAATATTACTTTAACTTTTCCCATCAAGAAACAATGGCTGAGTTATGAAGTGTTGGATCTAGAAAGGGGTTTTTCACATGGGTAACACAGTGGCTCTCATGCCTAATTAAACTTAGGTATCATGTGACATGGATATGTTTAGATGCCCTAATAATGCTTGTTCTTTTCCTTATTGCTTAAGGGCCATAACCTTGTTGAGATATTTTTTTTTTTTGATTGGGGTAGGAGAACATGGGTCCAATTTATGGAATGAAACAGAATGATTAGCTTCAAGAACTTTCTCTTTCTTTCTCTCTCTCTCTCTCTCTTTCTCTCTCTCTACTAATTAAGTCATCTATCAAGTAAATATTGTGCATTTATGAGGTAGAGAGTATTGATGTACCTTTTGTGATATTGTAAACTAATTTATAATTCTGGTCTTGTAACATGTTCTGCATTTAACTTTTTTTTTTTATTTTTTGTGTGTGTGCAAGGAGTGATAATTTTACCCCTGTATATATATATATATATATATATATATATATATATATATATATATATATATATATATATATATATGAGAGTCTAGCATATACTATGCCAATTGAAAAGTTTCAATAAAATTAAAGTTGCCATTTAGACCGACGGGCCTTAGCGAAGATGACAAAAAATTTAATGGTTAGTATTTGAGTTTTAAGTTCAAAATTTAGTTATTTTTTATTTTCAGCTAATTTTATTTTTAAAAAAGTAAGAGAAATGAATAGCATGTTATTATTATTATTATTTTTTTTAAAACATCATTTTAATTACAAGCATCATGTTTAATTGCAACATGTTAAAAAGCTGAAAGTATTAAATTGATTTAACGTAAAACTCAAAGATTAAAATCTACAACCTGCAAGATAAAATTTCTACTTGTAAAAATTGTTTTGTGAGATTTTAATGCAGCGTTTCTCCTTGTAACACTATAGAGTACTTCATTAAAGAACACTATACGTACCTTATGCGCAAAACAAGCCCTAAGTTGCGACGTCACTGGGGTATGGGGGGCTACTCACACAATTTGTCCTTAAAAATTAGCCAGTTTGTTGAGTTGGGAAGTGGTAAATCCTACAAGGTAAGAGCCCATGGTTTGATGCATGCAGAGCACGAGATCATAAAAAAAAAGTATAGAAAAAAAACACTCAAAAAATAATTAATGTGGCCCCAATGGATTTGTTAGGTGTTACAATAAACTTGAATTAAATCGAATTGTACGTAGCCTAATCTAATAAAACCAAATTACTTTTTGTTTGTATCCTTCTGAGGACCGACCAAGAACAAGTTACATGTCACAACATGGCAACTGTGAGGTTGGAAGAGGTCACCTTCATCAACCTCTTGCTACTTATTTTTCCATTTACCACCTCTAATTTTCAATCTAATTTACTTGTACAAGTTTGATAAGAAAAGGCATAGTTCGAGGCATGGTTATTTCTCTTTGAGAAAGCAATTTGATGGGCACCTCCTAAATTGGAAAGAAAAAAAATTCTATTGTGACGCTCCACACTTCCTACGGTCATCTATTCTAAAATTATTTTATTTCTACCACGCTTAATTTTCTTAATCCTTTCGGTCAAATGTTGAGTTAAAAGATTTAGCCTTATTAAATCTCATGTATAGGACTAATCCATATTCTAAGTGTTACATTTTTTCATCCCTTTAATTCCTTACGATCTCGTCAGCCTTAAACACACTTACAAGCATCATATGATATGAAATTCGTTTCGCTAGCTTTAATTGATCTTATGGGGAGCAGTGTTCCACTCGCAACGGTCGTCAACCAGGAATCCGGGTTCTACCCGTTTTAAGATCCTAGTTCAGTCGAGATTCATCCACACTTTCGGATTAAAGCTCATATATATAGTACTACTCTAAATTCTAAGATGTCACACCTATCCATTCCAACAACAATATGAATAATTGGAAAAAGAAATTTATAGAAAGGAAAAAAGACACAGACCAGGATTAGCCTATATTTTTTAAAAAATATATATGTTAATATCTATCTACAAATATTTTCTTATTTAATACAATTTTTTTTTGTTCTAGTAAAGAATGTAAAATAATTGCTTATTTATAAAAAACTTGAGTTACCGGAGAACGCATAACACTCTCCGTCGTATCTGAGCTTGAGATAATTTGATGGGCTCAAGACATAGAACAATTAAATGTGAAGATATTAAAAGGTTGTTTGATTAGGTATAGTTGAAATCATATAGCAGTTGTAATTGTGTGCATATTCAAATATATTGTATGGCACGATGTATTTGAATTTAACAGTTATAATTGAAAGTGCACGAGAGTCCTCAATCCTAACCGTTGAAACTATATCCAAATTCACCGTAATTTGAACTGTAATAGCTGAAAAAGGTAATTTTAAGCAAAAGCTAAGTTTATCTCCATTATTAGTTTTTAAACAAATAAATTTTTTCCTATATTTAAGATAATATAACAATCCTATATATATATATATATGTGTGTGTGTGTGTGTGTGTGTGTGTGTGTGTGTGTGTGTGTGTGTGTGTGTGTGTGTGTGTGTGATAATTTTTAACTACATGCAATCAAATAAATTATATTTAACAATATTATTTAATACTATATTGCAGGTGTAATCACTATATTTTCAACTATATGCAACTCCAATATTACTGCATGTATTTATAATTATATCAAACTAAACAGTTCCTAAATAATCAAATAATCTTATAGTGCACAAATTCAAAAAATTTTAATCTGATATTTTATAAAATAACATAAAATAAAAGCTTGTTTTTAATATCTTAAACTACCAAAGTAGGGTGGATTATAAATTTATGGACAAACATATTGTCCACTTACAAAAATTTGACTGTAAAATTCTGTACATAGTATCAGGGTAATAATTAATGTGTTAGTTAAGATTTCCATCAAGAAAAACACCTTGGTAGTGACATTAATCAAAAATATATATATATATATTAATTATGAACTGTAGAATAATAATGGATCAATAATGGGAAATAATTAACTGTCCCACTCAAAACTAATATAAAAAGTATACTTGTAGATCCATGGATGGGTATTGATTTATGCCTTCTTAATTAATTTACTCCCAACAACATGTATGCAGTTACACTAAAATTAAAGTAGTTCTAATAGTTAGGTACAACATTTACTGTGCACACATTCTCTTCAATATTATTGGTATATTGATCTCAAATGACCAAAAGAGTTTGGCCCTGCAGGTACATGATTTTTAATAGATTATAATTTCAAAGTTCAATCTAAACCGTTCATCTCTTATTATTATTATTATTATTATTATTATTATTATTTTAGAGTAAAATCACTTAATTTTTATATAAAAAATCATAAAAGGAGCAAATTGAGTCGTTCCGTTTATTTCGACATTAAATTATTAAATTGTGACATTTCAGGAATGACATTTTCGTATTGGAAGACTTCATCTATAAGTAGCCGTGCCAAATCTTTTAGTTTATACCCAATTCATTAATTAACTATATATATATATATATATATATATATATATATATATATATATATATATATATATATATATATATAAAACTATATTTGTGAATTTTTTATTATTGAATTTGTATTAAAATTTATGCAATTGTAAAGCCAATTAAAAAAAGAAAAAAAATACAATAGTACAAATCTCAATACAAATCTAAAGATAAAAAAATCACAATCATCGTTGAGCTTGTGCTTTTGGAAGTATATAAGCTCTATATATATATATATATATATATATATATATATATATATATATATATATATATATATATATATATATATATATATATATAGTGCATGAGTAGAGCTTATATGTTTTTAAAAACATAAGTCTATTCATACTTGTGAATTTTTTAACATTGAATTTGTATTGGGATTTGTGTTTTTTACTTTTTATTTCTCTCTCAGTAGTTGACTTTACAATAGCACAAATTCCAATACAAATTCAATAGTAAAAAATTTACAAACATAAATTGACTTGTATTTTTAAAAACATATAAATCTAATATATATATATATATATATATATATATATATATATATATATATATATATATATATATATATATAACTAGGCTACTATACTATCGATAGCACCAAGTTCTTGTTGTTATTAGATTTTTGACTCTTAAATGAAAGAATGTACGATTAGAATGAAGTGGGCCTCTTGGGTTTAGTGGATGATTGAAAAAATAATATGATCTAAAGGGTGAAAATGATCAAAGGGGTTGATCTAACGGTAAAAGACTTGGTAGCACCAAGTGCTTGATGCCATCGAGAAAATAGCCTCTCTCTCTCTCTCTCTCTCTCTCTCTCTCTCTATATATATATATATATATATATATATATATATATATATATATATATATATAGTAGAGCTAGTATACTTTTAAAAGCACAAGCCATATTATGCTTATGAATTTTTTACTATTGGATTTGTATTGAGATTTGTGCAATTGTAAAGTCAACTAAAAAGAGAAAAAAAAAGATAGTATAATTGTACAAATCTCAATGCAAATTCAATAGTAAAAAATTCACAAACATGATAGGATTTGTGCTTTTGAAAGTATATAAGCTCTCTCTATATATATATATATATATATATATATATATATATATATATATATATTAGATAGATAAGAGAGAGAGAGAGAGAGAGAGAGAGAGCTAAGCTTCTACACTATCAAAAGTATCAAAGCTCCAGTACTATATTATCATTTTCGATTTTATAGTATTTAAATTAACGATCCACACCATTTAAATTTACCTAAGAAATTTAATTTTTTTTAAAAAAAATTATATTTTTTTGACACAGTTTATTTTATGATCAAATAATTTCAAAATTATTAATTTTCAATGGTTATTCTGACGAGTTTGTAGTTTAACAGTGTAGAAAAATCTAAATTTATTTAAATTTTAATAGAAAATATTTTAAATTATTTAAATAAAGATCAGTATTTTTGATCTTGAATTCAAAAGTTCTATTCTCAAATTTTAAAGATTGTTCAATTTTTACCATTTATTTTGATATGATTTACTTACTAAGTAAATAATATTGAAAAAAATTAAAATTTTTTTTAAAAAACTTTATAAACTTTAAATTATATTTAACAGAGTAGATCGTTGATTTGAACACCTTAAGATCTAAAACTAGACTATAGTATCAGAGCTCCAGTAGTATAGATATATAGTATAAGAGCCGAGCTCTCTCTCTCTCTCTCTCTCTCTCTCTCTCTCTCTCTCTCTCTCTATATATATATATATATATAGTATAATAGCTCTCTCTCTCTCTCTCTCTCTCTATATATATATATATATATAGAGAGAGAGAGAGAGAGAGAGAGAGACTATATATATATATATATATATATATATATATATATATATAACTTAATCAAATTAATCTATTGATAAACGAATTGAACATAATTAGTTGCTTAATTATGAGGTTGTAGCAGAATCTACAACCTCGGTTGTGGAGGATCCGTTCCACCAAAAGTTCCAGCGGAGACACTTATTATAAGAGCCCATGCACACGTGCCACGTTCCCCTTGTTAACAAACCATGTCCTTTTTATCATTAATTCCTTTTATTTTTATTTCCTGAGGTGACATATCACTTCATATTGTTAAAAAAAAAAAAAATTAAAATTAAAACAAAATATTTCACTCATTCATTCATCTACATACATGTTACAATTTAAGAATCACCATTTACATTTGTTTATGAAAACGATTACTTTCAATTTTAGAGCATTCAACGAATAATTTAACTGAGCACTTTTACAAAATTAAATTTTTCAATTTAGTACTTCTACTTTTGCTATAGAACAATCATATATTTATGTAGTAATGGGCTAACAATGGTAGCTAAAATTCTACAATTGATTATTATTATTCGTTTCGTTTATTTTAAAATAAACTTAGTTAAAAATGTAAATCAATTATGCTTCAAATTCAAAATCTCTGATATCAATCATCAAATCTTTTATCACTTGCGCTAAGGATGGTCGATAATTAATTATTATTATTATTATTAGGAGTAGAACTTATATGCTTTTAAAAGTACAAATTGTTTATCATTGAATTTGTATTGAAATTTGTACTTTTTATTTTATTTTTCTTTCTCTTTATTTGACTTTATAAAAGTACAAATCTCAATACAAATCTAATAATAATAAATTCATAAATATGAATAGACTTGTGTTTTTAAAAGCATATAAGCTCTACTCTTATAATATTAGTATTATTTACCAAAATGTAAATAGTAAGTGTCACGCAATGGAAAATTTGAGTGGTCCCATTTAAGCCGAGCCCATCGAACGTGAACGTTGCAATCCCTACCCCTTCGCCACACGAGCTGGACCCGGGCGGCCCAACACGCGCCAGCTTTGCGACACGTCAAGCTTTAAAAAATGGTCCCGGATCTGAGATGGTAAATCATGGGAGCCATTCCCCTAACCGCCGCATGATTAAGATCCGACGGCGGAGGATCCACTGTCGTACCCCCCCCCCCCCCCCCCCCCCCCCCCCTCCCCTTAAAATCATCGAAGGACTCGTGTCCAATCCTACAGCCATGCAAACACTTCCTCTTCTTACATTTATCCACTCTTTTAAAAAAAAAAAAAAAACCATAATAATAAATTAAAAAAATTTATGTTATTTATATAATTTTTTTTAATATAATTAAAAATATATTATATAAAATTTGAGAAATAAAAAGTAAATGCTGGTCGTGCCGCAAATTCTAGCATGGAGTGCCGTGAAGAACCAAAACAACCTGGCAGGGTGGTCGAATTGTCGTAAATACCCCTGGAGGTTGGCGCACTCTGCGCTATAAATTCCCCCTGCGTAGGAGGGCGTTTTCGCCAATTTAGATGCTGATTTTGTTTTTCTTTCGATCACGACAACTTTTTTTTTAGCCCCCCCCCCCCCCCCCCACAATCAATTTGGCATCAAATGCGATAAAGCTTTCCGTTTCGGTTACTCTCCCCTACTTTTTTTTTTTAAAAAAAAAAAAAAAAACCTTTTTATAAATTTAATTAGATAGAGGGTTTATAAATTTTCAGAGACACCCCTCATGCTATTTGCTATTCGGAAACTGACCCCTCCGCTTTAATATCATCGGCTAAATTTTATAGTCTAATTAAATGCTAAAAGTTTATTAATTTAATTTATTAGCTAGAACGTAGTTTAAATATTAAATTTAAATAAATTGACCAAAATCACTCCATTATATATATAAACAAATTGAATTGCCTGTAATTGCGAAGAGATCTCCATATTTTTTACCGAGGTTAATTAATAGATCAGAAAACGATACTCCAAACTATCGAATCTACCAAATTTAATTTGTTTTGAATCAAATTGTCAAATTCAAATTCAGATACAAAAAATGTACTGAGCTCTAGCGGTCTCAATCCGGATCCTTAACGAGGAGATATATTTTTAGGATTTAGGGTTGCGACTAGTTGTAAATGGGTATCCAATTTATGTACGGCCATGATTGCGAGACGAGCGTCATCAGGCACATGTATTCTCATTGTTGTTGTTTTGATTCCTCTTAATAATGCAAATGAGCCGTGTGAAAGATATGTCGCAGGAAGGGAGAGAGAGATTTTAGATATGTCGATATTTTTAATCAAATTTGCGAACCAACGAATTGAATCGCAATAATTTCTCTATTTTAGTAAAAATTCAAAAATGTAACTTAAAATTTTAATAATTTTAGTAAAATTTATCAAAACATTCAAACAAAGGATGGGTTGAGTGAAGAGGACTCTATTATTAATTGACCTGATCAGGCCGAGCTCCCGAGCCGTGGATCCCACCGTAATAACTCAGTCTCCATCCTCTTCCCCACCATTTATAGTGAACACCTTAAAAAAAAAAAAATATATATATAAATTTAAATATATATATATATATATATATATATATATATATATATATATATATATATATATATATATATATATTAAAAAATTAAATATTATATTAATCACACAAAATATAATTTAATTTTTTATAATAACTATTGTTTTTCAAAAATTTAATTTACTGGATCTCTTTTTCAAAAATTTAATCTTTCATTTGGGCCATTTATATATATATATATATATATATTTATTTATTTTAACTCCCTCATAATCGAGGCGCCCATCAATCATTATCGCCTCGGGAGATCATGCAGGTGTGAAATTTTGGAATCGTGCGCCACCTGGCGAAGAGATTCCTCCCCCCATCCCCACCTTTGATTAACTGTTAATTAGCTAAGAAATGGTTTAACTAATGCCATATATATATATATATATAGATAGATAGATAGATAGATAGATAGATAGAGAGAGAGAGAGAGAGTTCGGCTACTGTGTTTGTACAAGCATCCAGTAATTAGTGCTGGTAAGTTTTTTACCGTTAGATCTGATACTTTAATTAATTCTAACCCCTTAGATCATACTATTTCACCAACCACCCACTAATCCCAAGGGGCCCACCATCATCTTAACCGCATAATCTTACATCCAATGGTAAAAAACTCACAAACACAAATAACTTTGTATTTTTACAAATATAAAAGCTCAATTCTATCTATTTATTATCATTAGATTTTCTTTTCTTAATTTTTTTTTAAAAAATAAGAAATTTTATTTTGTTGTGTCTTAACAGTAGATGACTGCACGAAGTTTATGTAAAATAAAAAGATCGTGTTGCTACTGCAGATTAAAAGAAAAGACTCGACTTGACTTTTGTTTGAATTGTCATTAGTGTCTTTGCTGCACTAAATACATATGATTAGAAATGTATCAATTATGATTGCTTGCATTTTATTTAGTTGGATGTAGTAAAAATTACTATCGGTGTAAATATTTTATTTGGTTGTATGCCCGTTGATAAGCGTATTTATGAAATTTTATTATGTTGTATATTGAGCTGTGAGATTATTCCTATATATGAAAGAAAAAAAAATTTAGGAGATTAATAGGGAGGCATGTTTAGTTTTATTGAAAGGTACTATTTTTTAGAACTGTAATTTGAATTGTAATTAATTTGGGCATAACTCTAACTACTGCAGTTGAGCCTCCCATTGCAGTTACAGCTGCAATAGCTGAATTCAAATATATCAAAAAAATATCGAATTTGAATCTACATGTATTGTAACTACAGTGTACTTGATATTATTATATAGAACAAAATGATCTCTAACTCTCATTCGCTTTCTCTTTCCTAGGCTATTCTGATATAATGGGTGCTTGGTCTAGGGGTGTCAACGAGCTGAACAAGGGCGAATTGAGGTAGACTTGTGTTTGGTTCGTTTAATAGACAAGCTGAACACGAACTAACTTGTTAAAATATCGAGCTGAAAAATTCATCTTGTGTGCAGCTCATTGATAAACGAGCTGAACATGAGTTGACTCACGAACAGTAAGTTCAATTGTCAGCCCTACTACTGAGTGAAAAATTCAAAGAAAAATTAAAATTAAAATTTTAGTCTATAAAATTTATAAAATATAGATTTATTTATATTTAAATTGGCCAAAAATTCAAATAGTATATGTATATATATAGTTCGGTTATTATGCTATCAATAGCACTAAGCACTTAATACTATCAAATTTTTTTATCATTTGATCTACCTTTTTGATTATTTTCACAACTCAAATCATACTATCACGCAAACCATCCACTAAACTTTAGGGAATCACTATCATCTTAATTGCACATCCTTTCATCTAAGAACCGAAAACTTATAAGTACGAAGGGATCTATACTCAGAAAAGTATAGTAGTCGGACTCATATATAGCTTAGGACTACTATACTCTTATTAGTATAGACCCCTTTGTACTCATAATATTTCTGTCCTTGGATGAAAGAATGTGCGGTTAGGATAATAGTGGTCTCCTTAAGGTTAGTGGGTTGTTGGTGAAATAGTATAAACCCTAGGGGACCGTTATCATCCTAACCGTACATTCCTTCATCAAAGGATCGAAAACTTATGAGTACGAAGTGATCTATACTCATAAAAATATAGTAGTCGGACTATATATATATATATATATATATATATATATATATATATATATATATATATATATATATATATATTGTACTCAAAAGAGTATAGTAGCCAGGCTCTCTATGTGTGTGTGTGTGTATATATACACACACACATAGAGAGCCTGGCTATTATACTCTTATGTGTACAATCAACTTCGTATTTATAAGTTATTTTTTATGATAAAGTTTTTGAATCGATGATCCATATCGTTAAATATGATTTAGAGCATTTGAAACTTTTCAAATTAAATTTCATAAATTTTCGACATCATTTACCTTACAATCAAAATATTTAAAAATTAAAAATTTTTAACAGTCTATATCGGATACTTGTTAGTTTAACGGTGTAAAAATATCAAAATAGATCGAATTTTTAATAAAAATTTTCATTCACCGTTCAGATAGAAGCTTAG
Organism: Tillandsia fasciculata; assembly: GCA_029168755.2. Classification (NCBI taxonomy): domain Eukaryota; kingdom Viridiplantae; phylum Streptophyta; class Magnoliopsida; order Poales; family Bromeliaceae; genus Tillandsia; species Tillandsia fasciculata. The sequence continues at coordinate 6,522,456 of CM054931.1, forward strand.
CTATATATATATATATATATATATATATATATATATAGAGTAGGCCTCATATATTTTTACAAGCACAAGCCAATTTATGCTTGTGAATTTTTTAACTTTGAATTTGTATTGAAATTTGTGCTATTATAAAGGCAACTAGAGAGAGAGAAAGAAAAAGTAAAAAATACAAATTCTAATACAAATCTAATAGTAAAGAAAATTACAAGCATGGATGGATTTGTACTTTAAAAGCATATAAACTCTACTATATATATATATATATATATATATATATATATATATATATATATATATATATATATATATATCTCCAACTAGCGCAGCTACAAAGCTTTTTTTTAATCTGGACGGCACCAACGAGACTCGTCGAAAGATTGAAAAAGCAGCGTGTATAAGAGCCGGCTCAATCCTCCTTTTAGGAAAAGATTGGGCCGAGTTTAATCGCAATCAATTAGGAGAACAAAGAGGCGAGTATCCCAGGCTGTTTGATCAGCATTGCGCTCTGCCAGCGCTCGCTCTAACCCACCCCTTTGCCAACGAGGATAGCATGGCGAAAGAGGAAACTGGGGTCGTATGCAAAGCATATTTCAGATCGAAGAGACGGTTGTCGATGCACATCTGTACCCTTTCCCTCGCAATGAAGGAGGGACCATCGATTCTTCGGACGTCAGCTGACAGACCTAGGAGAGTACACAGTAGGGAACCAGAGCCAAGAGCTAAACATATGCATGAGTGTACCGCCCAACTCCTGTGTTGACGTGCTCCTGTGTTGGCGTGAGGGAATCATAGAGGGCGGACGACTTCCAGGTTTTTTAACGGTTTGGGGAATGGAAGTGGAATTCCCTTTTGGGAATCCCCGAAAACGACCTTCCTTTTTTGAACCCATTTATAAAGAACTCCAAAAAAAAGTTAGATAAGTTAAAAAGGATTTCTTTCTACTTCTAAAAGTTTCAAAAGAAAAAGCAAGATGGATCATTAAAATACTTCTAGTTCACAAAGTTATTACCGAAGATCAGGAGCACTCGATTAGGGGTTACGTCTTGTTTTTTCTCGTCTATTGGGCCTCTTTCTAAACAAGAAAAGCCTCGGTAGTGCTTGAAGTTTATGGATCTTCCATAAATGTCGTTCAATTAATGCTTTTTCTTGCTCAAGCTATTTTCAGCAATCGTTTTTTCCAATAATGTTGGTGTTGTATTAATGGGCCCGAGTTTCATCTCGGCCACGACATTGTTGAAACACACCTAGTCTCCATTCTTCCGAACACTATCCACGAAAATCCCGGCCTACTCAAAAATGTGCTTGAAAGTCAACGATGTTATTTCACCTCTTCTTCCTGCTAACGTCCTATCTTGTTGAGTGGTATAGAAGGGATTCCAATAGTAGGTAGCGACAAGAGAATTACTTGCACCGCCGTACTAGCAGGCGGACTTTCGATTCTGGCTGCTTAGCTTATGCTGGCTCTCTTTCTTCCTGCTCTTGATTGGAATCTCGAATGAAAGATCCAATATTCTCTTTCAGGCCTTTCAACCAATCAATACGACCTCGTAGAGCAGCTTTTGCAAAAACTCGAGCGGAAAGCTCCCTGGGAAATCCCATGTTTCTTCAAAAAAGTTGTCTTCATCGTCCACTAGCATTGGGCCAATGCCGAGTCTTCCTCCGCCGCCAACTCGACGAAAAACATGGGTTTTTAAAGTTCAATTCATGGCTACCTTTTTTGATAGATTCTGCAGCAGCCCCACATTTAGTAGAAGATCTAGGAGGTGGTATGCCTCAAAGAAATTGAGCTAGATTTTCATATAAAAGCGTTCAGTCAGGCTAGGTCTAGATCGAAATCTAGATCCAAATACAAAAACAAAGGAAATCTTGTTAGAACCTCTCATCTTATATCCGATAAGGAAAATGACCTTCGCATAGAATAAAGCAATCGTCAACCGAAACAAGATGAACCGCAGCTGAGTTTCCTGCCTTCTCAGCTACTTCTCCTTGCTTTAGTCTCTTGTTGTGGTGACATAAGTCCCTCCCTACAACTCATGAAGGTGAGCAACTTCTACAACTACACAGCTACCCCTTTTTCCTATCCCGATTAGCCCTTGGAACAAGAACTTTATTTCTGATGATTTTTTTAGCTTCTTCATTTTGTTCAGGAAAAGAATCTTAGCAACCACTAAGAAAAGAAATCATTTTATCTACAAATAGTGGCCAAATTGGTGTATTACCGAACCACGCCCCTATTGCCATGGCTTCTTTTATGAGCGCGAGCCGCCACTCCTCCAGAAGGACACCTAGAAGTGATAAGTAATGCAATAACCAAGTAGCTACACACCTCGTTGCTCTTCGATAGCGCAGCGCCAAAAGCATACGATTTTCGTATTTACAGTTATACTGTAAAGAAGCAAAGGGGAAATCGTATTCGAGATACAGAATGAGTATGCATTGAGGTTAGTGGCAATCTCGCTTTTGAATTGAACTAGTTGCCAAGCGTTATCCGGAATAATTGGGCGTAAAGCGTCTTTATCCCGATCCCGATCTGGATCCCGAACACAGCAGGACATATTTTGGTAAAAAAAAAGTTCTGGAACGGGCATTTGATTAAGCTCGGGAAGGTAAGCAAGCCAGTCAATGAATCACCAAGTGATCAACTTCCCCTCAAACCAAGCCTACATTTTTTCTCTGTGGACCGAGGAGAAGAGGAAGATTGGAAGTAACCTCCTACTACTCATATATAATATATATATATATAATATATATATATATATATATATATATATATATATATATATATATATATTGAGAGAGAGAGAGAGAGAGTGTGTGTGTGTGTGTGTGTGTGTGTGTAATAGTACATAAATAGATTTTATTATTAATTTTTTTTCACTATTTCATTATTATTATTCCACCAATTTTTGCTAAACCATAATAATCAATTATCAAAAAATTGTTAATAAATATTATTTTCAAACTATCGATATTATTTTAGTTTATATATATATATATATATATATATATATATAATCCGGCTACTGTACTTGTACAAGCACCAAGAATTGGTGCTTGTAAGTTTCTACCGTTAGATCTAACCCATTGATTAATTCTATTCCTTAGATCATACTATTCTACCAACCACCCACTAAACCCAAGGGGCCCACCATCATCCTAATCGCACATAGGTCCAAGAGTAAAAAACTCACAAACACAAATAACTTGGTGCTTTTACAAGTATAGGAGCTTAATTTAATATATATATATATATATATATATATATATATATATATATATATATATATATATAATTGAGCTTCCATATATATTTGTAAAAATGTAGTAATCTAGAAATTCAAAATTTAAATTGAAGAAGTCAAATGTCAAAATGTTTGAGAATTGCAAAGTAGAACCTATGTGGTCGTGTAATAGTGTGCTAGTTGCACAGTTATCGAAGCACGATGTCTGTCTTTCAGATCCGAGTCTGATCTTGAAAATCTGAAATCGCCAGTGCGACCGTCTCGTCGAATCGATTGAAAAGGATATAAACTGATTTTTGATCCGACGGTCGGATTGTTCAGAAATCAGCGATGAAGCTGTGGGGCCCACGACTTAAGTCGTGAATAGTAACCTCCTGTTTTAATTCCCCGCTGAGTGATCATTGATCGATTCACTGTCTGGAGTCCGAATTTGAGGGTCCAGGTAGTCGATTTTAACCGCTTCATCATTCTAAGCGCAGTGGCACTGACGAAATTTGCATTTGGCGAGCCTAAAGCATCGTAAAACGTGCCGAACTTTATAATTTACAGTATAAGTTAGAATTTAAAAATTATGGAGCTGAATTTTAGCGAACCAAAATCGCTACCTGATAGGTTTCGACGAGCCGGACGTCATGGTGGTGTCCGTTTTTCAGTTTGACAATTCAGTTGTCTCGAAAAGCGTGAAATAGGGGAAAAATTATAGTATTTTGGTTAAAAACCCTATATTTTATGTGTGAAAGGGATCCAAACTTGTACAAGAAGGACTTCTCTGTGATTTTATTCTACAGCAAAGGACCTAAGTGGAAATATAAAGAGTTGAAGGGCTAACTAGCATTTTGTGCGATAAGTGTATAGCAACTTAGGGTTGCTTTGAGGAGAACCCTAGCCGCTTCATTCTTGTAACTGCAGCCACCCCACGACTCCTCCTTTTCCTCTGGCATTTTTCCCGAGCTTCTGCACCACCGGCCGCCGCCCCAGGGTCCGGGCTTTATCAGGTTGGCCCTATGGGGTGCCGTGGTTGGTCGGACCCCTGTTTTTGGTGTAACCCTGAACCTATGCTTGAGCCTTACTATTTGCTTTTATTCCAGCATTCAGTCATTACAGCTATGTTTGTCTTGATCTTACAGTTGAGCTTTTTATATGCTTTCATTCTCAGCACTTAGTATGTATAGTGACATACATCTGGACATATGCTATGCCTGATTGGACATTAGCTAGAGTGATTACCAGTTCACTTTATATCAGCATTTCCTATCTTCTCCTGCATGTTAGAATAGGAGTTCAGCTTCTGCTATACAGCTCAGATATTCAGCTTCGGTTCTTAGATTCATTTATTCAGCATCGGTGATTATTACAGCTTTCAGCATCCCGATAGGGATTATCTGGCTCATTGCCGACTGTTCAGCTTGAGCATCAGTCTTGTGATCGCCATAGCACTAGCTGTTTATTTCACGATCGCAGTGGGTCTGATCCCCCACAACGCGTTCTTTACCGGTAAAGTGGTCGATAGTGGCGACCCGTGAGCCCCAGGCTGCACATAGTGGACGAGAGTGGCGACACGTGTGCCCCTGAGTGCACCGATGGTGCCGGGTTATATGTCAGCCGAACGTGCCAGCTTTGGCATTGGTCTAGGTCTTCGTGACCGATGACGGCACTGATTGGGTATTTACAGTTATCATTATTCAGCTTCTTCAGTTTACAGCATCGTTATATACCAGCTTTGTTTATAGCATGATTATTCTGCTTGACAGATTTATTGATTACAGTATGATTAGCTTCTTGTATGAGTACCCCTGTTCCCATTTCAGCATGCTTAGATTTATATCTGCATCTTGTTATTCAGCTTTCAGTTATCTCCTGCTTTTACTATCTGCTTATCATTGTATCCGGTAGGTACGACTTGCTATTTCTCGACCCGTCGTGCCCACTGGGATACATGTAGAGTGTATCTCACACCCCTTGGGTGTCTGTTTTTCAGGTCAGTCGGGTACTGGGAGTTGGGACGATCCAGTGAGCTGTCTGCGCTAGAGTTGTCCCCTGCTATTTGGCCGTTGTGGCCCAGTGCTACTATTTTTATTTCAGTATTATGATCGCAGCTTTCTGTATAGATTTTATTAGTTGGAGTATTTATGGAATTTGGATGTATTAGTTGTGGATGTATTAGTTGTGGAGTTTATATTTGGTTTAGTTGTTGATTATACTGCTCTCTGATTGTATCACTGTAACTGCCTAGCCGAGTATGTATAGGGGAGACTCTGTCCGTGTGGACAGAGGATTTTCTATGCATGTGGCGGTCTGTTCACGTCCTGAGTTTAAAGTTTGAACTCTAATAAAAAAAAAAAAAATTCTACCGCTGTTTTGAAACTCGGGGCGTGACAAAAAACACCAGGTTATTAGTGCTTGTCAGTTTTTTATTCTTAGATGTAAAAATATGCAGTTAGGAGGATAATGACTGCTTAGGAATTAGTGGATAGTTGGTGGAATAATATGATCAAAGATGTGAAATTAGTCAAAGAGTTAAATTTAATGATAAAAAACTTACAAGCACCAAGTACATGGCGATTTTAAAGGCATCGCAGTCGGATTATATATATATATATATATATATATATATATATATATATATATATATATATAGAGAGAGAGAGAGAGAGAGAGAGAGAGAGAGAGAGAGAGAGAGAGAGAGAGAGAAACTCTACTACTTTCTCTAATAAATAAATAAAAATATTCTTAACCGTTGATCGACAAAGGATAAAAAGGTAATTTTACTTATTACCAGGTTAACAGATAACTTTATAAAACGGATATTTTCGTAATTAAACATCACAAAATAAAAAATATATATTAATTTAAATACCTTCTACTAATTTAGTCATTAATTTAAAAAAATTTAGAATTAGAAATTAGGCATTAATTTAAAGAGTTTAATTTAAAAAATTTTTAAATTATAATTTAGACATTAATTTAAAGAGATTTAGAACTACAATTTAGTCATTAATTTAAAGAGTTTAATTTAAAAAATTTTAGAATTATAATTTAGGCATTAAATTAAAAAGTTTTAGAATTATAATTTATGCATTAATTTAAAGAGTTTAAATTAAAAAATTTTAGAATTAAAATTTAGGCATTAATTTAAAAAGTTTAAATAAAAAAAGTTAAAATTATAATTTAGGCATTAATTTAAAGAGTTTTAAAATTACAATTTAGGCATTAATTTAAAATTTTTAATTTAAAGAGTTTTAGAATGACAATTTAGGCATTAATTTAAAGAGTTTAATTTTAAAAATTTTAGAATTACAATTTAGGCATTAATTAAAAGAGTTTAATTTTAAAAAAAATTAGAATTAGAATTTATGCATTAATTTAAAGAGTTTAAATTAAAAAAATTTAGAATTACAATTTAGGCATTAATTTAAAAAGTTTAGAATTACAATTTATTCATTAATTTAAAAAGTTTAATTTAAAGAGTTTTAAAATGACAATTTAGGCTTTAATTTAAAAAATTTTAGAATTACAATTTCGGCATTAATTTAAAGAGTTTTAGAATTAAAATTTAGTCATTAATTTAAAGAGTTAAATTTAAAAAAATTTAGAATTACAATTTAGGCATCTATTTAAAGGTTTTTAGAATTACAATTTAGACATTAATTAAAAAATTTTAGAATTACAATTTAACCCTTAATTTAAAAAGTTTAATTTAAAGAGATTTAGAATTATAATTTATGCATTAATTTAAAGAGTTTAATTTAAAAAAAATTAGAATTACAATTTACGCATTAATTTAAAGAGTTTAATTTTTAAAAAAAAATTAGAATTACAATTTAGTCATTAATTTAAAGAGTTTAAATTTTAAAAAAAATAGAATTACAATTTATGCATTAATTTAGAGAGTTTTAGAATTACAATTTAGACATTAATTTAAAAAGTTTAATTTTAAAAGTTTTAAAATTATAATTTAGGCATTAATTTAAAAGGTTTAATTTTAAAAAAAAAATTAGAATTATAATTTAGGCATTAATTTAAAAAGTTTAATTTAAAAAATTTTAGAATTACAATTTACGCAATAATTTAAAGAGTTTAAATTTTAAAAATTTAGAATTACAATTTAGGCATTAATTTAAAAAGTTTTAGAATTACAATTTAAAAATTAATTTGAAAAGTTTAATTTAAAGAATTTTAGAATGATAATTTAGGCATTAATTTGAAGAGTTTAATTTAAAAAAATTTAGAATTACAATTTAGGCGTTTAAAATTTAGTCATTAATTTCAAGAGTTTAATTGAAAAAGATTTAGAATTACAATTTAGGTATTAATCTAAAGAGTTTTAGAATTACAATTTAGACTTTAATTTAAAAAGTTTTAGAATTACAATTTAGGCATTAATTTAAATAGTTTAATTTAAAGAGATTTATAATTATAATTTAGATATTAATTTAAAGAGTTTAATTTAAAAACTTTTAGAATTACAATTTAGGCATTAATTTAAAGAGTTTAATTTTTAAAAAAATTAAGAATTACAATTTAGCCATTAATTTAAAGAGTTTAAATTAAAAAACTTTAATATTACAATTTAGGCATTTATTTAAAGAATTTTAGAATTACAATTTAGGCATTAATTTAAAAATTTTAATTTAAAGAGTTTTAGAATGACAATTAGGCATTAATTTAAAGAGTTTAATTTAAAAAACTTTAGAATTACAATTTAGACATTAATTTAAAGAGTTTTAGAATTATAATTTAGTCATTAGTTTAAAGATTTTAATTTAAAAAAAAAATTAGAATTACAATTTAGCCATTAATTTAAAGAGTTTTAGAATTACAATTTAGGTACTAATTTAAAGAGTTTAAGAATTACAATTTAGGCATTAATTTAAAGAGTTTAGTTTGTTTAAAAATTTTTAAAGTTTTTTTAATTTAAACATTAATTTTGTATTACATTTTTAAAAATTTTCAATGTACTTAAATATTTGATTTAATAGAAATATATAGTATAATTCAAATTTATTTTTAGAATAGAATTGTACAGACTAAGTTAAATCAAATTTAAATAGTAAAATTTGATCTTTTAAAATAATGAGATCATATATTATAATTTAAAATAAAAATTGATAATAAAAATTAATAGATTCCTAAATTCTAATTTCTAAAAATAATTTTCTAAAATTAAAATCATTTACAATATATTAAATAAAAATAATTAAAATATTATCATTTAAGATGATAACTAAATTGGAATATTTAAAATTTATAATCTTTCCAAAAATAAAAACTCTCACTAAATTCACTAAATTCAAATTTTTAACATTTATAATATTTACAAAAATAAAAATTTTCAAAATAGAGATAAAATTACTTAATTATTCTTGAATCAAAAGACTAGAATAACCTTGTTTTGGGGTACCTGGTAACCGGTACTTTCTCAAAGTGACCTAGTATTGCAGGTCACAACTTAAAAATAATCAAATCTGAGCCATTGAACTGGTATGGATGGCCGGTAATTAATATATATATATATATATATATATATATATATATATATATATATATATATATATATATATATATATATATATATATATATATAAGTAATTGGTGTTGCATGTTTTCTACCGTTAGATCTAGCCCTTTCACTAATTTCATTTTTTAGATCATTCAATTCCACCGGCCACTCACTTAATCAATGGGCCCACTATCATCCTAACCACGTATATTTTTATCTAAGGACTAAAACCTACAAGCACCAATAACTTAGTACTTTTTAAAAATATATGAGCTCAAATATATATATATATATATATATATATATATATATATATATATATATATATTCGAGTTATATCGAGCTGAACATAAGAGTGCTTATCCTAACTCGTGTTCTATTTGTTAAGATTTTGAGCAAAAAAAAATCAGATCGTGTTTGGCTTATTGATTAAACGAGCCAATCGATCTCGAGCATATTTTGAATCGAATATATTTTCGATCTCAAGTTCAAGCTCATTTTGAGCCGAACACGAATGACTCGCTAACAACGAACTGAATTGCCATCTCCATTTTGGCCGAATGCGCTATTTTTTATTAGCTACGTTGACGTGATTAATAAAATTTACTCTAATTTAAAAGTATCCAAATAAAATATATATATATATATATATATATATATATATATATATATATATATATATATATATATATATATTAAATGTTAAAGTTGCATTTTTCTTTTTTCCTCTTCTTAGTGATATGGGGATTAATGATTGCAAATGTATTAGAGGGGGCCCTAACATGGGACGGTTGTGGGGTCTATGAAGAATGGGTTTGGATGGCGGTTGAGGGTTTCCGTGGGATCCGCGATAGTCGCCCGCCAGGTTTCGCAGCCCTCCGGACCATCCCTACAACTGTTGTAAATTGTAATATATCTTTATTTTTCTCTTTTTTATTTATTTTTATTTATTCTGAAAAAAAAATATCCAAATAAATTAAAATAATTTTTATAAAGCAAAAAATAAATTAAAATTTATTTTATTTAAAAAAAATGTTTTATGATAAAAAAAAAACGTAGCTTATTAAATATTATTTTTCACTCTACTCATCATCAACTGGGATTGTTTACTATGACCCACATCGAAGCCATGTAGCCAACATGCATGCTATTTGTCTATTTCTAATTAATTAGTAAATTAATTTCCACCATTTATCTTATCAGATATTTTTACCATGCGAGGGGATTTTTGTATAAATTTGTTTAAAACCAGGGGTTAAAACTCAAAAAAAGAAAAGGGATAACCCACGCCCCCGAGATATTCCGCTAATGACATTGACGGTGCGAGTTGTGTATGTGTGTTGGATGTGTTCTCTAAATTTTTTTTGAGCTGTACTATTTATACACCTAAAAATAGGTGTACATTTTATATTTTATTTATTTAAAAATAAAATAAATTTTACTGATCATTTCGAAATGACCAGTGAACTATACTTTATTTTTAGATGAATAAAATATAAGATGTATACCTATTTTAAAGTGTACATCTAATATTTATTTTTGGATAAAAATTTATGAATAATCCCTTAACTATAGGGAATTTTGAAATAGATACGTCCATTATTTTCGTTTTGATTGAGGCTTCCTTAATTTTTAATTTTTTTTAATTTGCAATTTTATATTTAATTAGGATTAAAATTTTATCATATTTAATAGCTCTATTAATTATTAATTATTAATTATTCTAATTTTATTTACTAAGAAGTGACAAAAATTACTAAATCTAATGAATTTACCAATAAATTTAAAATATCAATTTAAAAAGATAAAAATATATAAAAATTTATGTGAACTATATTTTATATTTTATTTTTTTGAGAAAAAGATAGCATGGTTTTATTTTTTATTTTTTATTTTTTAATTTTTTTATTTGAGCTATTTATGGACTAGTATACAAAAAAAAATTAAATAGGTCATTAATTTTCACAAACTAAATCATCACATTTCACATAATTTATGCACCTATAATTTTATTAGATAAAATAAAATAAAATAAAAAATATATTTATATAATTAAAATTTTAAAAAATAAATAAACGGATCAAAATTCAAATAAATTTTCTACATTCTTAAACAAAAGGAACAACAGAAATTATCCACTTTGTTTAAATTATAAAATAAACTCAGCTAAATATAATAAATTATTAAGATGTTAATCAACTGTGTTAAATATGATCAGCAATTGATTCAAAATTTTAAAATAAATTATTTATATTTTTAATATGTAATGATATATCAATTGGCAATTAAAGTAATATAAAATTTATACTTAATTTTTTGAATATGTATATAAAAAAAAAAAAAAATTTAATGGGCTATTTCAGAACGACCTATAGGTGAGGGGTACAGAAGGGCTTCTATGTATATATATATTTTTTTTTTATTTTTTTTTCTTGTAAAAAAAAAAAAAAAAAAAAAAAAAAAAAAAAAAAAAACCCTTTCTCTTTCTCTCTCTCATCTCTCTGTCCTTGCCGGGTTTTAACTATTATTAGGCTGCAAAGTTTTAGCCCCCTGACAGCGCAGCATCGCGTTTGTTTTATCATTTCTCATCTCTCCTTCTCTCTCCCCCTCGCTCCCTCACTTCTCTCTCACATCATCATCATCATCATAATCATCATCATCATTTTTTTTTTTTTTTTTCTTTGTAAACTCTCTCTCTCTCTCTCTCTCTCTCTCTCTATTTCATGTATCTATATTCTTCTTCTTCAGGTTTCTCGCTCTACACCTGCAACTCCCTCGCCTTCCTCCTCTATCTCTATCTCTCTATCTCTCTCTCTCTCTTTCTATTTTATCTCTATCTATCTCTTCTGTATAATAATTTCGACCGTAGTATAATAACGGGAGATATAAATTGTTTTGGGAATTTTTAAGCGCCCCTTTTGCGCGAAGCAGCACCCACTTCCCTTTCTCTCTCCTCTCTCTTTTCGCTCTTTCCAGTTGTCCATGCTCCCATCTTTTTCACCCCTTCTTGTACAGATTTCCTTTTCCAATTTCCGATCCCTCCAATCCCCACCCAATCCTTTCTCTCTCTCTCTCTCTCCCCACCCGCTCTCAGTTAGAGGAGAGAGAGAGAGAGAGAGAGAGAGAGAGAGGAAAGAGCGAATTCAGCTGATTCTGAAACAATTTTAGCTTAGCAGCAGCAGAAGCAGCAGCAGCAGCAGCAGTAGTAATACAGAAGTGGTGGCTACAGTGGTAATAGTTAGAGAGAGAGAGAGAGAGAGGAGAAGAGGAAGCAGCTTAAAAAAAAAAAAAAAAGGAGAATTATTTGGGAGCCATGCAGCAGCAAGGAGGGTCCCCATACGGGGTTCCTCCGCCGGAAATGGCCCCATTCTCGTCCCCGACGGCGCCCGGTCCCGGCCCCCGGTCCCACATCCTGGGAATTCCCCCCGCCGCCGATCAGCAGATGGCGGAAGCCGCATCACCGATCAGCAGCCGACCCCCGCCGCCGCCGCCGCCAGCCGCCGCCGCCGCCGGCGGAGCTCCGGGGTCGGCCGGGAGCGGGTTCGAGGAGCTCGTCCCCGGGGCCGGCGGCGGTGGATTCCCCGACGATGAGGGCCTCGCGGGCGCCGGGGACGAGGCCGACCGCGGCGGCGGCGGCGGCGCCGGGAACCGCTGGCCGAAGCAGGAGACGCTCGCGCTGATCAAAATACGGTCGGAGATGGACACCGTCTTCCGCGAGGCCACCCTCAAGGGCCCCCTCTGGGAAGAGGTCTCCAGGTAATAATAATAATAGTTATAGTTATAACAACAACAACAACAACAATTAATTACTGCCACAAAATGCATCTCACAATTTCCCCAGTACAGCCACAAAATGCAGCAGCAAATTGTGTCCCACATAAAATTAGAAAGGGAAAAAGATTTTCCTTCTACTTTTCTTTTTTTTTTTTTTTTTTTGGGGGGGGGGGGTTTGTTGAAATCTAGGCGGCGAGCTTAAGGCGATCTGAAGCTAGTTAAGTTCGTACCACGGTTCGAACTGTGGTTGTAGGTTTAACAGCAGCTGCTGCTGCAACTGCAACTGCTACTTCTCGCAGCCTGCCGCAATCCAATTATGCGAAACAAAAACAAGTAAGAAGAAGAAGAAGAAGAAGAAGAAGAAGAAGAACAACAACAAGTTCTTCTTCTTGATCTGCGTAGACCGAGTCCACCACCCACAATTCCCTCTCCTGTCTCTCTCTCTCTCTCTCAGATCTATCTCTGTATTTCTCCCTCATAAACCCATCATGCTCACGAGCGGAGTATCTTTTGCTTAAATAAGTAAATAAAAAATAATAGCAATTTTATTATTTACTGTCCATCTCTTTCTCTCTCCCTCACCCCCCCGTTTCTTTGTCGCTGAATTCGGAAATTGCCGCTTCAGATCCGCGGCATCAATCCCGAGTAACCAATTCCTGCTTTCCAATTTCGGGACATATGTTGGACTTCCCGAGACGAAAGCTGCGAGCGGAGGAGGAAAACGAGATTCAGCAGCGCATGCATTCCTCGTCTGCCTCACACACACTTTAATTTCCCTTCCTTTTTCTCCCCTCTCGCTCTCAAACTTCGTAATATGCCTTTTCCATGCTACAAATTTATTTTTTTCTTCTTCTTTATTTGGACCTAATTATTATTATTATTATATAATTAGATTTTACATCCCGTTTGCTTGGTTGGATATTTCCGCAATCATCACCTTCACTTCTTTTTTTTCTTTTTTTTTTTTTCTTTTTTTTATATAATTGTTTTCTTTTTCTTTTTCTCTTTTTTTTTTCATAAAAAATTACTTCTTTTTATTATTATTATTATTATTATTTTTCATTTATTTGGTTGGATGGTGGTGGTGTGATCGATACGAGTACAGGAAGCTTGGGGAGTTGGGGTACAGGAGGAGCGCCAAGAAATGTAAGGAGAAGTTCGAGAACGTGCACAAGTACTACAAGCGCACCAAGGAGAACCGCGCCGGCCGGCAGGACGGCAAGAGCTACCGCTTCTTCAGCCAGCTGGAAGCTCTCGGCGCCGCCAGCTCGTCGGGCGGTCCAGCCGCGGCCGCCGGCGTTCCCACTCCTTCCCCGACAACAATTGGGTTCGCCGCCGCGATGGCGGGCCCGTCCGCGCCCCGGATGCAGCCTACTCCTATCTCGGCCGCTGCGCCGCCGCCCATCGTCACTCCGGTCCGCGCCGCCACGGAAATTGGGCACGCCAGCGCATTTCAAGGGATATCCGGATCCACCACCCCCACCACCCCCGCCGCCGCTGCCGTTGGCGGGATCAGCTTCTCGACTAATTCGTCGTCGTCGGAGTCTGACGATACGGAGGAGGACGAGGAGACGGAGGAGACGGGCGGGCAGCCTGAGCGTGGTAAGCGCAAAAGGAAAGGCGGGTCCGGCGGCGGCGGCGGCGGCGGCGGCGGGAGCAGAAAGATGATGGTTTTCTTCGAGGGGCTGATGAAGCAGGTGGTGGAACGGCAGGAGGTGATGCAGCAGCGGTTCCTGGAGACGATCGAGAAGCGGGAGCAGGACCGGATGATCCGCGAGGAGGCGTGGCGGCGGCAGGAGATGACGCGGCTCACTCGCGAGCAGGAGCTCATGGCGCAGGAGCGCGCCATGGCCGCCTCCCGCGATGCTGCCGTTCTCTCCTTTATTCAGAAGATCAGCGGCCAGACCATCCAGCTGCCCGCCGTCCCCGCCACCCCAATTTCCGCCTCTCCCGCTCCCGCTCCCGCTCCCGCTCCCGTGCCGCAGCCTCAACGACAGTCGCAGCACCGGCCGCCGCCAGTACCGCCGCAGCCGCAGCCGCAGCCGCAACGAGAATTTCGGCAGCACCAGCAAAGCACGGAAATTGTGCTTCACCAAGCCTCTACCTCGTCTCACGAGCTCGTCCCTGTCCCCGACCCACACGAATCGGCGCCAGGCGCCACCGGCTTCGAGACCGCATCGTCGTCGCGGTGGCCCAAGTCGGAGGTGCACGCGCTGATAAATCTGCGGAGTGGGCTCGACATAAAGTACCAGGAGGCCGGGCCGAAGGGCCCGCTGTGGGAGGATATCTCGGCGGAGATGAAGAGATTGGGATACAACAGGAGCTCCAAGCGGTGCAAGGAGAAGTGGGAGAACATCAACAAGTACTTCAAGAAGGTGAAGGAGAGCAACAAGAAGCGCCCCGAGGACTCCAAGACCTGCCCTTACTTCCACCAGCTCGAGGCGCTCTACCGCCGGAAGCAACAAGGCATCGTCGGCAGCAGCAGCAGCGGCAGCGGACACCGGCCAGGAGACCAAGAAGCTTATTCGCATTCCAATCCACAAGCACAAAGTAACGTTCTCTCCATAATGCCACCGCCGCCGCCGCCGCCACCGCCGCCGCCGCTGCAGTCCTCGCAACCGCCTCCCTCGGAAGCTGAAACCAAAACCGACGGTGGCAAAAAGAACGGCGAGAGCTCCGACGGCAATGGCGGGGGCTCGGGGGGCGTACAGATACAGACTAGCAACGGCGGACTAACTCCGACCTTATTCGAAGAAGGCCCCACGAAGAAGGTATGCCTTACATATATACATGCGAAATTTTCAGCAGTGCGCGCTCTCATGGTGATGCAATCATGGTTGAACCCGGATGTTTGTTTTGAAGCCAGAAGACATTGTGAAGGAGTTGATGGATCGGCGAGACGCGGCGGACGACTGCGACGAGGCCGACGACAGCTACAACATGGACGGCCAGGACTACGACGAGGACGACGATGACGATGACGACGACGAGGAGGATGACGAGGACGAGGAGGGTTCGAAGATGCGGTACGAGATACAGTTCCAGAGGCCAAGCAATGTGAGCGGCGGAGGCGGCAATGCGTCGACCGCCGCCGCCGCCGCCGCCGCCCCCACCAACACCACCACCACCACCACCACAGGTTCCTTCTTGGCCATGGTTCAGTAGTATCCAATATACTCCCCTCCCTCTCTCAGTGTACCATATGTGTATTTACTCCTCACCCAACACCCATCCACGTTACCCAACACTTTTGTGTTTCCTCTCACACTCCTCCTTCTTGGTCTTCTTCCTCCTCCTCCTCCTCCTCCTATGCGTGCGTCCTCGCCACAAATCATCATCACCATTCTCTTCTTTGTTCTTCTCGTCCGAATCCCGCTTCTTTATTCAGTGGCGTCGCATAAAAGTTTTGTGGGGTGATGATGATATATATTAGTGTTCCTTAGGTTTCAGTACAATCCTTTTGCTCTATTTATTGATTTGTTGTGAGAATAAAATGGTCCTCTTCGGGTAACGGAGGGGATGCGATGCGGATCAAAAAGTCATGGCCCGATCTGGTTAATAAGCTCGCGCAATTAATTAATTTGCAACCAAAAAAAAAAAGGAAAAAAAAAAAGAAAAGAAAAGAAGAAGATGTTGGTGTATATTGGGATCGGAGGAAACAGAGAATTAGAGGAAACAACAACTATATATGGAGGCTCTTCTTTCGTGTGAATTGTACATCATCTACAACAAGTTAAGCTTTATTTCTCTGTATATCTATGTCTCTATATATTTATACATATATTCTCTCCTCTATGTGAACACTATATATATATATATATATATATATATATATATATTATGGGCTCAAAGGCGGGAGAAAATTAATTAGCTCGTGTTTGGTGAGGGAATTTTTAATACTTTTTTTTTATTTAAATTAATTATTTATGGTGGAGGTTTAAATGTTATATTGTGAACCAGTTACAGTGTACATTTTTTATTCTTCCTTTCATTTACTGTTCATTGTAGTCCTTAATATATTATTGCTTTTGTATATTTTTTTCTTTTTTCCAAAAAAAAAAAAAAATTATTGTGCACGGTTGGTGTAAATTAAGTTACCCTACTTAAGTTGACATGGATTATTTGATTAATTTGGTAACAATAGTAGAGTTTCAGCAAGGTATCTTACTTGCTTTTACATTCATACCCCTGTGAAAAATTTCAAATACATGCATAAATTAATATTATGACATTTTTGGAAATTGGTGTTTTGTAAGGTGTATACGTGAACTAATTTATTAAAATGGCATTTACCAAAAGAGATTCTCTCTTTGACATAGGTATTTATACAACTGTTCATAAAAATAAATATTTCTCTCAGAAAAATAAATATAAATGATGAGTCAGCTTATTATTAATATCAATACATAACTTAGTTGCTAATTTGGTAAAATCCATCATTAAAATTTCTTAATAATATAGTTTTCGCAATTCATCAAATTCTAATTTTTATGTACTAAGCATACTTTTCTGCGAATGATATATTATACTATATGTAAATTATCTATTAAAACTCATCCAATCTAAAAGCTTAAGCCTACAGAATTTAATATATTAATATATAAAAATAATAATAATAAATTACATTAGAAAAGCTTCTAGAAAAAAACTATTATTTCACACAGCATTACAGTAAAAAATTCTAAATTTAAATTTCATCAAATTCCTAATATATATATATATATATACACACGCGCGAAAGTAAAGGATCGTTATCTGACAACTTAATCTGCTGAAGATAAACAATTATGGACTTTGCTACGTATACATCCCGAATGGGGTGTATATCATACACCTATACACCCCACCCCATCCAAGGGATAGGGACTTATTCACCGGTCACTTCAAGTGACCGACCAATGAAATTCATCCCATCCTTGAATGGGATGGGGTGTATGATATACACCCCATTCGGGATGTATACATATACATAGCATTTTCCAACAATTATTTTGCTGTACCCTGTACACATTACTATGGCACACATAGAATGCACTGACTCATTTATATATATATACATGTTTAATAATTAATACTCCTTATTTCCCAACCCCTTGAGCTTTAAGGTTGTTATATCTTTCTAGGTGGGAAGAAGAGTTGCTTTTGGGAAGACGTTAGCCCTGCTTTCTGGCCCTTCTGGTCCTTCTGGCGTGCAGTCTGATCTATGGGCGAATGGGGAGCGCGCGCACACACACACACAGAAAGAAGAGAGAGAGAGAGAAAAAAGAAAGAGTGAAAGAAGAGAGAACTAGAGAGAGAAAAATGGGATAATAAATACATAAAAATTACAAAACACACTCAAAAGCAAGTGTTTCAGGGAGAGGGAGTTGGTTTTCCTTTTTTACCCCTTCTCTTTTAGCTTTCACCTTCTTGTCGCCCCCTAAGTAAGTAGGTTGCAACTTTTTTTTTTTAAAAAAAAAAAAATTTATTTTTTTTATATATATACTATACTTTTCCCCTAGATTCTCGCTAATATACAGGAGAATCCTTGTGGTGATGTTCTATTACCATTTTGAGGATTTTGAATTGACTATCTTAGTTGATCTATATGCTTATGCTTGAAAAAATTAATAAATGAGATTCGAATCATCAGATTAAATTAAAACATTGGTACTTACATATTCAAATAAGATAAACTCAGCAACGCGATATCTTCTATATTGATCATTACAGCATAATTATTATTATTTATTTTGTTCTACATTTCAATTTTTTTTTGAAGGATTTGCTTTATCTTTTGTTCATTAAAAAATTGAATGTTCCTTAATTTGTTTGCCTAGGTAGGTCCATTAACTTAAATCTTTTTATGGAACTACTTTTACGAGGTATATATTAATTACATGCATGCATGTTTCTTCAAAATTTCTAAATTACCTTTTTTTTCTTCTTAAATTCATGTGAGCTTAAGAGCGTCTTAATGTCTGAGAGATTGTGGATTCAATCAATTTTTCGTGAGAGAATTTTAAAGTTAGGACATCAACATATAAATACAATTTTTTTAATTTTTTCTTTTTGCAAATATCTAAATAGATTTTTAGTTTTTTTTTAAAAAAATACGGCAATGTTTGGTTGAGGGATAAAGAATGAATAATTCATTTTATCCCGCTATTCTTGCCAAACGACATATTTTTTGGCCGGAATATTTTATCCCGATCAAATCTTGCTATTCTCGGTTATCTCGGGATAGGTTGGGATAAACCATTCTACCATTTTGGTGGAATAGTGCTATTCTAAAAATTAATTCTAAACTTTATTAAGATTATAAATTGAATTAAAGCCAAATTATGTAGACATAATTTATCATATATTATAATACATTATTTTTATTATAAAATTAGTAATTATATATATAAATACATATTATTTTTATTTAAATATTATAATAAATTATACTTAAATATTATAATGAATTATTTTTATTAAATTTAAGTTTAAGTAGAAGTTGAAAAATATTTATTTTTATAAAAATATTTTTATTAA
Organism: Tillandsia fasciculata; assembly: GCA_029168755.2. NCBI lineage: Eukaryota > Viridiplantae > Streptophyta > Magnoliopsida > Poales > Bromeliaceae > Tillandsia > Tillandsia fasciculata. The sequence goes on from CM054931.1 coordinate 6,541,488, forward strand.
ATTATAATTTATAATAAATTATTTTTATCAAATATTATAATAAATTATTTTTATAACAAATTATTTTTATTAAATTATATTTTATATTAAATTTAACCATCATTATTTTTACTATTCTCTACTATTTCATAAAATTAACCAAACTTAATTTCAGTCATTCTGAAGAATAATAGTATTACAAATCAAATACAATTTTACTTTTATTCCTGACTATTCCGGAATAGTAAGCTATCCCAATATTCGTTATCCTCGAACTAAACGGGCCGTAGAGAATAGCATTGCACTTTTTCTTATCCATCAAATAATTTTTCTTGAATGTTTAAAATTTTCATTACCAAGTTAATTTCTCAAGAATTATTACTTCATAATTAAATTCTAATGTGACGCTCTAATTTTTTAGGTGATCATTCATACTAGAATTACTCTAATTCTAGTACGCTCAACCTTCTTAATTTCTTAGCCCTAACTACAATCCAAAATACTATAGCCGGATTTAAAAATTTAGTCCTATTTATACTTAATATATACGACTAACTCAAATTATAGAGGTTTTACATTCCTTCTCTTTTAAGTCCTGATATATATCCTCGTCAAGCTCAAAGACACTCACAAGCTTCAGGTGATGTGAGACTCGTCACGCTAACCTTAACAGATCTCGTTGGGAGTCACGCTTCACCCGCAACAATTATTAACCGGAGAGTCGCGCTCTACTCACTGCACAACCAAGACTCTACCGAGACTCACACATTTTCGGCTAGTAATTATTTTATACTAACTGTGATGCTCCAAGTTTTCGGAGGATCACCCATTCGATAACTATTCTAATTCTAACACGCTCAATTCTCTTAACCTCTTGGGCTACCTATCATCCAAAATACTACAGTCGAGTCAAGAGGTTTAGCCCTATTTATATCTTATATATATAACTAACTCAAATTCTGAGAGTGTTACTTCTAATATGATAGGTATATTAATATTTTTATTTAGTTTGTATCTAGAATACTTATTATTATTATTATTATTATTATTATTATTAAATTTAAAAGTGATCTTTTAGTCTACTAAAATCAAACTATGAGAGAATTAAGAAGTGAGTTACCAATTTCGACATTTTATAGAATTAAAACAAATAAAAACTCTCTCATAGTTTGAAAATTCTCAATTTTAAGATCTAGGTTCTCAAGAATTTTAATTTGAGAAATACCATGCATGAACAAAGTAGTCCCAAAAAAAAATGATTTCCAATTATTTTGAAGTGGGTTGGGGACACAGTTGCTATTTTGGTTAAAAGTGGGGGGCATTTTAGTGAAGGGGGCTAAAAGAAAAAAAAAAAAAAAAAAAAAAAAAAAAAAAAAAAAAAAGAGTGAGGTGGACAAAATGTAAAAAGAAACTGAGCGGGAGCATGTGCGGGTGACGTCGCAGTTCACGAGGGGTGCAGCAAATGTGGGGAATAGTAGGTGCGGAGGAATCGAAGCACCAAAAATAATTAAATTTTAAAATAAAAAATATATATATAAAAATAAAAATGTATAATAGTATCTAAATTTTTAATTTATTCAAATTTAAAAGTTTTTAAAAATAAATTTTATAAGTAGTTATACACTAAAAAAAAATTGTGATTAATTTTTATATCTTATTTATTGGATGAATAGAATGTATGGTATAGGCAGTAATATTTTTTTTTTTATTTTATATATTTTTTTGTAAAAATAAAAAAATATCTACATACTCTCTTAATCTGGCACGTGTCCATTTACCGTACAAAAACCGTGCCCCTCTCTCTCGCACCGGATCCAACAACAATAACGCTATAAATCACCATTCCCATGTGGATTCCCAATTATTATTATTTTAAAATTTTTAAATTTTTATTTTTTTGGGTTGTTGTTGTTGGTGTTGTATTGTACGTTTTGTTCCAGAGCAACTGAGACTTCACACTTCCACAGTTTCATACGGGAACTCCACGAATTCAGTACTTTTCACTTTTGGCAATAATTTGGATGATTTGTTTTTTAAAAAAATTAAGTATTAATGTTAAATTTTATTTATAAAAATAAAAAAAGTATTATATCTGATTAAATGTTTCTGCAGATAATTTTACTTCATTGTTTTAAAATTGACTTAATTGTTTTAAAAACACTAAGTAATATTAGATTTTTAACAAAACTCAAAAGATGTATTATTAGATTTTTTTTTTTTTTTTTTTTTTTTTTTTTTTTTTTTGGTAACTAAATATGTACAATGCATATATATACTCCAGCATATAAGATTTATATTTAAAAAGTAAAAATTAAAAATAATATTAAGCAAGATCTAAAATTTAGGTCAATTTATAGAATTCTCAACAACACTATATACCACTACTATTTCTTTAAAATAAATACTGTTTTTATGTGTTATATTTAAAATCTAGCTAGCTAATTGATCAATGCATTTGGGTCAACAGTAATATTATTTAATACAAAAAAAAAAATTAGATAAATTTTACTCTTTTTTATCTAAATTAGTGTAATATTTTTCCTCTTCTTCTCAGCTTCTTTTTTCACTATTAAATTTTTGTAAAAAAAAAATAAATAAAATTTAGAATTTGGATGTTAAATGCATATTTCTTTTTGGATGTAAAACTAGTATTTTTGTGGGCCAAATTTTATGTACGAAAATGGGATACAACTAGCATTTTTGGGGGGCCAAATTTCATGTACGATTGAACGTTTCGTTAAATGTCAAATCAACCCAGGAGGACAAGTCGAAATCAATTTGACTATAAACCAAATTCAAGAGAGAAGAGTTTGAATCCTTTCTCTCTCTCTCTCAAATGTACTGAAATTATTTGAGAAAGACTATAGTCTAATTTGAATTGACTGTTCAACTTTTTAAAATTTAAATTTTATTATTTGACCGTTTTATTTATTTGACTTAAGTTAGCTAGCGACACTACGATTTTAAAATTTGAAAGTATCGTTTATTTTTACAAGTTTAGCCGTCAATATAGATCATACAATTTTTGCAACTATAAATTTATTAAAATAAAAAAAAATAAGTAAAATTATAAAACTAAAGTATCGTTGACTGACTCAAATTAAATAAGTTGAAATATTAGATAGTCAGGTCAAATTGAGCTCCTATACTTTTAAAAGTACTAAATTATTGATGCTAGTAGGTTTTTACAGTTAGGATGATAATAATTTTCTAAGATCTAGTGTGAGATTGGTGAAATAATATAATCTAAGAAATGAAATTGGTCAAAGAAATAAATCTAACGGTGAAAAACTTAAAAGCACCGTATCTAGATTCAAGTAAAATCAAATTTCTAAAAGGTGGAATGGTAAATTTAAAATGGTTCATAGTTTAAATAAATTTTATAACTCTTTTAACCCTACTTAGAGTCACTCGGTTGGATAGAATTGTCACTAGTTGGTGTGAACAATAAAACATTTTTAGCAAAAGAAAATGTTTTGGGACATTTATGGATTGTTAATTATATATGTCAACAGCTAAACAATATATAAGAATAGTATTTTAGAAGCCTATAGCAATACTTTTTAATAAAAATTTATAACTATATTGTGGATCGTAAGTATTGATCGATTATTTTAAAATTACGTGATGATAGAAAGAATATGCACATCGCACTTAAGATCTTAATCACAGTACTCATTAAATTCGACACACTCAATCAATTTGAGCATTAAGTTTATTATTGAATCTCTTACTTATAGATTTATCTTAAATTGCAATCTTATTTAACTAATTGGGTTCATCCAATTCAGCTTATTAATCATTTAGATCTATTATTATAGGGCAAAAAGTTAAATATATTTTAGTTAACAATAAATAGTTGAGATCGTAATACTTATGCTAAGTAGGCATCTTATTGAACCAACTCTATTGGCTCCGTGTGAGGACAAAGGGCCTAATCAGGAAGAATATGATAATTTTATATATATGGTATCTTTTTTTCACTTTTATAGATAAAAAAATTTATATATATTACTAGATCCGCCTATGGGGTTTTCACTCTTATCACCAACATTACCAAGGCCTAACTAATTAGATTAAATTTATAATCTTTAATTATTGTTAGTGATCGAAACTAAACCTGTTCACCAATCAACATCTATGAGAATGCAAGCTCACATAAATATATATGTATGCTAAAACATAAATTAATACATTAAAAAATGAAGTTAGGATGAGTATGAGATCATCAAAACCCTGACCAAAAAAGATCCCTGGTGTAGTTTAGCCCTAGGCCAAGTGTAGATAAAACTAAACAAATCCAAATTAGAATGCAATTAATGTGGCGTCACTGATCCAATGGATAAGGAAAAGAAAGGTGCAGGAATTAAGCTTCAAAGCTTTTGATTTGGTCACAATCAATAAGAAAGTAAAAGAAACAATAAATTAAAGAGTTTAATTATATATTACAAGGACTTAACATGCTTCCGATAAGACAACATGATGTACTAATTTTAGAGTTAATTATGGTTGAAGTGCATTCCACCCCCTCCACTTGGGTGTAGTCATCTAAACTCCCAAAGCAAGAAATGAGATGGGATTAGTGATGCTCTTATTATATGTATGCAACAACGATTGGAAGGTCATTTTCAAGGCAATCTATCAACAATCATTATTAGTAGAAATTATGATGGTAAAGTATCTCAGTCACGGAGCTATATATCTTGATCAGTTTGATAATGTCATATATGACTAATTAAGAAAAAAAATTGGATGAAACTTTTATATATAGTAGAGCTTTAAGATTTTACTGTCTGATTATTGGCACTAACTATTAATTTTAAAAATTCGAACTATTAAAAATATACAACTAATTCACTTAAAGCGTACAAACACAATACTTATGGATCTCGATTGTGACTCAACACAACCATCCTCCCTTCACTTCGAACATGACTTGATTCAATCCAGCCTTCCGCCATTTCGAATATGACTTGACCCAGCATAACTTCCCGCCACTTGGAAGCCCAACCTAGCCCCCCACCATTTCGAAAATGGCTCGGTCCAACTCAGCCTTCCGTCATTTCAAACGTGACTCGGTCCAACCTAACCTCCCGCCATAAGACAGGATGCTATTTTTTTTAAGCCAATATTTACAAGGAAGTAAAAAAAAAAAAAAAAAGTTACTCCTACTACATTATTTAGTTGGTGTCATGAGTGGGCACGGGCGAAGAGTTTTTATTTTTTAGTTGAGCTGGGTAATATTCTTTAATTGTTTCTCCATGGGCTCGCATAGTAAAATTTTGTGGGAGTGGGAATTAACTCATATGTTAAATTCATGTATCAAAAGTTTGGATTAGTATATCACTTATTTCATAGCGAATATAATGCGCATGTACGTAATAAATATAAGTGAATTTCCAAAGAATATACATATATAGATCATTATTAGCTATATTTAATTAGAATTATCATGCTAAATCTATACTCACAAGAAACATATTTATAACTTGTATAGTATAAATAAATTTAGAATTATTCGTCGAAATGGTTAGTAACGTGTTAGGTCCGGCGACATGCGAGGTCGCCCCCCTTTTAGTGGGAGAGAGAGAGAGGAGAAAGGCAAAGAGGGAAGGCAAATTGGGGTTTTTAGGGCACAGAGGAGTTAGGGGCGACAGAATCTACGCGTGGTCAAAAGTGATGAGAAGAGCATAGGCTTCGCTGGAAATAAGCTCGCGTGGCGGGTACGGGTCCTTTTGGCATGGAGCGGGCAGCAAACCGGGTACCCGGCTACCCGGTAACCCAACTGGAATCCACTGCGGGGGCCCAGAGTTCCACTAGGAGGATCCCAGATTAGGCCCGAGGCGGCCCAATTAGCAATTACTCTTTATTTTCAGTATTAGCCCTTAGTACTTACAATTCGCACTTTAGTACAATTTGGAGAAAATATAAGAGTAGATTGTAACAGAGATGAAGGCATAAATGGAAAATTATTACTTCTTCTCCAATTCTCTTCTTTCTCCAACCCCATCTTCCCCAATCTTCTTCTCTTCTACTTCTTCCTACTTTCTAACTCTGTACTCGTTCCTTCCACACTCCTCCTCACCTCTGCCCCCTTCATCACCTACTTCCATTTTTCTTAATTTTCCTGGTGGAACCCTCGAGTGTCTCTGGAATTGAAGGACCATCATTCCCCTCGCCATCCTCGGCTCAGACCAGGCATCATCATAGCTCGGTTGCGAAGGGTCAGGACGTTACATCTTGGTATCAGAGCGATTTCGATCCGAGGGATCATGAGGAATTGATCATCATTTACCAGCCCACAAGGCAACGCAGGAGCAAGCTCCCAGGCAATCAAAAATCGAAGGCAACAAATTACTCTCAGGCAACAAAGGTAATCTTAACCCGAGCTCTCTCCTTCGAGTGCATTGCACACATAGCACGACGGGGCGAGCCTCACTTGAATTCATATAGCATCACATAGCATCACCGGCCAACTTGAATTCACTGCAAGCAAGCAACAGATAAGTGAAAATAGGGGCAAAGAAGGGTAACCGATTTAAGTATACTGGTAAGCAACTCATTGAGGAAGCAAAAATGGCGGAAGGAACTCGATTGAGAGACATAAACGAGCACATCCACACACTGGAGGAGAGAGTGCAGCAACTCACCTCGAAGTGTAATGAGAGGATTGAGGAGAAAATACAGCAAATTAGTGAAGACTGCAGTAAGAAGATAGGAGCATTAGCGCACCAGCTCGACGAAATGTGAATGGACGGTCAGCATAGATATGAAGCCCTGCAAATCGAGGCTGCCAAGCGACATGAGGAGAATACTCGCCGACATGACCAACTGCTTAGGTTGTTGGCCGCGCAGCAACAGCCGCTCAGTCCTCAGTCATTAGGCAACTCAACTGCTAGTGGTGCATCCTTGGTGATAAAGGAAGGAATGCAGTTTGCTAACAACAGCCCTGGAGGCAGCACCTCGATGACTACTAGAGAAGACAAGGGCAAGGGGCTGCTGCCGAGCCCTCACAGACACATGGACAGAAGAGAGGAACACCAAGGCAGAGGCCAACATTACATTCCTTATCCGAAGCTTGAATTTCCTTCGTTCAGCGGGGAGGAACCCCGAGAGTGGAGTAGCAAGTGCGAGCAGTTCTACAGGATTTACCAAATTCCAGAGCCCTAGTGGTTTGAGATATCCACTATGCATTTCACAGGAATGGCCCAAAAGTGGAAGGAAGGACACCTTATCGACAAACCAAACATTCAGTGGGAAGAGCTCGTGGAGGCAGTGTGGAGGAGGTTTGGAGGGTCAGATATAAAGAAACTGGTGAGAGAGTTTAACAAACTAATGCAAACCAGCACGGTTGAGAAGTACCAAGAAAAGTTTGAGGAATTGAGGGCCAAGATGTTATACCTTAACCCCGCACTGAGCGAGCAGCATTTTATTGAGAGCTATATAAGTGGGTTGAAGGAGGAGTTAGTTCCATTCATCGACCTGTCGCAACCGGCCACACTGGAGGAAGTTTATGAGCAAGCCAGACTACACGAGCAAGCACTCTCAATTATCATGAAGAAGAGCAGGACCCTCTACAAGACCCCAGGAACCATGTACCCCGGGGGTGGTGGGCAGAGAGCAACCGCAGCCGGGGGAGATCCAAAACCGAGCTACCAGAGACCTGCAGGGAACCAGCAAGGCATCAATAGACAACTGTTTGATCAACGAAGGGCCGCAGGATTGTGCTTCAAATGTGGAAAAAAATACCAACCTGGGCACCAATGTTAACTAAAGCACTACATCACATTAGTGACAGCCCGGAGCTTGACGAAGTATTCGACGAGCAACTACTCTACTCAGAGGAGGAGGAGGAAGTAGCCCTACTTGAGGCAGAGGAAGAGGAAGAAAGGGGCATGCCTGTACATGCTCTTAGTGGACTCAATCCCCACGATACAATTAAGGTGCAAGAACGGTAAGAAAACATTGACCATATTGATAGACACCGAGAGCACACATAGTTTTATCGACTACCAAGTCGCCAAGGAGGTCAAGGCTAACCTCACAGCAACTACCCCACTCGTCATGACAGTTGCCAACGGGCACAAGGTTGTGAGCAAGCTTAAATGCTCTAACTTCCAATGGTCCATGCAAGGGGAAACCATACCAAGCCGAGTTGAGGGTGATAAGATTAGAAGGTTCGAGTATTATCTTGAGAATTGACTGGTTGAGAACCTATGGAAAGGTGACGTTCGACTACGACGACCAATCCGTATCATTCATGAAGGGGGGAAAACAAATGGTACTCAAGGGGATATCCGAAAGGTCCGGAGCTAGGGCAGTCGCAGCCGAGTTGAAATTTATAACTGTGGCACAATGGTATCAGGCAGGGTTTGAATGTGGGTGCTGTGCAATAGGGCAGTATTGCCCGCAGGAGGGTGAAGGAAGGTTAGACAATACCCCCGCACCAATCCAGGAGCTGCTGAGCCACTATGAAGATGTGTTCAAGGAACCCAGGACTCTCCCACCTGTGAGAGCCCGGGACTACAAAATTCCACTTCAACCAAGGACCAAACCAGTCAGCCTCCGCCCCTACCGGTATTCGCATGAGCAAAAAGATGAAATCGAAAGGCAAATCAGAGAAATGTTGCAAGCAACCATAATTCAGCCGAGCACAAGCCCCTACGCCTCCCCGGTGCTACTAGTAAAGAAAAATGACAGTACGTTGGCGACTTTGCGTCGACTACCGACAGCTCAACAAGGCTACTATAAAGGACAAGTACCCCATACTCCTCATCGACGACCTGCCGGACGAATTAGGAGGCTCGAAATATTTTTCCAAGGTCGACCTGAGGTTCGGGTACCATCAGATCAGGATGTTCCCGGGAGATGTACACAAGATGGCGTTCAAGACTCACAGGGGCCACTACGAGTTCCTCGTCATGCCCTTTGGATTAACCAACGCGCCGGCAACGCTCCAAGCGACAATGAACGAGGTATTCGAGCCCTTCTTAAGAAAATTTGTATTAGTTTTCTTTGACAATATACTAGTGTACAGTAGAGGGTTGGAAGAGCACTTGGGGCATTTAGAGGAAGTGCTAGGCTTATTGCGAAGCAACAACCTCTTCGACAAGAAGAGCAAATGTTTCTTTGGGCAGCGGCAAGTAGAATTCTTCGGCCATATCATCTCAGAAGAAGGGTGGCCACAGACCCTTCCAAAATAGAGGCTATGAAGGAATGGCCAACACCCACTACAGTGAAGGAACTGAGAGGGTTTCTTGGGCTGACAGGATATTATAGGAGATTTATTAAGGGATACGGGGGCATAAGCAAACCTCTCACCAAGCTACTCAAGAAGGATAATTTCTCTTGGAATGAAGAAGCCGCAAGGGCCTTTGAGAGGCTAAAGGTGGTAATGACGACAGCACCATTACTAGTGATGCCAAACTATGAAGAACCCTTCACCATTGAGGTGGACGCTTGCGGTTATGGAATGGGGGCTGTCCTTACTCAAGGGGGGCGACCACTGGCATACATTAGTAAGGCAATTGGTGTCAAGAGTATAGGATTGTCGACGTATGAAAAGGAGTTTTTGGCTATACTTCTGGCGGTGTCAAAGTGGAAGCATTATCTTAGCCCACAATCTTTCATCGTAAAAATCGACCACGAAAGCTTGAAGTATCTCCTGGAGCAAAAGATAACCATCGCCGTCCAACAGCGGGGATGCTCAAGTTGATGGGGCATACAGTACAAGAAGGGGAAGGAGAATACAGCAGCAGATGCCTTATCGAGAAGAGGGATAGAGACAGGGCACAATCATGCCATGACTACTATTGTCCCTGCGTGGATCAAGGAGGTAACTGATAGCTATGAGGGAAGCTTACACCTCCGGCAAGTGATCGCAGAATTGCTGCTCAGTCCAAAATCCCAACCTAACTATACCTACAAGCAGGGGGTGCTAAGATACAAGGGGCGGGTTTATATAGGGGAGACAGGGGGTCTGAGGCCAAAGTTGCTGGAACTTATGCATGCATCATCCTTGGGTGGGCACTCTGGCATCAACCACACCTACAGGAGAATCAAACAACTCTTCTACTAGCCCGGAATGAAACAGGAGGTGGAAAAAAAAGGTAAAGAATTGTGAAGTGTGTATCAAAAACAAGGTCGATGGCACTCCCTATGCGGGGCTGCTGCAACCCTTACAGATTCCAACACAAGCCTAGCAAGACATAAGTATGGACTTCATTGAAGCCCTACCGAAATCAGAGGGTAAGGACACAATCCTGGTCGTTGTGGATAGGCTTACAAAATATCCCCATTTCATTGCCTTATCCCACCCCTACACGGCATAAAAGGTGGCAAGGGCTTTCCTAGATACTGTGTATAGGCTGCATGGATTACCACAAGGAATAGTTTCCGACCGGGACAAAATCTTCACGAGCCAAGTGAGGCAAGACCTTTTCCGGTTGCTGGGTGTCAAGCTGCAGATGAGCACAACCTACCACCCGCAGACCGACGGACAGACAGAGATAGTCAACCACTGCTTGGAAACTTACCTCCGCTGCATGAGCTTCCAATATCCCCGCAGGTGGCATGGATGGCTAACCCTGACAGAGTTGTGGTACAATAGCAACCACCACTCCTCCCTAGGGATGACACCCTTCCAAGCCCTGTATGGGTATTCCTCGCCGGCGTATACGACGGTCAACCTAGGGCTTGGCATCGGCCCCGCGGTGGAGGAATGAACACAGGAGAGAGAGAGGGTGACTCAAGTGCTTCGAGAAAGACTCCGAGAGGCGCAAAACAGAATGAAGCAGAACACGAATCGAAAAAGGGTGGACAAGGAGTACAAGGAAGGAGAAATAGTATACCTGAAACTCCAGACCGCCAGAGTAGCATGGCATTAAGGCGCAACCTTAAACTTACCTCGAGGTTACGGGCCCTTCAGGATCTTAGCAAGAGTCGGGCCCGTGGCTTACAAGCTGCAGCTTTTGGAAGGCGCGAGGATCCACCCGGTCTTCCATGTCTCGCTCCTCAAGCGCGGAGCCACCTCTGTAGACCGGATCTCGCCGACGGTGCCTGTGGTGGGGGAGGAAGGACAATTGTTGGCGCAACCGGAGAGGGTACTGGACCGCCGAGTAATCCGCCATGGAAACAAGGCAGTGACACAAGCTCTCGTTAAATGGAGCAACTTGACCGAAGCGGAGGCCACCTGGGAGGATTACTGGGCACTCAAGGCTCAATTCCTCGGCTTTGACCCTTGAGAACAAGGGTCGGCTGAAGGGGAGGGGAGATGTTAGGTCCGGCGACATACGAGGTCCAGCGCCCCCCTTTCAGTGGGAGAGAGAGAGAGGAGAAAGGCAGAGAGGGAAGGCAAATTGGGGTTTTTAGGGCACAGAGGAGTTAGGGGCGACAGAATCTACTCGTGGTCAAAAGTGATGAGAAGAGCATAGGCCTCGCTGGAGATAAGCTCGTGTGGCGGGTACGGGTCCTTTTGGCATGGAGCGGGCAGCAAACCGGGTATCCGGCTACCCAGTAACCCAACCAGAATCCACTGCGGGGGCCCAGAGTTCCACTAGGAGGATCCCAGATTAGGCCCGAGGCGGCCCAATTAGCAATTACTCTTTATTTTCAGTATTAGCCATTAGTATTTACAATTCGCACTTTAGTACAATTTACATTTCGCACTTCAGTACAATTTGGAGAAAGTATAAGAGTAGATTGTAACATAGATGAAGGCATAAATGAAAAATTATTACTTCTTCTCCAATTCTCTTCTTTCTCCAACCCCATTTTTTCCAATCTTCTTCTCTTCTACTTCTTCCTATTCTCTAACTCTGTACTCTTTCCTTCCACACTCCTCCTCACCTCTGCCCCCTTCCTCACCTACTTTCATTTTTTTTAATTTCTCTGGTGGAACCCTCGAGTGTCTTTGGAATTGAAGGACCATCATTCCCTGGCCATCCTTGGCTCAGACCAGGCGTCATCATAGCCCGATTGCGAAGGGTCAGGACGTTACATAACGTTAGAAGGTTTACTTGGAATAAAAATTAATTAAAATGTGACAGGAGGAAACAGCTAGCTAGCTAATCACATTTTTAGTACAATATTAATTACTTACCCTTTCATTAATTGTTTTATTCTCATGCTCTACACTTTTAAGGGTAGTTAAACATGCATATAATTAAAACCACCCCATTTAACTAGTTTAATTAATCTCTCATACCTGGAAATTAGTTAAGTGTAATATATGGGTGCGACTTTTTTTTCCCCCTCTTTTATATATAGCTAAGAGTTGTGCACCACCTGTGAAACATTAATATCTTATAGCTGTATCATTCATAACTTAAGCCATTAATTTAAAATTGTATCTCAGATAATATAATCCTAAGCTAGTTTAGGGTAAAGTAGAAGGAAATTAATCTTTGAACCTCATAAATCGACTCGATCAATTAATAAACTTAGGAAAAACAAAATGCAAAGGGAATTAATGTGTACAAATTAAGTGTAACTATGCATCTCAATAAACATGTTTTAGTGTGGTTCATACAACTAATTAACGGATTACCGCATCGATTGCGACAATTTTACCTAAGCCGCACCAACTAGAATCTAGGGTTTCAATTGGCTTAATTAAAAATGGACCTAACAAAGACAAGTGGATCTTTAAGGCACATGCCTTAGATCTAATTAAGGCACCCATGCATATGAACCAAACCCCTTTTTTTTTTTTTTTTTTTTTTTTTTGGTTCCCCTTGTGGTAAAGAAAATGCCATGTCATGTGGATTCTAATATTGGCAACTTCTTTGCAATAATTGGACTAATTGGAGCTAGGTTTGCTTCTTACTAAGGTTACTGCAGAGATTCCAAATGTTTTGTTTTGACAAAATGGTGCTGTGTGTTACAGCACATAACTCACTATCATAATTTCACATCACAACAAGCCCCCACCAAATAATTCCCATAGTTAATAGCTTGTTAGTACGTACTCTTAATTAAGCATTAATAATTAATATATAATACAGCAAAGAACTAAAGGCATGCGTGTCTCAAATAAACTTTAGCTTAAGTTCCACCTGTGTGTACCTTTGATTCTTTTTCTTTTTTCTTTTCTTTTCTTTTTTTTTTTTTTTTTTTTTGAGAAAGAAATAGAAAACATGTGGATCCATATATATATATATATATTTTTGTATACTGTTATTTGAGAAAATACCTGAGATTGTGGTGATTAAATCTTTTCGATCCTTGTGTCACCTTTGTCGCCTTTCTTTGTAAAATCATACAAACTTTTCTTTTCTTTTTCTTTTTCAAGATAGGGAAAAAAAAAAGAAAAAAAATCTGAGATTGATAAACGTTAAAAAAAATCACCGCCTAAACCTTCTTAACTTTGGTTGTAATTAATTGAGCATCCAAATTTTAAGAAATGAAATTTATTGTCTGAAGAATTTATTTGTTTTAATGAAAACTTGGTAGCACTAAATTATTGGTGATACCGATAACATAGTAGTCGGACTATATATATATATATATATATATATATATATATATATATATATATATATATATATATATATATATAAATTATTTGGTGCTATCCAATTTTTCGCCGTTAGATATTTTTTATCTCTTAGATTATATTATTTTTTCAATCACTCACTAACACATAGGAGCGCACTATCATCCTAATCACATATCTTTTCATTCAAGAATCAAAAATTTAATAGCACCAATGACTTGGAGCTATTAATTGTATAGTAGTCTAGTTATATATATATATATATATATATATATATATATATATATATATATATATATATATATATATATATATATATATAGTCCGGCTGGATACTATCTATAACAATTAGTGTTACCAAATTTTCAGCTCTTGGATGAAAAGATGTGCGGTTGAAATTATAGTTGTTCTTTAGAATTTTTACTATTCAACTAATCTCTCCACTAAACCTGTTAGATGTGACTATCAGAATCGCTCGATATATGATTCAGGTTCCGGCTGAGAAATTTTGTATGTATCGAATCGGGGCTAGGAAAAACCCTAATTATTTGCCTAGAGTGAGATCGAGTGATTGTACGAAATAGAACTCTTGTATTCCCTCTTTTCTAATAGTGAAATTTCGCCCGTGGATCCCTGCAAAGGATTCCATAAATCTGTGTGTTAATTTTCTTTGAATTTTTTTTACTATTCTACCCATCATCCACTAAACCCTAGAGGATCACTATCAACCTAACCGCACATTTCTTAATCTAAGGATTAAAAATTTGATAGTACTAATGACTTGGTGCTATCGATACTATTCCAGTCTAATTATATATATATATATATATATATATATATATATATATATATATATATATATATATATATATATATTTATTATAAAGGCTTAGTTATTAGGGTTTTGCTTAATTATTTATCTTTTATTGCTATTTAAAATTTTTAAACATATTCTAAAATTATTAAAATATTTTTATAAAAATTCAATCACATTAATAAACCCTTGAAAAAATAAAAAAATATTTGAATTTATTTAAAATAAATAAAGATATTTTAATTCTCTATTTTTAAATTTTAAAGGATATATAATTAGATATAGTCCCTCATAATTATTATTGTGTAATAATCACGTAGGTACTGCATAGTGAGATCACCATAGAATTTGATATAATATTAGACTATATAATTAGTTAATTAAAATAAATTGATTGAATTGGTATAGTAAATTTTAATATATATTTTTTCCCCTTGAAATAAATCTTTCTACAATGAAAGAAAATAGCCTGGAATAAATTAAATAAATTAATTTGTCCAACAGGATTGGGAAAAATAAAATAAAACAAAAGATAAACAAAAAAAAAAAAAAAGCCAAAAGCTACACAAAATACACTGGGCATGGTGGAGGATATTGCTCCATGTTATCCCCTTCACTGTTGTTCCCCACTTGCACCTCATGCACATGGCCTCACTCTCCTCCCCACCCAATTAATAACAATACCCTGGGCCACCTTTCTCTTTATCTTCTTATTCCCCTCCCAAACCCCTTTTCCTTATAGTTAGGGCATAGCAGTATTAATTCTCCCCTACTTTAGCATGAAGGAATAAACAAATCCCTAGCTACTTTGTAAAAAGAGTAAACAAAGCCCATGCCTTTTCTTTCTAATGATGATAAGATGTGTTTGAGTGAAAAGAAAAAGAAAAAAAAAAAAAAAAAAACCCACCAAGCTAGCTTTGCTTCCCATGCACTGTTTAAGGGAATGTGGGACCCATAAAACAATCAGAAATAAAAAATAATAATAATAAAAGGATAGATAATAAAAAAAAAAATATATATATAAAAAAATAGCTTTATCACCTACAACTACAACCTTGTGATATCACACTTCCAAACTTTTTTTTTTTTTTTACAGCACTTCTCCAGTAAGAACAGTTGGGATTTGGGGGACAAAGCCTATGCCCTAGATATACTTATCTTACAATTTTTTTTTTTTTTTTAAAAAAAAAATGTATGTGAAAGCATTGGATAAAAGAGCTCTCCTAATTCACTCCCAACATGTGAGAGGGATGCTTTGAGAGGAAGTCATAATCACAAGCTAAGTAACTTTATTTTCATGGGATATGATGGTGATGGCATAAATATTACACAAAGTAAATCAAAGTCTTAGTGGTTATCTACAAGCAAGTAGTTTGCCAAAAAAGGGAAGATTCTTTCTCATCTTTACTAATAAATTCACACCAAGATTGGTTTCATAGGGCTTAGGTGGAATGGCCAATATTTTCTCATATTTTCTCACTAATCTTATCACTGTACTTTTTTTCAAAATTAAAAATAAATATAAGGTTGGTAAATTTCAAGTACCCTTAAATAAATTAAACAGTTTTTTTTTTTTATTGTAAATTTTAACATTTTTCTAGTGGAAAAAGTCTAATTTATATCAGACACAACATATAGCAGATGAGATGTAGAAGAGTCCAATGAAAGAAAATATGTTATTTGCATATTAATGTGATGCATGCTTCAAAATTACTTTTTTCTTTTTTTTTTTTTGTACTTGTACACAATGTGGAAATATTAAATTAGATGTTGTACATCATATAGGTAAGGCGGTCAACAAACCAAACATGAGCTATCTGACTGGCTTGTATTCGTTTTTTTATTAAACGAGTTGAATATAAATTGACTCGTTAAAATATCGAGTTAAAAAATTTAACTCGTGTTTTGTTTGTTTGTTAACGAACCGAATATAAGCTGACTTGCAAACCGCAAGTTAGATTGTATGCCCTACTATAAGGTGCAAAATTTTTTAAAAACTAAAATATTAAAATTTTAATATAATAATTTAAATTTAATATATATATATATATATATATATATATATATATATATATATATATATATATATATATAGAGTCCGGCTGGAATACTATCGATAGCACCAAGCAATTGATACTACTAAATTTTCAGCTCTTGGATGAAAAGATGTGCAGTTGAAATTATATTGATCTTCTATAATTTTTACTATTTAACCAACAACCCACTAAACTCTAGGGGATCACTATTATTCTAATCGTATATCAATAATTTGGTGCTATCGATAGTATTCTAGCCTAATTATATATGTATATATATATTCGAGCTATATCGAGCCGAATACGACTAAACTTATTCTAGGTCATGTTCGGTTCATTCATTAAACAAGCAATCGATCTCAAACTTATTTCGATCACGAAGTGGCTCGCGAATAGTGAACTAGATCGCCAGCCCCACCTTTACGTCGGATAACTATGATAGAGAATAAGTGACATGCGCTTCATTGCACTCTAGAGGTGAGCCAATGCATCAATTAATTTAAGCAGCAAATTAATCAGCATTTCAGTATCTCCTTTAACATTACATTTTTTTTGCTTTTTTGCAGAAAAATAATGTTTTAGCATTGGAACTGAATCCAATAATGATGAAACCACATCAAAGTAGGGGAATTTTAAGTAAAGGGTATCAAAATCTATCGCACAGAAGCTTATATATCCTGTGCCTGTGTCTCCTCTTGTAGCATAATCTTGATATTTAAGTTATGTCATCTACAAACTGCAGGTCAACAATCTTACCAAAAACATATTATTCTAACTTCTTATTTTATTATATTAGCTTCTTGGTAATCTTTTTTTTCAATACTCTAGATCTGCTCATCAGCAACATTAATTAAAAATTTGGACTATGGGCCTTAATTGGATTCATATTATTATGGCCCAAACCCACCGCAAAATACACCACTCTATTATATGGTTTTCATGTGTGAATAAGAAATTCTTCCACAGGTTAGAAAAAAGATATGTCAACTAGAAAAGAACAGGCAATTTTTTAATGTTAAGTATGGAATAATTTTGAGCTTATTTATTGCCAAACTTTTCAACATGACAAGCTCCTCGTTCATTTACCAATAATTATATCTAGCAAAATTGCTTCCTAGTAAACATTGTACTTGAGTTATTTTCTCCAAAATAAGATTATAGGGACGCACTTTTGCGATATTTTTGTGCAAGTGTCCAATCTATATCCATCTATATCAAAATTAAGTTATAGAAATATATTTTTACGACACATTATAATAATGTGCCGCTATACACCCTAACGACAGTATATATAGCAACACTAATAATAAGTATCGATATTTTTACCAGCAATATTTTTTAAAAAATTTTATGAATATTTAAAAGTATCACTATAACATAATTTTATTACAGTGATAATTCATTTTCACTACACAATTAATAGCTTATTTCCCACTATATAAAGAGTGGGAACATAAAAGGAGACATGCACATTTAAATTGAGTGCCCCACCTATAAATGAGCACGTCCTTTTCACCCCCTGCGAAGACTACTTTAGATACATCATACATAAATATTTTATTCCGTATATTTTTTAAACTCGTTAAAAGAATAATATTAGTACTGCAATCAAATGTTTAAAATGAATACCATATTTAGTCCTCAAATTATTTTTTCACGACAAAATAAACCTTTCAGTTTGCAAAATTCAACTCTCAACTTCTAATTACGCAAGAAAATCTTTGCACAAAAAGTTATCTCGCATCCAAAAGAAGCCTAAGTTTTGACAACTGGGAAAAAGACCAAAAGAAACGACTTGTATAACAAATCCCTATGCTTTTTATTTAGCAAGGAGCCTAACAATCACTATAGCTTTGATACAGAACACAAAAAAACAAAAAAACAAAAAAAAAAAGGATTAACACAGGAGCAAAAGAACAACTGCAAACGAGGCGCATTAAATAGTTAAATAATAAGCATCATGGTGACTATCTATTCATATACACACAGTAACATAAGAGCCAAAGCAAACAAAGGATTCAGCACAGATATCTGAGTCCGAGAAGCTGACAAAATCTCCGCACTCATACTTGTCAAAAATAAATCATGCAGATTGCAAATACAGTATAAATAGTGGGACTATGTTAAATACAATTAGCTCAACTTGGCTACAAAATTCTGCCTGTGTTACAGCTTTAAATAACTTCAGAAAAGCAAACTGATTAATTAATAAATTGATTCCTAATTTTACCACAAAGAGCAAAACTCCTATGCCTATAACAAAATTTCTGTGTCTAATATAAGCGAGTGCTGTGTAACTCCTAAACTGGTAACTTGATACATGGCAAAAATGGCACCTATATAATTTAGGCACAAATACAGACCAGCACTGTACTTGGTAAGATCCAGATCCCTCGGGCAACCGCTACAGTGAAGTGAGATTTGATGGCCAACCTCGATTCTGTAAATGACCAGTCGAATGTGAAGCGAAGTTCAAGTTCAGCTTTAAAATATCCCACCTAACCACTCTCAGCAGTAGCATCAAGTTGCTCCTTAATTTCATTCAGGCAGCTTTGGAGTTGCCTGAACTCCTCGGTCTCCGAGAAGTTCACAGCCTGGAAAAAAAAAAAAACATGCAGAGGATTATCAAGTGTTCTCAGAGATTACAAAGCATTCACTACGAAGGGAAATTTCAAATCTGTGATTTCTATTCTAATCATTGCCACTTGGTTTCTCACATTACTTGAAGTTGTTATTAGGAAATATTTTGACATTACTTAAAATTAGTAAGTTGCCAAGAACATTTACATTTTCATTATGGTTTCACTGGCTTCTTTTAAATTTACAATGGAATTCTACATGCTCATTTGATTATTCTGGAACACACTCCATATCAATGTGGTACCAATTAAAGCATACACCGGCATACTAACATGCTTCAGCCACCTTTTGGGGCATTGTTGCGTGTCACATAGTCAACCAACAAGCAACATGCCCCTTTCAGGTAATTATTGTGATTTTATATTTTCTAGTTTTGGTCCTGAAGATTAAAGTTCACACAATAAACATCATGTGAACTAAAGTTCCTTTCAAGGCAATATCTAATTAAGAAATTCATGTCCATTACATTTAATTGACTTGCTACTCAGTATTTTTCTTCTTCAGTAGCCAGAAAAATTATGCTGCACCACGGAGAAGCCCTAACAAATCTACATAGTTTGACAGTACAGTACTAAAGATTAAAAAAATAAAAAAGAATAATAAGAAAAAGAAGAAGTTCGGCAAGTTGATTCTTTTTTCATCGTGAAGAAAAAACAGATGTTACCTGCTTGACATAGCTTCTTAGACGGAACTCAGCTGTAACTAATTCCGTACGATTTCCAGTTGAGGAAGCTATTTCCATGCTAACCTTGCAAAGATGTAAAGAAGCCCGAGCAAACCTTTTGAACTTATCAATATCACGCCACAGCTCTGAACCCTGTTATAAAAGGGAATAATTAAGCCAAAGGAAACACATGCAGGTATACACGAAAACAGAGGTATGAAAACTTTAATTACATTTTGTAACACTCTGCAATTACATTTTGCAACATTCTGCAATCTACTCCGACATTGGGCCTATCATTAGTGTTCTTAGAAGAATATCTTTGTAATAAATTGGAGCATATGATGATCCAGCATACAGTGGAATACTGTGCAATGTCATATAACATCTCACTAGTATCCATTCTCCTTCAGTATCTTGCTCTATTGACAATGGCATATTTCGACAATTAACCCTCCATCAAACATAGATTTTAGGGTAAAACAAATGGATGCTCCGTAAGCAATCCCAGTACTGAGACTTTGTCCCTATACTTTGCACTTGAACACTTTTCAGTCTCTGAACTTACACATATATTGCACTTCAGCTCCTCATCAATCATCATTAACAAAAATCTGATTTTTATTGTAAAATGACCTTTTAACCCTGTTTGAACTAAACTAAACTGAGTCATTTTATAGAAGGGATCAGCTGATCATTTTAATAAAAATTAGATTGTCTTATATATTTTTTGAAAGCCAGGGTTGAAGTGAAATATAAATGGGAACTAGAGTGTTAACTAAAAAGTATGGAGACCAAGTCGCAATATCGCGATAGAACAGGGAGTATCCACACATTTTGCGCTAGCTTCTGCACCACGATACTTTACGCACTATCTTTCTTTCTTCCATATTTTTTAAAAGTGATACAACTTCATTTATGTTTAAACAATCTGGAAGTATAAATTGAAGAACAGAGTGGACTGAAGCAAAAAGTGTCATAGTTAAACTTTACAAGTTGTCACAACACTACACTTCAATATAAAGCTTACAATGTAGATGAAGAAACTCCGTACTTGGGTTCAGGACATATTTTTAAACCAAATGTTATACCTGGAGTGACCGGATTTGCCTCAAAAGAGCTTCAGAGCACATAGTAAGGTTGCCTTTGATTTTATGCCACCTTGCATATAGACCCCATATATCCTCATTACCATCATTTTGAACAACCTAAAAGGATAAATAAAGCTCGATATCATGTAAAACCTTATTTTAAGAATCTGAGACTAGTACTACAAAGATAAAACATGTAATTCCTTCTTGTGCAACCACATAAGGATAGATAGGACTAGAAAAGTTCAAACAAGAAATATAGCTGTTACAATAGTAAATACAACTGTGCATCAAGTAGTTCATGCATAGGATCTAGGAAGAAGGTGAATAACACACAGGAAATATATAGGCAATGTAGCATTTACCAACCTGCTTTAGAATATTCCCAAGCAAATCTAATAAGTGGTCATATTCACGAGGATCGTCAGGGACAGATTCTGAGTTCTCAGACTCGTTGGCATCGCCAGGTAAAGGATCAGCTAAGTTTGCTTGATAGGTATCAAATGAACCTAGAGCAGGAATAGAGGATCGTTCTTCAAATTTCCTAATCAGCCTATCAAATAACACAACATCAACCCGCTTGTAAGAGGACATTTCTAGTACCATTTTAATTGCTTCCAGTGCCTACAGTGAAGACATATTTAAGCATTAATAAAGACTTTATCTTAGAAGTTCACATTATAGGAATTTTGATACAGCAACAAAATTAAATGTTCATGCGCAATACCTATATCTCAAAATGCACCATATTTAAGTGATATACATCAAATGAAATTTCAACACTCAAAACAAACTGATATGGCTGGTTTTGGTGCTGAAAGAAAATTTATCTCAAGGAGCATTAGGCATATGTCTGTCCGCATTGAAAAAGCTGAATGTCAGAAAGCATTAGTATGGTGCAACTAACATATGTTACTATTTGCAAATAATCTGTCAAGAACTTTACGAGCACTAACAGATCTTTGTTTACTATTTCCTCCGATTCCAATATTTAGCCTGTCCCTCTCCTAGTTAGTGTGCAATGCAGTATCATTTGCATAAACCATCTTAACTAGTTCTTGTAACTTAATTCTCTAGGTGCCAAAGCCTTGTTTCGATTAATCATTGTGTATTTTGCATTTTTTAGTAAATCACAAATTTATCACAGCATCCTTATCTAAATGACACTCACTTTTTACATGTTTTCCTACCTAATCATCCAACATTTTCACCCATAAAGCATCACCTGTTTACTAGCCACCTAGTGAATTTTCCTTTCGTCTCAGGAAGAATATTGCAAACAACACACCAGATGCCCTCTTCAATTTTAATATCCTAATCTAATTCTATAGACTGTGGTCCTCTTTACTTACCCATTCTTGGGACAAATAAATCCAAGATGACAAAAAATTTGCAATTATTGGGATAAAAATAGAGAGTATATACTAAGGAAATATATTACTTGGTGAAAGTTCCCAATATCCAGAGCGACATGGCTGAAGTTATCCCAAACTTGCCAACTATTTCTCCTGCAAATTCTAGCTTGTTAGTCCTCCAAATACCAAGAACCAATTTGATTCAAATGGGAAAAACCTAATAAAAAGGACCTGAATTTTACGGCTTCCTTGAAAGCAATAAAAGCTGCTGCACTCTTCTTTCTGACCATATGCCTAGGCAGTTCAAAAAATGTACACAATATATCAGATATAATAAATAATAAAAAATGAGCATAAAAAAAGGATATAATATAGAACTGAATATGCATCCAAATAATGAAATATGCAGCAAATGAACAAAAAATAATAGCAGGCAGGAGCGAAGCCCTTGAGGGACCAAGGAAGGATATGCCCCCCTAGCCTTTGGAAGCCCTCCCTTCCTCCCTCATGTGATCAAGCCATCGACGGACCAAGGATGGACATGGCCCCACTCGGCTTTTGGAAATCTCCCTCCCTCCCTCTTTCTTGATGTATAATGATTAATAATACATTCATTTTCAGAAAAAATGAGAAATAATCTCTCATTTTCATCAAAGAATTCTTATATTTTAAATTTGTAAACATATATTAAATTTTAGTTATTTATGAAACTTGGTTTTTAATTTTTACCTAGATCTGTTTGTTTATATTTATATATTGAGGGCTAGTATTAGTATAATTTTTCTTATGTATACATTCTTATACAGCTGTAATAATTCAACTTTTACCTAACATTACAAAATTTTGAAGATTTGATAGATTAATATGTATCAAGGGGGAAAAAAATTCATTTGATATTTTCACCTTAAATTTTAAGTTAGTAGGGATAATATAAAACATTATTGCATAAAATTTTGCATTATATTATTTGGGCACTTCAAAGGTGGAATCCTGGCTTTCTCCCTGATAATATGCTTGCTGTGCATGGTCTTAGCTTAAGTCAAAGTATCAACAAAGAAAGAGAAACAGAAAGGTACTAAGAAATGATACAGGTTGATGAACAAAGAGCACAAACATAAAAAAAGAAAAGGCATCAACATACAAACAAGCAATATTGTTCCAGGCCTCCCCATTATCTGGATCTATTTGGACAGCACGACTAAATGCATCCACTGCTTTGTCAATGTCACGGTCCTGCATGAACAACCACATTAGATGCATAAAAGACTAGTAGGCTAAGAGGGCTACGAAGAAACATAGTTCTATTTCTATACATCCAACTTTCTCAATTGAATACCTGTACAAGCAAGAATTACATTAAACACCTGGAGACGCATGTTGAAGACGAAGGCAAGAGCGTACATAAAACTACACAAGAAATAACATGCAAAGAAGGAATAGAAGAACAAGAATGAGTCACCTTCAATGCAGCTGCACCAAGGGCGAACCAGCTATCTGGATACAGGGAATTTAGTGCTAATGCAGATTCCCTAAACAAATTCCAGTGAAAGCAATTTATATTTGCTGTTGAAGGACAGTATAAAATCGAATCAAGCATAAACACATCAACATTTTGAAATTATATACCAAAGATCTTTAGCTGTTCTATAGTCCTCCCTCTCATACGCACTTCGAGCTAGAGATCGCTGTTGGCAAAGAGCAATCTTCTCAGGACTAGAATATTTACAAAAAATTATAGTAGATAAATGGATAATCCAGTTAAATTGTACCAAAGCTCGAGCAGATTTATTGTTTGATACTTCTAAGGCCTTTTTATAGTATATATCAGTGTTTGTCACATCACCAAGTGAACACCTAGAAAAGACAAGCATACATCATAAAGGAATAGCAAGCACAAAAAGAAATGAATATGAAGTCACTGGAATTTTTCTAATCAAGTGATAAAGCGTTCAAATTTTATAACCACGAATGTAGTACATTCTAACAGTAGGATGTAAGAGAATTAAGGTAAAGATACATGTGCACATTCTATTTCACAGTTAGTAACAAAGAAATGAATAGAACTCCTACAGGAGATAACCAGAGATAAATATAAGTATGGAAGAATCTAAATGATATTGGGTTTTAAGCAATAGCGCAAATAAAACAAAAGGAAAGAGTCTAAATAAATAATATATGCAGAAAGATCGAAGGGCAAAAGTAAATTATACTGATCGGAGCATAAGAGCATAAAAATTGATAATAATGAAACTGAAAGACAGTCAAAACTATTTGACATTGTTATAATGTTTTGAGAGGATTAACGATAATATATATAAACAGAGGTCAATTCTGAAAGCCCAATCAAAATTCAAAAAAACTAGAAAAAAATGTCATCCAACAGAAAAAAGGCAAGGAAGAGAGAAAGTAATGCACCAATAAAACTAAAGAGGTAAATAAGTAGTAGCAATGAAAGAACTGAAAACCTAAAACTATAACGAAATAGTTTGCAGTTCTTATTCAAAATGCCAGTTCTAAAATGGTCATGGGGTAATTTTTCTTCAAAAATGTGAGTGCGGTGCTCAAATGTTGGTGCCTCGAGATACTTAACCCAATTTTATCTGCATAGCAATTAGAGATTAAAAAAATAAAAATTGGCAAATTACTAGCTATGTTGATCTTATTTTCTATGCATTTTTTAACTTATTTGTTATGTATATACACAGGAACATGCACAGGCATGTGTAAATGTGCATTCAATTTTTTTAAAAAAATTCTTCACCTTTCTCGGAATCAGACTAGGAATAACAGGCACAATGTAATTAGTTTCACCCAAAGAGATCAGTGACATCTGGGAAAAGTTTCACTAAACATGTATTTTTATTCTATCGAAAAAAGCTGGCATGTTCATGCAGCGCAAAGAAACCATTATACAATTTAACTCTGATAGCAACAGTTCCTTACCATAACCTCGGGTCATTTGGCGCCTCAGAAAGTCTTGCCTTTATAAGATCAACTGCAGCTGACTTTTTACCTAGTAGTCTATCAGACCATAAAAACTGTTAGCTTTATGATTTATAATTTACAGATGACATAAAAGACTTCCAAAACCCATTATATTTAAGAGGATTATTACATACTGGTAGCAATAGATCAAGTTGTCCCACAATTCAAGATCTTCAAAAAATTTTAGTGCCTCCCCAATCAAACCACAACTAACCAAGAGCTCACCATATTCTCTGAAAGCATAGATTAAAATTGCATCACATTCTAAACATATATAGAGAGAAAGTGTGAGATAAGCAAGCTAAACAACAGAGAAATTTTGGTAAAGAAAATTAGACTACTGCCTTAAAAGAGGAAATCAACACATACTTCCGGAATGCTGCAATGGTTGGCGTGTAAACTCCATAAACCAACTGAATCCTTTGCGCAGCAACAGGAAGAGCTTTACCAATATTCTCAATCTACAATCAGCAAACAAAACACACAAAGACCTCGGCTAAGGGACATAAATATCATATTATAAAAGGACAGAATATCCCAGGTGAAAAAAAAAAGAATAGAAGACATGCAGGATTCTAGGCTCTAATTCAATACTAGGTTTAAATAAGAAGAAACTCCCAGTCCTAGTAAATCCTCAGTTGTTGAAAAAACCTAAACAATAAAGAAAGATTTATGAGACTGTTGAGATTATCTAAGGACTGCAGTAAGCACTCTATATTCAAGAAAACCATGGATTTTAAGCAAAATTATCCATCAATAATGATCAATTCAAAGAATATATACTACTTCTCATACTACTTATTCCATGAGCAACAAATGGAGATCCTGTAGATCAACAATATAGTTCATGTATGCAACAATATATAAAATCTGCGGAAACCTCTATATCAATAACAGGTATTCTTAAAACATAGATTCATAATCAAACTTCAGATACAAGTATCAGTTTATTCACTCTTATTAAAAAAAAAGCACTACAGCAACAACAAAATAATATAGACAAAATAAACTACAGCCAGGAATTCACTGAATTTCATCTAGGAAATAAGTGTTTCCTTGGAAGCTTAGATATAACATACAATTGATGAGACAAATATAAATTAAGGGGGAAAAGAAGTACAGATAAGCATGAATTTTTGAAGAAGAAAACAACAAAACCCCACGAAGTAAAGAAAATGAGACACCTACCAAGTTAGTCATCATCAACAAAGCCCGCTCCTTCGTGCGACTGCGAGTGCACTCCCACCGAATGCGCAAAATGTCACAAAAGCTTCTAATCTGGAGAGGAAAATCATTTAACAATAGCACTTTCCAAAGCAAGCATAAATAATGCTAATAATTATAAATTGAAGTTCACCTTCAACTAAAATTATGCAACATACTTTAGTATGCTACTTCACTTCTTAAATTTCACAAGACAAAATAGAAAAAATATGGTGAAATCTTCTCAAGCAGCCAGAAAGGCAAAAGTTTAGTTTATCACACAAATAAGCACTTGAAAAATATCTGAAAATTTATGAAGTCACTTAAACATTATCATTCCTTTCCTGTTATGCTTCTGGTGGCAGATAGTTGGGCCTATTCCTCTACAATTTTCAGCCTATTGTATCCACACAACTAAGAATAACTATTTATGTCATGGAACTAATGATTGCTCGTGTTTGTTTTCTCAGTATTATTCTCATTGTGGTTGAATTAACTGTTTTATTGTCATTCCATCAATCTTTGCCTAAATAGGTTAACATTTTGTACATAAATTTCAACATTTTTCCTATATTCCTCCGTAATCCTATTTATCCTTCTTCTGAACTTTTATTTCCGGAGATGTTTCAATCCAAAACTTGACCTAAAACCACTAAAACATTGTGTTCAGCTAAAAATGAACTAGATTTTTAGAACAACTGGTCCATCTTTATGTCTTTATATGTACACATAAATGCATGCATATGCAGTTATTTTGATGTAAGGCCATCTAGCTTGTTTTCGTAAGACAATATTATCTTTTTATCGAAGTCAAGGGAGCCTTTTCTAGTTTACCAAGGTTGCACAAAATTATACTGCAAATTTTCAGTACTATTCCTAACTCCTAGATCAAGGTTGTATTCTGCCATACGAAACCAACAGAGGAATTAATAGTTTGTTAAGAATTATTTCATTCTAATAGTTCCTTGCATAGTAGTTTGAATTTCAAATTGCAGGCCTCAAGATGCTCACCCTATGTATTAGAGAAGGCCCACAAAGAGAAAAGGGAGAGCACGGTTTGCAGGAAAAACATGTTGATTATGCTAGGGATAAGAACAACACTATGCTTGAACTAAAACTTACAGAGGGGTTTCTCTCAAAAAAAAACTTACAGAGGGGTAAGATTGATGTTGAGCATCGATAAACTCTATGTAAGGGGCCATTTCCCACTCTGCATGATAAGATCATCCAAAGCATGTCAAATTGAATTAGAAATAAGAGTAAAGATTAAAAGATATTAAGGAAAAAAAAACTTGAGAAGATAGTTTTGTACATATGCATTATATAAAAAGTTGAACAGATGGATATATAACGTTGAAATGAATTGCTACAATAAGCCACTGCACACTCAGAAACTGATACATATATCAACACACAAACATATATATAGATATACAACTCTACATAACAAGAACATGCAGCTACACGCATGTACTTGTGCGGAAGATCATGGTTCCAACTTCTAAGAGAATTATTCATAAGATGGTTCAATGAAAACTCTAAAAAATAGGAAACATTCAGCCTGTATACATGCATACAGCAGAAATTATAGTAAATGCTATTATTTGGGATTGTACAATAGAACAAGGATTATTTTATCAATCTAATTCTAACAATAAATTCTTGAATATTGAGCCAGGAACATGATAAATAATATCTTGACCAGTAAACTTTATTAAAAAACTGTTTTCTCCCTTCTGCCAAAACTGTTATAATTTTCATGGCAGCAACCACCATGTACCATACAAGCTCCAGGTAGGATAATCTACGGAAAAACCAAGATTTGCGAGTTCCTACAGTGTATGAACAGCATAGTAAGGTAATGCTTTCTTCTAGAATTACCATCCTATCTATTCCAAGGAAAAATTGGAATTGTTTTCTAGCTATCTTTTTTGCATATTTGTGATTTAGGGACTCACTAAGAGAGAAAATTTATCAATTTACTCCATGTCTAAAGGAAACGTTCTGAATAACGAAACTTTTGAAAAGTTTCCAAAGTAGCAACCTCAGAGTTTGGAAAGCCACCTGTAGCCCTAGTAGATTTCATGGCAAACTAATTATACTTTGGTCAAGATTATGCAATTATTTTCTCAAGGATTAGCTTCTTTAGATAGCCGGTAATGATGGTATCATTCTTCATAGAGAAAACAGGAAAAATGTGAAGTATGATTCTGGAAAGGAAAGATCATCTATAATAAAGTGCTTTTTTTTTAGCATAACATTTCTGAAGCAAATTGAAGCATTCATCCAAATTCACATGTTTATGAGGAAGAACTGCATACTTGACAGTTCATCGTCACGACTGCTTCGTCCAAGAGGCAGGCATTGAGCGAGTACAACAGCTTGCTGAATTGCTGTTAATGAATGGTTGCTAATGGATTCAGTTGTATTTCCATTGATACCACCAGCGATTTCACTCTGCAGCAATCTTGGGGTTCTTAATACCTCACAGGAATTATACTCTTCGTGTGAAATATAACTTCCTTTATCTTCAAAAGCAGGAGCTTCATTCTGGGTTTGACAGGGTTCTATCCGACTAGCATCATCAGTAGCTTGCTCATTTGTACTAGCAATAAGCACCAGCTGAGCTCTTGCATCCACCTACACAAGATATTGCTTGGCTATATGAAATACATGGACCGCAAAGAGAGAAACATTAGTAATTTTAATAGTTTAGAACCTAACCTGGTGTACTGTCCGAAAGCCCAGAACCCCAGTAAGAGAAAGATGTAGGCTGCATGCTTCTTCAGCATGCTTAAGATGCATCCTACCAAAAAATAAATAAATAAACAAATAAATAAGATCAAAGGAATATTCACAATGAGAGAACCTCGAAAAGGGACCAAAAAATAAAAAAAAATAAACAAATAAATAAAATCAAAGGAATATTCACAATGAGAGGACCTCGAAAAGGGGAGATATACTATTATTTCAAATAAAAAAGTGATTGAAAAATGAAGCGCCTTGAATGCTTCAATCTGCCATTTTATGCTTGAGTACTTTGAATACTTACATAGGTGAACATAAGGCGTTGTCAACAAATATGGAGAAAAGTCAAAAGCACAAGAGTGACACTAGATCATTGAATACAGAAATATCAGAACCAGACTTAGACCCATCAACTGTTCTGTGGCCTCTACTTATAAAATGCCATGTTATCTTTACTAAGCTACATAGTTTTTTGTAATAGATTAGAAAGCAGAATCAGGATCAACCAACGATGACATATGTAATCTTTGCTTGGGTACAGTTGTAGCTTTTACTGCCAACAAAAGTCAAGATTCACTATGATGACAAGGATTCCAGCTTCTCTATGGACGAGCAAGAGCATGATTCTCATCCCAATTGGATTCTGTATCCCCAAGAAGTTACCTTTACAAACTCGAAAGAAAAGCATACAAGATTGACTCACCATGCAGACATAATGACAACTCTCATGCAGATAAGATTGTTAGGTTTGACAACTCAACTATCTCTATACTATGGATCCAGTGTATATTTGCACACTTGTTACGACTCAGGAGAAAAGAAAATTGAAATTCCGTACATAACAGTTATGTCACAATATTCTTAAAAAAAGGTTACAGTGTACATATTAAGATGTAAGTGCAATGTTACAGCAGAGTACCTAAATTCAGATAACTTTATGAAAATGCAAAAGTACATAAAATATTGTAAGTCATTATGTAATTGCAATGTAATCCACTCAACATGATGAAAGAAGCTCATTATGCTATGCTAATGCAAAAAATGAATATCCTAAACAAGTATAAAAAACAGCAATATAGTCACCTTGAAGAATCGACCCGATCGTATTGGTACTCTGCCATCCCTACTTCTAATTGACTGATTGACACGATGGTTAAACCTTCTCCTCCACGTAACATATTTCCCCAATAACAAGAAACCTCCTCCAATTTGCCAAATTGTAGCAATACTTCATTCTTAAGCGACTGCACTAGATCGTATAAAGAAGATGCACGCTCGTCTAAAATCTTTTGCTGGAGGAGAACAGTTCTAAATAGCCACCACGATACACTTCTGCTACTGCAAGAATTTTTCCCCTCAAAGGAAAAATTCTTTATCTTGCCAAATAAAGCCTTCGCGTAAACAATATACTGTACAGAAAAAAGAATAAATTAACAACAATTTCTTGGAGAATATTATTATGAAAGCAAAGAGACAATGACCAACTCATTACTATATAACAAAGACAACAAATTACAACTCATTAGGAGATTCAAAAATCTATTACAGCCATAAACTACAATAATCTGACACACAAGATGCAAAAATTAAACTAAGAAACACCCAATGTACATACAATCTACAATGAATCGGTCTAAGGAATTGAAGTTTACGCAAATTGAATAAATCATGTTCCACATATAATTCGGCACCTGTAACAGCGAGAATTTCCCCTGCACGGAGCAAACAGAAGCGAGCTGATTCCGAGCCCACACATCCCACTGTCCTCCACCACTACTATTACTGTCTCCCTCCTTCTTCAACGGAATCGGAAATGGAGAAAACTCCCCTGTAGGCCTTCAATTTATCAGAAAAAGATTATAAGACGGAGAGATCACTACACAAATTAATGCTAAAACTTTGATCGGCTAAGAATGCTCACCCAGTCACATTCTGCTGAGTGAACGCGAGGATCGCCGCGACGCCGACGCAGAGTAGGACCGCGCACTTGTTCTCTGCATCGAGGTCGGGTTCTTCGGATTGTTCCGATTGTTCGTCGGCGTCGAGAACCTGAAGCCACGCGTCCACGGCGGAGGCGCCGCCGAGCAAGAAGGCCTCGGCGCTGCGCTCAGCCTCGGCGTAGAACCGGGCGGCGCACTCCGCCGAGTCCCGGAACTCCCAGGACTCGGCGAAGGCGAAGGGAGCGCGCGCGGCTTCGCAGGCGAGCGCTGCGGCGTAGTCGCCGCGCTCGACCGCGGCGACGAGGGAATCGACGGCGGGGCGGAGGGAGCTCGGTGGGTGCGGCTGCGGCGCCGAAGTCGGAGCGGCGGCGCCGGCGGGGGAGGGGTTCTCGGGGAAGGTGCAGCGGAGGAGGCGGAGCTCCACTTCCCTGAGGAAGCCGAGTTGGGAGTCCGCCATGATTTCTCTGGAGCTTGCGAGTAGGGTTTTAGCTTCAGGCATTTACAGGAACCTGTCCTGTCTGGCACTCAAAAAATTTTTCAGCCGTCTCAAGTGCTGACGGACTGTTTATTATTAGGAATAATTGCCTGTGTACCCCTGAAATATGAAGAAATATCTGATTTATCATTCTTTTTTTTTCTTTCCAATATACCCCTCATACGTTCCACCGTTATTAAAAATACCCCTACCGTTTTCCTTTGTTAAGTTAACTAGGGTTAAACTAGAGTTAAATAATAATCAGAGTTGAAAACTATCAGATATACCTATTTTGCCCCAGTTTAGGGTTTAGGGTTTAGGATTTTTTAGGGTTTTAGGGTTTAGGGTTTAGGGTTTTAGGGTTTAGGGTTTAGGGTTTTTTAGGGTTCTAGGGTTTAGGGTTTTAGGGTTTAGGGTTTAGGATTTTTTAGGGTTTTAGGGTTTAGGGTTTAGGGTTTTAGGGTTTAGGGTTTAGGGTTTTAGGGTTTAGGGGTTTAGGGTTTAGGGTATATTTGAAAGGACAAAATAGTAATTACACACAGATAACGGCAGTTTCAAACGGTACACTAACAGAGTTTAACTTCAGGGGTATTTTGGAAAGAAGTTGGAACGTAAGAAGGGTAGTTTTAATATTAACCTTCCAAGAGGGGTAAATCTGAAAACAGGAAAATTTTTAGGGGTACGTAGGAAATTGCCCCTTATTATTATTATTATTATTTTAAAAAAAATACATAAATAAATAAATTTTAAAATAAATTTAATTAAAAATATAAAATAACTAAATTTCCAATTTAGAATTTTGCATATCAATTATTAATCTTTCTTTTCGTCATTTACCTTATAACCGATTGATTTGACGTATTATTTATTTCGGTGCAGGCTAAAATGGTGAAATTATTTTCGAATTATGTTTAGGTGTATGATTTGAATTATTTAAAATAAAATAGTCCATTTTAGCTCACTCTATAGTCAATCACAATAAAATTAAAAATAAAAATAATAAAATAATATAAATAATAATATTAAATATATTTAATTATAATACTTATTATTTTTCTTTAGTTTACATATTTAAAATATAATAAAAAATTAATTATTTACATTTTAAGTATTTTTTTATTTATTTTGTATATTTATAATATGATAAAAATTAATTAATTGTGTATTACTATTTTTTTTCTTTATAATTTTATTGTTATATTATTATAATTTATGTATAAAAAATTTACTTTAGTTATTTTAAATTATATTTTTTAATTATATAATATTATAATTATATTTTTTATTTATTATATTATAATATATTATTTATGTGTAGATGATAATTTTTATGCCATTCATTTTCTACCAAATAAATAATAGAACGAAAAAAAAAAAATACACTTCTATAATTATACAAATAAACAACGGAAGAAAAATAATTTTTACCCAAATTTTATTTCAACTCAAAGTCTACTTTGAGCATCATATTTTTGTGAAAGATAAAGTGTCACGCAAATTGTAGGAATAAATATGTCCAAACCTGCCAACGATAATCCAAAAATTATGAGTAATCCTTAAATTCACTTAGGCAGTGTTTGGTTGCAGGATAAAATAGGCTATTCCCATTTTATCCTGCTAATTCATCCAAACACCAGCATTTATGGGCAGTTTAAATTATCCCCTCTTAACGGGTTATCCAAGGATAACCCGTTAAGAGCTATTCCCATGGGTATGAGGAATTGCCCCTGTTCCTCGTTTTATCCCAGGGGCAAGCATGGAAAGGGTCTCCTTCTCTCACCCGCGTTTAATGCCCTTCACCCACCGTCCTTCTCTCGAACATGGAAAGGGTCTCCTTCTTCTTTTACCCGCGTTTAATGCCTTTCACCAACCTTGCTTCTCCCGAATCCCTTCTTCGTTAATGATCGATCTCTCACTTTCTCGTGTCGGACGCTATCTCCAGGCTGATCCCAGCGGCAAAAGGATTGGAGAAATGGTTTTCTCCGTTAATGCCGCATACCTACCTTCCTCCTCCCGAATCGCCCTTTGTTAATGCTCGATCTCTTGCTGCGTCGTGTCGGACGCCATCTCCGAGCTGATCCCAGTGGCAAAAGGTTGGGAAAATGGTCATCCTCCTCCCGCATCGCCCTTCCCGATCTCTTGCTTCCTCGTGTCGGGCGCCCTCTCCTTCATCTCTACTTTTCTCGACTCATATCGCTGCGAGTATAATAAATGAGGAAGATCTCATTTGAGATCCACATTCATGGGTAACCCTTTTTGATTCATGCTTTTTTTTCTCTTTACTCTCTTGCAATCTATCTCTTGCAATCTGAGGCAAGATATCGGCGACTTGATTGTGTAGTCCAGTCGCTAATTAACTGCGACCATCCACCACACAGGTAAACACTTTGCCTTATTTCTTCCCTTTCCTCTATAAAACTGAGTGGGAATCAAAGAGACATCTTATCTCTACATTGTCTGTGGAACCCTATCTCTACATTGCCTTATTTCTCCCCTTTCCTATATAAAACAGAGTGGAAATCAAAGAGACATCTTATCTCTACATTATCTTTGGAACCCTATCTCTGTTACTATTTTGGTGGTCTTGTTTTTATACCTGTGTTGCTGAAGAGTTGGTCACTGTTGGATTTTCAGCATTGTTATTATCTCATCGAGGTGATCTTAATCTGCAGTTTTTTATTACTTGTTTTTATAGTACATGCAGGGCACTAGGTGAGCTACTGCA
The DNA here is from genome assembly GCA_029168755.2 of Tillandsia fasciculata. Classification (NCBI taxonomy): domain Eukaryota; kingdom Viridiplantae; phylum Streptophyta; class Magnoliopsida; order Poales; family Bromeliaceae; genus Tillandsia; species Tillandsia fasciculata. The sequence goes on from CM054931.1 coordinate 6,575,638, forward strand.
GATTATTCTTCTTCTCTTGTTTCATTGCAGTTTTTACTATGCAGGTTTTTTATCTAGCTATGACACTTTTTTTTTGTTTTTACTATGAATGGTTGGAAGGCATTTGGAAAGCTAGTGCAACCACCATTCATCTCTCTCTAAGTTTATTCCCTACAGTAGTTTAAGTCACATATATTGCCTAGTTTAATCATATATTGCCTTATATTAGAGTTTCCTTATATCATAACTCATCATTCCTGTTGTCTGTGCTGGAATTGTGCTGTACTTGTGCTGATTAATGCTGGAATGTGCTGGAATTGTGTTGGAATTTGCTTCAATGTGCTCGAATTGCTTTACTGTGATGGAATTGTGCTAGAAATGCTTTGGGAGGTAGTTGGGAGGCAGTTGGGAGGCAATGATGAGCAATAAAGATTCAGGGTTGAATGGTTTGGGAGGTAGTAGGGAAGCTATTGCATCCACCATTTTATTCCTTGGGCCTTTATTACCTGAGCCAACACATGTATCAAATCTTTATTATCTGAGCCAACACAGTTTTGGGCCCTATGCACTTGTGCTGTTACAGATTTACAGATTTATTTGAGCTATGCTTCTCTCAACTGTTTTTTTTCTTGTTGTACATCTCAATTGTTTTTTCCAAGTTCTGTCAATGTGAGCCTGTTTTTTCCAAGTTCCAAGTGCTGTTACAGATTTGCAGTTTTTAACCTATAGTTTTTATGTGTATGAAGTGTGCTTCAATCCTGTTATTTAGTATTCATCTGGATTATTTCCTAACTAAGTGTTAGTGGGTATTTAATGTGGACTGAATAATGAGTAAATTCAATATACTCAATAAGTTGGAGGATTGGCTGAGACTAAGAGATGAGAGATTTTGCACCTCTAATTTTTATTTCTAAGTAATAGAATACTCAATTTAGTTTTTTTGGCTGCCTTTGGTTTGGGTATAAGAAAATTTTAGTTATACCGGGAATATGTATAAGTTATGGTATTAGCAGGAACTAACATAAATTTCTGTTTGGTTGGGTTTAAGAGTTATACCGGGTATAAAGAAAATTATGTTTGGTAAATTATATAGGAATAAAAAGAATAGAGAGGATTAAAATTTTAATTTAAGATAAAAAATTTACTGATATGATTTTAAATATTTAATTTAAAATATTTATTATAAAATTTATTAAAATTTATATTTTACTTATATAAAAAATAAATTATTAAAAAAAATTGGTTTTTGAAAATTTATAATTTTTTAAAAATTCAAAAAATTGTATAAAAATAGGTATAAATTTAAAAATTTTAAACATTTGGTATAAATTTGTATAGATTAATAAATTATAAAAAAATTAAAAATATATATTTTTTAAATTTATTAAAAAATAAAATTAAAATTTTTAAAAAAAAAATTTAAAAAAAAAATAAATTTTAAATTTTATAAATTTAAATATCTTATAATTCAAAATTTTTTAATTAAAAAAAAAAAATGGAACAACCCGGTGGAACAGGTTGTTCCACCTTTTGGGGGGAACAGCTTATTCCCCTCATACCGGGTTATCCCAGGATAACCCGGTATGGGGGGAACAAGCAATTCCCCCCTCCCATTTTCTTGTTTGGGGATAAGGGGGGATAAGTATCCCCCTTCTCCCCATCTTGTTCCAATTGCCAAACGCAGTCTTAGGATGTAAATGTTTGGACCAACAAAATCGAAACAGATGTGTCCAGCTTCGAGCGGGAAACAGATGTGTCCAGCTTCGAGCGGGAAGGCGCATGCCGCACGGACTTTACGAGCAAAATCAATAAATCTACGACAATTGATACAATTATAAATATTAATATTAAAAACATATTTTATTTGATTTACGATTTAATTTACAGTATATAAATTTTGCTAGGATATATAAATATAATATAATTTCTAAGTTAGTTAGGTGTATATATGGTCATATTTCAGTGGGCGGATCCCCTATACAAGGTTTTTTTTTTTTTTTTTTTTTTTTTTTTTTTTTTTTTTTTTTTTTTTTTTTTTTTTTGCTCTCTAGAGATCTTGCTGTCTCACTCTTGTTGCCAAATTTATACTCGTAATAAATAAAGCGGATAGTTCGCTATTTTTTTCTCAAAAAATTAAATAAATAAATAATAAATAAATATTGGATCGAAGCCCAATCTTTGAATTGCGATCACTTGGGCCTAGAAATGGGCTTGGAAACGCATAATAAAACATTAATACGTGTTGTGAATGCACAGGAGAAAGATCAAACCTCCCACCTTAGAGTCAGTATTCAAAAATAATAATTGCCAGGGCTACGTCAGTAGCAGTTTTTTTGCTAAAACTGTAGGTGGACTATAAGAACAACGAAAAATTGTTATCTGCGCATACTATATGATGAATACATTGATTTCGTGCGTTTCAGCAAATTATTCTATTTTATAAGTTAATCTCTACTAGTATTGTCTCCTTGGATGCTCCAAAATATATATATATATATATATAGCATAGTTAAATTATATTATATTTATATAAAAAAAAAAATTATAAAGTGTTTGGAAGGTTCAAAATATATATATTTTAAAGTATAGTTATACTATACACTAAAAAATAGGATAAAAAAAAAAATAAAATAAATCTCACCATTCTTGAGCTCTCACATTCAAAATATGACAAATTTGAAATTTAAAATTTAAACTTTCAAAATAAAAATTTAAATTTAAATTTTAAATTTTAAATTTTTAAATTTTTTTATTTTTTAATTTAAAATTAAGATTTAAATTTCAAAATTTAAATTTAAATTTTACAATTTTAAAATTTGAATGTATATTCAAATTTTAAATTTTAAATTTCAAATTTCAAAACTTAATATTACAATTTTAATTTCAAATTTCAAATTTTAAATTTTAAAATTCAAATTTCAAATTTCAAATAAAAAATTTAAATTTAAATTTTAAATTTTAAATTTTAAAATTTGATATTTGAAATCTAAAATTTTATAATATTGATTTTAAATTTTAAACATTAAATTTATTATTTTAAAAAAATAAATTTAATTTTAAAATAATAAATTTTAATTTTACAATTTAGAATTTTAAATTTCAAATTTTAAAATTAAAATTTAGATTTTATTTTTCAATTTTACGATTTTTCAGTTTGAAATTTTAAATTTTAAATTTCAAATTTTAATTTTAAATTTCAAAATTTTAACTTTTAATTTTAAATTATGAAATTTTTAATTTTAAAATTTTAAAATATAAAATTAATATTTTTTTTTATTTTTTTGAATTTTAAATTGAAAGAAATTTTGTGGAATTGTATAATATGCATTTTTTAAATTTAAAACCATAAAATTTTTTATAATTATAGAATTTTTTATATTTTATTTAGATTAAAATTGCTATTTATAAATTTCATGATCCAAACAAACCCTTATAAGTGGTAATTTTTATCTCATATTTAAAATGAAGTGACTTTATAATGCATGGATAAAAAGATTAGAAATATGAGTTTGAATATAGTCACAATGTTTGTGGTTGGGCATTATTAGGAAGTATATGGGTAACAATCTTAAACACGAGATTATGTAACACCCTAATAGTATCACATCAGATAAAAATATAATTGTGATTGGATTTATAAAAGAACATGAATATGAATAATAATAACTGAGCTTTAGTATTTTTGGTCAATTTTTTGGACCTAATGAGTTGATTATTATTGCTAGTGGATCGGTTAATTATATTTTGTATTAAAGCCAATCACCAGTCGGAAGTGTGTGACGAGAATCGACTGAGTCAGGATCTAAAGGACAATATGATCATGACATGCTATGTCAAGATCTGAATGACAAGACTAACGAGATAAGCCTTACATCGCCTGATGATCTTGGGCTATATGTATTTGGGCTGACGAAAACGTTAGATTTAAATAGAGGGAGTTTGTAACACCCCCAATAGTCTTACGTCGAATGAAAATAAAATTGTGATTGAATTTATAAAATATCATGAACACGATACTAATAAATAAGCTTAAGCATTTTGAGCCAATAGTTTGAACCCATCGAATTATTATTGTTAATAAATCGAATCATTACAGATTATTTCATCATCCATCTCATACTCTTATGGTAGAATATAAATCCGACGGCAAAATAGTTTTGTGTAAAGAAAAATTTTACACACTTATCTCAGCCAACGCACTTCCATTGTGATCTTTTCACTTGGAATATTTCTACGCTAAATTTACTAACCTTGAATCCATGCACATAATAAAAAATGTTTGGACAAATGGAAACATCAGGTCCACACCCACTATACTAATCTTTTTTTTTTTTTTGAGAGAGAAAGATAGCACGCTACCCGCTTCATTCAACTGAGAACTGAATTTAGCAATATGTATGAGACAACAAGGTCTCTAAGGGATGAAAAAAAAAAAAAAAAAAAAAGGCACGACAAATTTGCTCGTCAGCCCAGATCTTTCCAATGTGCCAACGTTCTCCTAACCGAACTGACGGCGAACAGAGGATCAGTATTACGGTGCTGGAATAAGATTTTGTTTCTGCTATTCCAAATCACGCACCAGTTTGCAGCCAGGAAAGTAAGAAAACTGTTCCGGTTTACATGTCCCTCCCCTCGCGCCCAAAACTCCCACACCTCGTTAACATCAGCCCCTAGTATCTCAAACCCAAGACCCTCCTCACCCGACCCGATAACGAATCAAGAGTATAAACACCTCGAGAACAAGTCGTTGGTCGTCTCAACCTGGTCACCACATAGCACACAGTGAGAGTTGCCTGACCATCTCTTTTTGCCCAGATTTTTCGCCGTTAGAAGCTGATTTTTAAGCGCAAGCCAAACGAAAATCTTCACTTTGAATGGCATACGCAAACGCCAAACATAGGAAATGTTGTACTCACGTAACCCCCCATCGTTCAGCAGCATGTAAGTGGACTTGACGGTAAAGGTACTCTTCTTATGCCAACGCCACACCACACCGTCAACCCTGTTGCCCGGTACAACACCTCCCACCACCTCTTGGAGTACTCAAATTCGCTCCCTTCCCATCTGCCTTCTCGACCGGGCGCCTCTCAGAATTTTTCTCCATCTCCATCCATTACTGTCGAGGCACGCACTTACTCTGATGTCCTTCCTAACCACTTCGCTGAAAATATCTAGAAAAAGAGATTGTAAGGTCATTGTACCACACCATCTATCAGATCAGAAATTGATAATTTATTTCTCCTCGAGCTGATAGGAAATTCCTCTTTTAAAAATCTCTCTACAGCTGATAATGTTTCTCCATCACTAAAAAGCCGGCCTGAATACTCTCCCCTCTTACTCTACTAATCCTGCCCAAACAGATTCCTATCAACCTTAGATTCCGAGCACATATGCACCCACAGACACTCATCTGGTAAGAAATTCCTCCAGTGTTTGCTGGTTAAGAAACAAGTATATAAATATCTAGATCTTTGTCTCCATATCTCCTTCTCAACCCAAGTCAAAATACTAGTGCCAAACAAATCATGTCCAATGCACAATTTCTCAATCATTTCGGTCTCTCTATGATTTATTTTCAATTATTGTACGTAGCTTCGAGCCAACATCGAATCCATTCGTGCTAATTTAATATGCCTCAATTAGCTGTTCCACTCTAATTGTTCTCTTAAATGGCTTTACCACGAAGCTACAAATCCTAGATTTTTCTATAGCACCGAACAATTTTATGTCGAACCCAACGAAAACACGAGTTTGATAATAAAGAAATGCGCACACACGGTTACGAATATATCCTTCTTGTCGGGTTATTTAGTTATCCATATATGTTTTGTTTATATTTTGCTTCCATGAAATGTTGCCTAATACTCTCTTTAGATACTTGAATAGTTCCTTTCATAATTAAACATCTCTTTTTTTTTTCTTTTATTCTAAATATTATCTCATAAATAAAATAAAGTATTTTATTCTAAAAATTTATAATTATGAGAATCTTATAATTATTATTAACTATTCATTATTGTATATATATATTTTTTTATGGAAATATATTTTTAAAGTAATTAATTAGTAATTAGAATTCATGAGGAAATATTAAATATGGTTGAACGTTTGGAAGGAAGGAAACATCATGTCCAACCACTCTCTTTTAGCTTCGAAGTTCCCAAACATTTTTCTCCACGCATTCATTTCCCCAGCCTTTGGCCTGTCATTGTCCACTAGTTGGCCTGCTTCACAATTTTTCATGCAATAATAAAATTGTGCCTAACTTCATCTGACTCTCCAAGATGGATTGCTTGTTTGACTCTCCTCTATATCTCTAATAAATTATTCATTTTTTTTTAAAAAAAAAATTAATTTAATTAAAAATATTAAATAATCAGATTTTAGATTTGAGACATTGTGTATCAATTATTAAGGTCTTAATTAACTACGTTAAGTATACTCAACCTCTAGCTTTGTTTCATCAGAAGATTGAAATAAAATTAACTAAAATTTACATGACTACGAAAAAGATATAGAAAAATAACAAAAATTAACGGTTCGATCGATATTTTTTTTATTTTTTAGGTCCTGTTTGGTTCCTGAAACTAGGAGGGGATAAGGAGTTATCTCCCCTGTTATATTCAAACAATGTAAGTTGGGGGTGAGAACAGCTTGTTCTCACCCCTAGCCGCTAGGGGTGAGAACAAGCTGTTCTCACCCCCAGGTGGAACAACTCCATCTTTTCTTTTTCTTTTTTTTTTTTTTTTTTTTTTTTTTTTTTTTTTAATTAAATATTTTTAAATTATAAGATATTTAAATTTATAAAATTTAAAATTTATTTTTTTATTTTATACATTTTAAAATTTTTAACTTCCTTTTTAATAAATCTAAAAATATATATTTTTTATATTTTTTAAAAATTTATTAATTTTAAATTTTTAAATTTATGAAAAAAAATTTATAATTTTTTTTTAAAATTTATACTAATTTTAAAATTAAAATCTTTGCTTCTACTTTTATAATTTTTTGAGATAATTAAAATTAATTTTTTAACATTTATACATTTTAAAATTTTAAATTTTATAGCTTTTAAATTTTTTAACTTTAATTTTTAATAAATTTATCATATAATTTTAATAAATTATATGATAAATTTTTTTAATAATTTTTTTATATATAAGTAAAATATAAATTTTAATAAATTTTTTAATAAATATTTTAAATTAAATATTTAAAATTAATTAGTAAAATTTTTATCTTAAATTAAAATTTTAGTCCTTTCTATTCCTCTTATTCCTCTTTAACTTACGAAACATAATTTTTTTTATCCCCGGTACAACTCTTCTATTCAACCAAACACAAAATTACTTTAATTCCTACTTGTACCTGAACTTATACCTATCCCAGGAATAACCAGTTTTCACTTATATCCGAACCAAACGCAGCCTTATATTTTTTGTCTAATAATTTTTAGTTAAACAAAAAGAAAATAAAATATAGACCGAGTAACTATAATTTTAAAGACATTAACTTTCTATCAAATTAACTACTAGCATTGAAAATATAATTTTCATTCCAACTTTAATTTAACTATGAATTATTTCTAACTTGAAATTAGATACAGGCAAACAAATAAGCCCGTAATATTTGGCAAATGGAAAAATTTAAAACTTCAACTGCACACTTAATGTATAAACTTGGATTTGATACTCACACAACCAAAAGAATTTGCATGAAACATTTTTCTTAAAAACATTACTAAGACTTCTTTTTTTATCAAGTAATTAATATTAAACTCCAAAGCAATGTAAATTTACAGTAATATACACACACACACTAATCCTTCCTAGAAAGTGATAAAGAATTTAATAATTAGTATCGAGCTTCCAAATTTGAAGTCTAGTTATTTTTTATATTTACTTAAGTTTATTTTTTAAAAAAATAAACAAAACAAAAAAATAGTAAAAATATATACAGTAGTTGGATATTACTAGTGTAAAATTATATAAAACAAAAGTTGTACTTCAAAACTTAAATTATTAGAGAACAGTATTTTTAATATTTCAACGAAAAATTAATTATGCTAGGAGTCTTGTGTCCTCATGTCTAGGCTTGATATTTTTCGATAGGTCATTGTACTTCAAAAATTTAAATTATTAGCAAACGATATTTTTAATATTTCAACAAAAAATTAATTATGTTAAGAGCTACGCCCTCACGTCTGGGCTCGATAGGCCATTGATGAAGATCGACTTAATATAAATAGAAAGAAATTAATTATATTAGCAGCTCGACGGAATTTGAACTTAAGGTATTATATTCTGATATTATATTAAATTATATAAAAAACGTAAGTTAATATCTGGACTCGAAACTTTTTAATAAATCTAAATCATAGACTTAATTAAATAAAATTAAATTAAAATTATATGAAAAGCTTAAGTCAATGCTTGTATTCGAAATTTTTCACCAAACCTAAAATATAGACTTAAATTAAATAGAAAAAAATTAAATAAACTTTTTATTTTGATATCATATTAAGTTATATGAAAAGCTTAATCCAACGTCTAACTTTTTAATAGACCTGAACTTTATTAAATAAAAAAAAATTAAATAATGTTAGAAATCTGACGGAATTCGAATTCAAAATCTCATACTATAATACCATATAAAATTATATTAAATAATTATTATACTCTAAAAATTTAATTCATCAAAAAAAAAATATTTTTAATATTTCAACTGATAGTACCAGTTGAGAAATTTGTACAGCCCCATTCTCGATCTAATCAGTGTACTCGGAAAGTCCGTCTCTAAAATCGGTCGATTTTATTCGACTCAGTTAGATTTTGAGCCGACTCGATCTGCACATAAACTTGGTTGCTTCACAATCCAGTACAACTTGACCAGCTCTACAGAGAGAGTTACTTGAAACTAAGACCAGGTCTCAATAAATCCCTACGAATTAAGGAGTAAAAAATACAAAGTTACAGCTACAATTAACACTAAAATACTAGCTAGTGTATATTTATTGTTGATAATTTTAAAATTTTCTATTTCAAATAAGTATCCAAGAGCGCGGATGTCATGTCCACAAGCTCAAAAAATTCAAGAACAAAAATTAAAAATCGAAATGGTTGGGAAATTTCAAATTATAAACAGCCATTTAAATTAACCATTTGTCCAAAACTAGTAGTCACTGACCCACTAAGTAATCCTCTGCATGTATATATATACACACGTACATGACGCACGTTAACACATATCCCTTTGTCCGTCACTATATATTCTCCCCTCCCCCGCTCCTCTCTAAGCAATTAAACAACGCCTTCTTCTTCTTCTTCTTAGTTGAGGATGCTCGGCCGTTACTTGTGCTGCGGTGCCGGTTTCGGCGACTGCGATGCCCGGGTGGGCGACGAGCCTGAACTGGAGTGCGAGAAGGTCGACGGTGATCGCGACGTCGACGTTCGCCGGTTCAGCTGGCGAGAGATCGAGTCGGTCACGTCGGGCTTCACTTCGCCGGTTATCGGCGAAGGCGGGTTCAGCACCGTCTACCTCGGCCGCCTCCCGGGCTCGCTGCCGCCGCAGACGTCCGCATCCCCGCTCGCCGCCGTAAAAGTCCACTTCTCCAGCGAGCGCCTGCACATCGCCTTCCGTCGAGAGCTCGACGTCCTCATCCGCCTCCGCCATCCGAACGTCGTTCGCCTCGTCGGCTTCTCCGACGATCAAGGTAATTAATATCAGAATTCAATACCCATATACACATATAACCTTCTAAAAATATTCGTAAATAGTTATAGTAGATATATATATATATACAGTAACATACTTTTTTTTTCTATTATTATTATTCAATAAAATTAGTAAATTGAAGATGGAGATATTACAAAAATATAACTAATCTATATAAAGCATAAAGATACAACGCGTATAGATTTTAATTATGATTCAATTATATTTTTATTATGAGAGCAAACTGCTAGTTTCTTTTTTTATATTTACACAAATTTATATCAAATGAGCTAGAATTAAACTCGTAATTTGTTCTGTTGTCACTTATTGAATCATTAATTAATACTAAACATAAACAAATCTTCCAGAGGAAGGGGCACTGGTGTTCGAGTACGCGCCGAACGGGAACCTGCACGACAAGCTCCATGGCGGCGGTGGTAACATCCTACTGTGGGCGCAGAGGATGTCGATAGCGCGGCAGGTCGCGGGGGCGCTCGACTACCTCCACGAGCGGTGCGGCGACCTCCCGGTGGTCCACGGCGACGTCAAGTCGTCCAACGTCGTCCTCGGCGCGGATCTCGTGGCGCTGCTCTGCGACTTCGGGTCGGCGCAGCTGGGCTTCGCCGCGGCGGTGGCCCGGCCCGTCAAGGCGGCGGCGGTGGTGGGCTCCCCGGGCTACGCGGATCCGCACTACCTCCGCTCGGGGTTGCTGACGAAGCGGAGCGACGCGTACAGCTTCGGCGTGCTGCTCCTCGAGCTCATCACCGGCGTCGAGGCGTTCTCCGCCGCGGGCGCTTTGACGGCCGTGATCGGCCCGAAGCTGCCGACCGCGGGAGGCGACGCCGGGATTCGAAGTTTGGTGGACCCGCGCTTGGGCGCCGAGTACGACGCGGAGGAGGCCGCGGAGATGGTGAAGTTGGCCGCGGCGTGCGTCGCGGGGAGCCCCACCCTGAGGCCGTCCATGGCGGAGGTGGTGCGGGCCATGGAGGACAAGGTGTGGAAGTCGATCTCAGCCGTTCGTGCGAGATCGAACGTCAAATGCGATTCTTAATTAATTTATCATCCTCTTTACTTCGTGTGCTGTACGTGCTTGTGGATTGGTGATTAGAGGTAGAGAGTGAAAAGGAATTAATGGTGATGATGGAAAAAATGAGATGTAAATATTTGATAATTTGGTTCAATTTGTTTCGACAAACAAATGATTAATTTTGTGTATCTAAATTTGCATAATCTGAGACGCAATATATACATATATATTTTTTGAAAAGTAAATATATGAATAAGTAAATTCTTCGGATATAAGCATTTAAATTTTAAATTTGACGCTTGTGCTACAAATAATTAGATAGTTTGTATTGATATAATTTCTTTAGATTTAGTTTTGCCTATAAATATATAGATAAGTGAATGATAAATCATTTATTTTGCTTAAAAATTAAGAAAGTTTTATATGTAATGATATTACGGTTTTATGCAGAATAATAAATAGAAAACTAAATGATGTGCAAATTTATTTTTTAAAACCAAAATTTGAAGAGTTTGTCAACTTTTAAATGTGGGGTATAAAATTTATGTGTCCATAAATAATAAACGGATAATATGTTTTTAAAATTTGTTTATAAATTATAATGCAAAATATTTAAAAAATTAGAAGAGTAATTAAGCTGTCACTGTCCGTTCATCCAAAAGTAGAGACTAGACAGCACGCAGCATCAATTGAAAGAGTACTTTCAACCGTAGCTCTACAGCGTATTATAGACCGTCCGATCAAATGTGGCAGGATTATAATCGATCTATTCTTCTATTCTATTCCATTAAGAAGGGTGGGGATCTTACAGGGGCGCGTATCCTTCGATCCCAGCCCTTCACATATATATATATATCAATTTGTGTACTTTTCAGACTTTCGAGCTCTGAAATTATTTTTGATATCTATAGTATTTAAAATATATAAAAAATAAATTTTATTAATTTTTTATATTATTTATCTAGTAATCAAAAGGACTCAAAATTAATATTTGAAAATAAAAATCTCACAAAATATAATATTATAACACTAAAATTTTAGATCAAAAATATTGATCTTGTTTTATATAGTATAATTTTTTTTTTATCAAAATTTTACGTGATTTGAATATTTTCATACCATTAAACTTGCAAACGGCTCACCACAATTATTAAAATTATTGATTTTGAGATCCTTTGATCACTAGACAAATGATATTAAAGAATCACAAAATTTATTTTTTAGACTTTTTAAATATTCTAGATCAAGTTTAACGTAACTGATCGTCCATTCGGAAGATCCAACATTGAAAATAATTTAAAATTACGAATGCCTCCATGTTTCTAAAAACACACACACACACACACACACACACACACACACCACACACACACACACACACACACACACACACACACACACACACACACACACACACACACACACACACACACAACACACACACACACACACACACACACACCACACACACACACACACACACACACACACACACACACACACACACACACACACACACACACACCACACACACACACACACACACACACACACACACACACACACACACACACACACACACACACACACACACATATATATATATATATATATATATATATAGTCCGGCTACTATACTATTAATAGTATTAAGTTATTTTCGATGATAGAGTTTTCAAATTGACAATTCATACTGTTAAATATGATTTAGAGCATTTGAAACTTCTAGAAACTAAATTTTATAATTTTTTGATATTATTTACCTTACGATCAAAAGATCTCAAAATTGATAATTTTTAACGGCCAGTATAAAATGCTTGCTAATTTAACGGTAAAGAAGAATCGAAATAAATTAAATTTTTGATAGAAAATTTTATTCACTATTTAGATAGAGATCTATAATTACGATCTAAAATTTAAAAATTAATTTCGATCTTTTATTTTAGGAAGGTCGTTTGATTTTGATTATTCATTATATACCCATTTGATGGATTTTATTATAATTTTAGAAAATTATAAAAAATAGTTTTTATAAGTTTAAAATGCTTTAAATCATATTTAACGGTATAAATTGTCAATTCGTAGGATCTATATCGTAAATAATTTATGAGTACGAAGAGATCTATACTCATATATATATATATATATATATATATATATATATATATATATATATATATATATATTACGCTTTTTATACTTTCAAAAATACGGACATTTCTATATTTATAAATTATTTTCGATGATAGAACATCCGATTCAACGATCAATTTCGTTAGATATGATTTACGCTAATAAAATTATTTAGAAATTAAATTTTATAATTTTTAGATATTATTTACTAAGTGATCAAAAAGTTTAAAAAGTAACTATTTTAATGACCGATGTGATATATTTGTAAGTTCAATAACAATTTAAATTATGTAAAACTTTAATAAAAAATTTTATTTAACATCAAGAATAAGATCAAAACTTTCGAGTTGAAATTTAATTTTTTTATTACTGTTTTTTATGAAATTTATATTTTCAGTCGTGTATTTTAGGGCTATTTATACACTAAAAAAAATATAGTCAAAAAAATTATAAAGTTTATAGTTTTTAAATAATTCAAATAATTTTTTTTTGAGAGAAAGGTAGCATGCTACCCGCTTCGTTTAGTTTTTAAATAAACTTAGCTGAAAATGTGAAACAACTAGGTTTCGAACTCGGATTGCGGATATCAACCACCAAACCCTTTACCACTTGCACTAGGGACGGTTGATAAATAATTCAAATATTATAGATTAAATCTAACAAAATCGATCACAGAATTAAATAACTTATTTGTACGAAACCTTCTTTATTTTTAAAAACTAATAAAATTATATAAAAATATAAAATATAAATAAAATTATTATTAAAATAATTTTATATTCGCATCATGGAAAGAACTTCCCACTTCCAATAGTACACAATAAAACACTGCCCAAAAAATGACCTCTCAATTCTCTGAACATAGTGCTCAGACACCAACATTGGACCTGAGACGGCTAATTATTTTTATATAAAATTATATATGAAATAGTAGTGTGAATATTTGTGACTTAAGTGTTTCGTTTGTTACACAACTTAAATTAAGATAGAAAAGTACAAATATATATATATTTATATATATAAAAAGCTAATAATATTGTCAACGCAAAAAATAAATGAAAAAATCCAACCGCCAACAAAATCATAATTCATGGACCATTCAAATTTGTCGGGCGTGAAAAATGAGTGGCACAATTATTGGATAGTTGATATTAATAATTTGTTAATGGGAGAAAAATGGAGGGTGACAACACAACGGTAGGATACAATTATTTTTGTTTTGATGAGGATTTTGCAATTCTCTTACGCTTTAATTCTATGAAATTAATGCAAAGTCTCCTTAATTTGGTGAGTTTATGGTTATTTTAATTGATTTGGTTATTTTAATTAATTTTGCTTGAATTCATACACTACAATAAAATTATATTATAGTGATACTTTAAGTATTTTTAAAATCTGAAAAAAATATTACTGACAAAAATACCGACACTTATTATTAGTGTCGCTATATGTGCAGTCGTTAGGATATATAGCGACACATTATTGTAATGTGTCTCAAAAATTCGTTCCTATAATCTAATTTTGAATATAGATAGAATATAGATAGGACACTTGTACAAAAGTGTCACAAAAATATATCTCTATAATCTAATTTTGTTGTAGTGATAGACATTTGAAATCGTCAAACATATCGGTCTATTCGCGCAAATCATTAATTCAAAAAATTCACGAAAACAAAACTATACTATAGGGACACTTTTAAGTATTTTTAAAATTTGAAAAAAATACCGCTAGTAAAAAATATCGGCACTTATAATTAATGTCACTATATGTGCAGTCGTTAGGTTGTATAACGACACATTATTATAATATGTTCTAAAAATATATCGTTATAACTTAATTTTGAATATAGATGAAATATAGATAGAATACTTGTACAAAAATTGTTACAAAGATGTGTCCCTATAATCTAATTTTGTTGTAGTAATTCGATCTATTAAAAATATATAATTAGTTTTTCAATTCAATCTCAATTATAATTTAGTCCAACTAGTCTTACATCATTTCGAATACGACTCAGCTCAGTTCAGTCTTATATTATTTTTAACGTGATTTGATTCAATCTTATTCCACTATAGAAAAGAATGCTAACCCATTCAAGCTAACAAAACATTTGTTATATTTTAAAAATCAACCCTCTAAGTTGAATTACATCCATTAAAAATAAATTTGGCATAAAAGTTGCTAGTTGCTTTAATTTTTCCACGTTTGAAAACCTAGGCTACGTTTTAGATATTTATTCAAAATTACGAATTTAGATGGTCTTGTTGGACATTATGGATTACGTAGCCTTATATCTAATGGATCATATTTGGAAGCTTGCACATTACTATTTTGATCACGTACATTACATTATGTGGTATACTGTTCAATAGCCGGTTGAAATCTACGATGTACTCATGTACAGAACGATCTTCCTGTTGGAGGTTCTTCATATCCTCTTACAGCTTCTGTCTGACACTCTTGAGGAATTAAGAAAACTCTAAGAAGAAGGCTGCGGAACTCCGCCCAAGTAAGCAGCTGAGTCCCAAGCGGACCGACAAGTCGCACTCGGACCAACAACTCTACAAAGAAAGATTCAAGCCTAGATTGCCTTCCCCAGCCTCCTACCTTTTGAAACCGGCATTGTGCTCCAACAAGTTTGTCGCCAAAAAAACCTGAAACCGTTCCTCAATAAATAGGGTCTCAAAGAGTCGCTCCATCGCTGTGATTCAAGACTCTGCCTCCTATGACTCCAAGCTCAATCCTGCGAATTGGGGTGGATCAGACTGCCGGGACTGGCTCTATCGATCGATGATGTCCCCAAAGCTCATCTACTATTAGCTATCCACCCTACCTTGGTGCCTCAGCACTACTCGTCGGCACAGAGGGGGCTGCTCGCTCAGTCGGTGCCACTGGTACAGCTGGAGATGCCACCGCATGGGAAGAAAGTGCTGGAGGACACTCAGATGGTGTTGCAACTGACTGTGCTCTCCACTCCGACAGACGCATCAAACATTCCATGGCCTCCTCCTGGCGTCGGACAGCCTCCGACATCTATGCCATCTGGGCGCATAACTTCTGGGTCTCGCTCTGTGGTGACCCGGACCGTTGCAGGGCTTCTACAGTGTGACCGGCAGCTTCGGGAGGCCTACGGGGCATGTCAGCGGTGTTCGCGCGCCAATTTGGACTCAAGTGATGGATTCGGGGCTTAAATAGATCACGTGGATAACCGGAAGACCCCGTTGGATGTTTAGAAGTGTTTTCGCGCAAATCGGATACCAGATTTGGACTCGGCGCGAAATTCGGAGTGAAAATACCTTTCCGGGAGCCTCCGGCAAATTTTAGGATTGGAATTTGGCAAAACGGACGCCGTATTTGGATTCAGCGCGCGAAAACGGTCAAGATGGGCTATTTACTTGGATTTTTCGGAGCTTGCTACAGTAATTTACTGTTCACCGGCCGGAACAGTGTTTTCCGGCGATCGCCGGCGCCGGCGGCGGCGGCGGGCAGCACCGGCGGGCGGCGGCGCGGCCTCGGGCAGGCGGAGCAGCGGCGCGCGCGGCGCGCGCGGGCAGCGCGCGGGCGCGCGGGCAGGCGCGCGGTCCACGGCGGCGGCCGTGCACTTGGGCGGTGCCACGTGGCGGCTGGTGAGTGGAGGGCTCACAGTGCGCGGTCTATGGAGTAGTCGCGAGGGCTCATGGTCCAGGATGCACCGAGTTTGACACGTGGCATCGTTTTACTGGATGGTTCACGGAGCGCGGTTCACGGAACATTTTTGGTGCACGGTGGACCGACGGTGGGACACGTGGCGGCTTGTGATTGGCTCGGTGTTGTGCTCCCGGTCTACGCAACGGGTGGAGCAGTTGCCGTACGCGACGTGCGGGCGGGAGCAGGGTGCGCGGTTCACGGGCGGTGCACGGTTGTTGGGGCCACGTGGCGCGCCGTCGTTGGGTGGCTCACGTGCACCGGGCGCAGCGAAAGGTTTTTCCTGGATTTTTCCCTTAAGTGCATCCGAGAGCTCTTCCAATGGGGATTTCGACCCCTTCGAGGCCTCAGCTCGAAGGGGACATTAGAGGATGAATTCTTCCCCTTGAAGTGAGGATCAATCCTACCAAGTTTCAGATTTTCGAGTGGCACGGATTTCGAGATCTCGATTTTACGGCGCGGCGCGACGTTGCGTTTTCTGTGTTCTTCTTCGGCGCAGCAGCAGTGTTTTAGCTCCCCCGGCCTACCCCGAGCTCCTTTTTCTGTGATTTTTGCGCCGTTGGCTTCACGACAGGTAGGGCTTCATCTTTCATTTTGATCGCGCATTCTGATTTTGCTTCTTTGGCTCGGATCCCGAGGTAACAATGGACCCCCTTTTTCTGTGAGGAATGTGAGGACAGCATCGGAGTGTTTTGGCCATATCTTCGCGCACGAGCGTCATACGGAGACGAGCTTATACAACTTTTTCATCTACAGATCGCAAGGAACGCGCTCGTATTTTTATTGGATTTTCGTGAGATTTATTTCGAGGTGAAAATCACTGTTTTCTCAGTGTACAGTGCACAGTCTTTTTCCACAGTTTGTTGTTTGGATCACCACCTTGCCGGATTTTTATCTTGATGTACAGAACTCGGATTTGGGCGTGCAAGGTACCGTTTCGAAGCTATCGACGCAAGGATCGCCGTGATATTTTGATTGGAATTTTCTGGGCAATTTCTGCAGGTGATAATTTAACAGTTCAGAATTCGGGATTGTATGTGTTAATTAGTGCTATAATTGGGAGCCTAAGTGTAATTAGTGAGCTTTGTACTGTACCAGGGATATTTCGGGTGTGCTGAAATTGTGGGAGCAAGGATTTGGAGTTTTGGTATTTTCTAGCTGTACGGACTTGGACAGTTGCACTTCAGGTGGGTGGTTGTTGTACTCCTCTCCTTTGTTATGCCCACTAGGAATATCAGAGTACCCCTGATTTGATGATGCTAAATGTGTTAATTGGTAGACTCGCATGCTTTAGGGAGCAAATTATTGGTTATCTGATCCGCGAAAATTATTGTTAGATTGATCATTTGTTTAAATCGCCTAAGTTCTGGACCGTATGCATAGAGACAATGTGATAATATTAGAGGACTGCAAAACTGATGATTAATCATATGTGACTGTCACTTTAGCCTTTAATCTCTAAATTGATTATTCTGGGAAACTGGACAAATATTGGAACACTGCATGATTAAATTGGTCACATAATTATTGCCATCTTTTACTGCTACACTATTTTGGGACTTGACTTAGGAGAAACCATGCTTTTTCTCTTTTCTTCTTTCATTGTTGGCACTAGCGGCTTAATCGCTCAGGTTCGAGCGTATGTTGGACAGTGTAGGCAGGTATTGGGGATTTGGGACAGGTTGAGTTTGTCAGGGGGTTGCGGCGACCACGGATCTTGGGTGGTTGACCGGATTGTTTCTATTGCATCAGATTGGGTGTTCGGGGATCGGGCTTACTTTAGTGGAGGGTTGTTCCCACTTATTTGAGTCTCGATCCAGTCCTGCTATTATGAGACAGTGGTTACAGAGATGGTTGATACAGTGATATACTTTACTCGTGTGGGTCGCTCCCCTCGAGTGCCACTCCGGAGTAGGCTTTCCACGGTGTGAGCGCCGGGCACCATGCTGGTTTCTTGAGTTCCACGGTGTGAGCGCCGGGCACCATGCTGGTTTCTTGAGTTCGACAGCAGAGCAGGCAGTGCCAGTGTTCACTGGCTGTCAGATTGGGTCATTATGACAGGCGTCTTGATTCTGATGCATCATTTTCTCCATCCTTATTAGTTGGTCATGTAGAGGCATATTAGGGATAGCATTTTATCAGCTGCGTCATTTATTTGCATCCCCTTCTCTCTTCTTTCCCCTTTTTGCCTCTGAGCACCTGGTGGGCATATCTGAGCTGAGGCTTTACCCACTAGGGGAGGCTACTGGTTTACTAGTAGTTCTCACCCCCATTCTTTTCCCTCTTTTTCTTCTCCCTTGTTTTGCAGAGTCTTCTGCGGGTGCTACTGGACTTTCAGTGGCGGGTCGAGGAGAGGACGGCTGAGTAGATAGATCTCGAGGCAGGATGAGCGTGTTAGCTGGACTGTTGGTGTACCCAGGTTTTCCTCAGACGGTTGTACTTTCACTTTTGGGACTGGCTTTTGCCAGCATGTTGTATTTATTATTTTGTGAGCTGGGAGAGACTGATGTATCATTTATACAGATGTATTGTACTTTATTTCCAGCTTCAGTCTGAGATGTATTAGTTTTAGTTCAGCTCTGTTTTTATTGCTCTTTTATTATATCTTTTTATCTGAGCAGGTTGTTGACGCTTCGTGTACACGGGAAATACCGTGTGCACGGCGGATCTGTAGACGGGCCCGGGTTCTGGTTTACACCCGGGGCGTGACAGATTAAGTTGGTATCAGAGCTTAGGGATAGGTCAGTTGGGACTTAGGAAACCCTAGGCTTACGGCGGGCCCTAGGATGTTAGGGTGTGAGAGACGCGACATTTTGCGAAAGTCGGTGATTTGGTTTTGACTCTTCCTGTGAGTGAAGAGGGATCGACATACCCTATTTTTGTGGGACAGTTATGTTGGCTGCAGACAACATAAAGTTACAAAAATAGGGGGATGTCTTTGACTTTCGCTAGATTGGGTCGAGTGTTTGGGTTGTGCTGATTTGCTGTTTGTCGTGGCGAGCGGTGTCTCCCCGACTTTGGGCCCTGACCCGGGTGCACTTGGGTGCAGCAGTTGGGTCTGAGCTAGTTGTTTCGGGCCGGATACCAGATTGGAGTCAGAGAGCTCCGGACCCAGGAGACAGGATTGTCAGAGGCTTTTCAGCGGCAGAGTGGGCGAGCATCTGGTTTTGTGACACAGTCGTCGGAGCGGCGGGCAGCTCGACAGTGCTTCCTTCTGAGACCACCCGATTGCAGTATCCTCAAGGGCGAGGATTTCTGTGGTATTGATGGAGTGAGTAGCCCCAGTGTGCCAATGTTTAGTGCCGAGGCGCCGAGGCAGGGTGGATAGTTGACAGCTGATGAGCTATGGGACACCAATGATCAGTTGAGCCAGTTTCGGCAGATAAACCACCCCGATTCTTAGGATTAGGTTTGGAGCCTCTTGGGTTAGAATCGTGGTTGGTGATGATGGAGAGACTCTTTGGCAGCCTTCTGGTGTCTAAAGGGTGTACGCAGTTGTCGAATTGCGCGTTCTATGATTTGAGGAACGAGGCGCATAGGATATGCGTGGCTGAGAGTTGATTGCGCCAGGATACCCTTCCGTTTGCTCGGACCATCTTTTGCAGGTTTTGGACTTTGGGGTGCTTCGATAGTGGAGGCAGTGTTTATGGAACTGGCGCTGCATTTCTTTTGGATGGGTGTCTGCTGTCAGAGGTAAGTTCTGGATAGAGGCGCTTGATGCCAGATGATGGAGGATAGATCGGCCGGCAGAGACATTTTTGTTTTCCTTTCCTGGTTGGTGGATATCCGTGTGGATAGAGTATGTGAGTTTATCTCTGGGGGATGTTACCCTGTGTGTTTGATAATTGGCATGTTTGGGGTGCAATAGACGTGATTGAGGGGTGAGCTCCGTAAGGATAATTGTATAAGGAATTGCATGAATCGATTGTGCTTGGTCGTTTGACGATGATATCCAGGTAGATTTTTGAGACATCAGGGGTTGGGTGGACCCGATGACAGCAACAGCCCTTTTATCAGAGTGGCGCAGCGGTAGCGTGGATTGGCTGTCTGCGAGAGACCGCATTCGGCACCTCAGTGTGAGCATGGACAGAGGTCGTGCTCCCTTTGTGATTGTTCTAGATATTTTGGCAGGCTGAGCGACGACCACTTGCATCGAGCGGATGAATTTGTGCCGCCCGGTCGGAGGGCGCCACGGTAGTGGATTGAGTTGTCGCAGGTATGATTTCATCACAGTAGTCAGAGTTAGAGCATGTTGCATCCCTACATGGACTAGAGGTAGAGTCGTTACCACATGAACTTGAGGTACAGGTTACTGTTGGCATGGTGCAAGTGGGGGAGGCTTGTGGATCGTGTCCAGTGTAGCAGAGGCTGTGAGTTTTGCCGGCAGACATATTGGTGTTTGTGGCAGCTTAGTGTTTGACCCAGTGCATGGGATCGGTTGGCGTAGTGCCACAGGATGTTTGACTGTCGAGAGAAAGGGCTTTGATTTTCTGCAAGGCAGATAATGGAAGGCAATTTGTTTGTTGAGACTGTCAGAGCACACCGTTTACAGCGACTGTGTGAGAGGTGCCTACGGTGACAGCGGGACTTAAGGATATCCCTATTGCTCGTGAGATCCCGGGTGTGAGACCACCTGAGCCGATGATTATGCCGCCAGAAAGGGAGATTAAGATTGTAGTTGACGTGGTTCTGGAAACCGCGCCAACTTCATAGCACCTCGTTGGATATCGCTTTTAGAGCTGTGGGAGTTGATGGCATAGGTGCGGGGATCTGATGGATCGAGGGTCTGTTGGACCTAGTGCTATGTCGTTGATATACGACGGTGAGAGCCCTTTGTGATTGGAGCCCAGTCAGGTCCAGGTATTATTTAGGGCCTTTTGATGGAGTTCTGCCCCGGCAGTTGATCGATTATGATGCCTGCACCAGTTTAGATTCACAGCTGAGTATTTCGTCAAGATGGCGTACAGGAGACGCTAGGGGCATTATGAGTACAGAGAAGCCAATGGAATGACTAATGCCCTGTTGCCTTTAAGATTGAGGAAAAAGCTTTATGCCAAGTCGTTGTGGTGCAAGTTTTAGCTTCGAGAGCATGTCTTCCTGGATTGCCTATTCAAGCCATAGGGGCGACTGTGGAAATCCGGCCAAAATGGATGGTAATTAAGACTGTCCGAGATCGACGGTTATTCTTGGGGTGAGGAGCTTTTGGACCGGATGGTGCTAGCAGAGCCTGATGATCAGATGACGAGTTTGGTACCAGCGCCGACTTTAACCTAGTCAGTAGTGGGAGATGGATTTGTGAGTTATAGTGATACCTCCCATAGTGGCTGTAGAGCTATCCTTGGATTTTGTTGAGCATCCTGTATCACCCCGACAGGGCCACTTTGGTGGCGGATACCTGGAGCAGAAGAGCTTTGGGGTTGTGCTTGTTGATTCTATAATTGACGCTGTGTGGGGCCATCTTGGTGTACAGGGTTTGTGTTTGTGTCCTAGAGGATCTCTTTGGATTAGAGGCTGCGGCTGAGCAATCCACTTGGGTGGTTGAGTTCTGAGGGCGACCGAGTGTGAACCCCTGCTTGTTTGGGCCCCTTTTCTGTGCAGGTGTTGTGTGTTTGTGTTTCGGATCGCGTTGGTTGAGTTGGCTCTGGGGTGTGATTCTTGAGCATGTTGCTCGGGCTGTTCGTTCCTTTCCCCAGTCTTTTGTTGGAAGATCTGAGGTTTTTCTGCATCTCAGCTCAGGAGTGGTATGCTTTGGACCCCTCGCCCGTGATTGACTCGCTTCTTTTGAGCCCTATGAGAGTTTGGTGTACGAGGGACGCCCGTTGCGAATTCCGGCTCGTGTGGTGAGGGAATTGCGCAATCGGGCTTTGCCGTTCTGGTTGTTGCTGTTGTGGTTGTTGCGGAGTAATCACGGGGAGTGATAGGTGACTTGGGAGCTGGAGACGGCGGTGTTGGGTTTTGACCCTGGTTTTTGAGACTCCTAGGGAGTTGCTTTAGTTTCGAGGACGAAACTTTCTTTTAGTGGGGGAGGATGTGGTGACCCGGACCGTTGCAGGGCTTCTACAGTGTGACCGGCAGCTTCGGGAGGCCTACGGGGCATGTCGGCGGTGTTCGCGCGCCAATTTGGACTCAAGTGATGGATTCGGGGCTTAAATAGATCACGTGGATAACCGGAAGACCCCGTTGGATGTTTAGAAGTGTTTTCGCGCAAATCGGATATCAGATTTGGACTCGGCGCGAAATTCGGAGTGAAAATACCTTTCCGGGAGCCTCCGGCAAATTTTAGGATTGGAATTTGGCAAAACGGACGCCGTATTTGGATTCAGCGCGCGAAAACGGTCAAGATGGGCTATTTACTTGGATTTTTCGGAGCTTGCTACAGTAATTTACTGTTCACGGCCGGAACAGTGTTTTCCGGCGATCGCCGGCGCCGGCGGCGGCGGCGGGCAGCACCGGCGGGCGGCGGCGCGGCCTCGGGCAGGCGGAGCAGCGGCGGCGCGCGGCGCGGGCAGCGCGCGGGCGCGCGGGCAGGCGCGCGGTCCACGGCGGCGGCCGTGCACTTGGGCGGTGCCACGTGGCGGCTGGTGAGTGGAGGGCTCACAGTGCGCGGTCTATGGAGTAGTCGCGAGGGCTCATGGTCCAGGATGCACCGAGTTTGACACGTGGCATCGTTTTACTGGATGGTTCACGGAGCGCGGTTCACGGAACATTTTTGGTGCACGGTGGACCGACGGTGGGACACGTGGCGGCTTGTGATTGGCTCGGTGTTGTGCTCCCGGTCTACGCAACGGGTGGAGCAGTTGCCGTACGCGACGTGCGGGCGGGAGCAGGGTGCGCGGTTCACGGGCGGTGCACGGTTGTTGGGGCCACGTGGCGCGCCGTCGTTGGGTGGCTCACGTGCACCGGGCGCAGCGAAAGGTTTTTCCTGGATTTTTCCCTTAAGTGCATCCGAGAGCTCTTCCAATGGGGATTTCGACCCCTTCGAGGCCTCAGCTCGAAGGGGACATTAGAGGATGAATTCTTCCCCTTGAAGTGAGGATCAATCCTACCAAGTTTCAGATTTTCGAGTGGCACGGATTTCGAGATCTCGATTTTACGGCGCGGCGCGACGTTGCGTTTTCTGTGTTCTTCTTCGGCGCAGCAGCAGTGTTTTAGCTCCCCCGGCCTACCCCGAGCTCCTTTTTCTGTGATTTTTGCGCCGTTGGCTTCACGACAGGTAGGGCTTCATCTTTCATTTTGATCGCGCATTCTGATTTTGCTTCTTTGGCTCGGATCCCGAGGTAACAATGACCCCTTTTTCTGTGAGGAATGTGAGGACAGCATCGGAGTATTTTGGCCATATCTTCGCGCACGAGCGTCTGACGGAGACGAGCTTATACAACTTTTTCATCTACGGATCGCAAGGAACGCGCTCGTATTTTTATTGGATTTTTGTGAATTTTATTTCGAGGTGAAAATTACTGTTTTCTCAGTGAACAGTAATCAGTCTTAATCCACAGTTTTTGTATGGAGTGCCCCCTTGCCGAATTTTTATCTTGATGTACAGAACTCGGATTTGGGCGTGCAAGGTACCGTTTCGAAGCTATCGACGCGAGGATCGCCGTGATATTTTTATTGGAATTTTCTGGGCAATTTCTGCAGGTGATAATTTAACTGTACAGAATTCGGGATTGTATGTGTTAATTAGTGCTATAAGTGGGAGCCTAAGTGTAATTAGTGAGCTTTGTACTGTACCAGGGATATTTCGGGTGTGCTGAAATTGTGGAAGCAAGGATTTGGAGTTTTGGTATTTTCTAGCTGTACGGACTTGGACAGTTGCACTTCAGGTGGGTGGTTGTTGTACTCCTCTCCTTTGTTATGCCCACTAGGAATATCAGAGTACCCCTGATTTGATGATGCTAAATGTGTTAATTGGTAGACTCGCATGCTTTAGGGAGCAAATTATTGGTTATCTGATCCGCGAAAATTATTGTTAGATTGATCATTTGTTTAAATCGCCTAAGTTCTGGACCGTATGCATAGAGACAATGTGATAATATTAGAGGACTGCAAAACTGATGATTAATCATATGTGACTGTCACTTTAGCCTTTAATCTCTAAATTGATTATTCTGGGAAACTGGACAAATATTGGAACACTGCATGATTAAATTGGTCACATAATTATTGCCATCTTTTACTGCTACACTATTTTGGGACTTGACTTAGGAGAAACCATGCTTTTTCTCTTTTCTTCTTTCATTGTTGGCACTAGCGGCTTAATCGCTCAGGTTCGAGCGTATGTTGGACAGTGTAGGCAGGTATTGGGGATTTGGGACAGGTTGAGTTTGTCAGGGGGTTGCGGCGACCACGGATCTTGGGTGGTTGACCGGATTGTTTCTATTGCATCAGATTGGGTGTTCGGGGATCGGGCTTACTTTAGTGGAGGGTTGTTCCCACTTCTTTGAGTCTCGATCCAGTCCTGCTATTATGAGACAGTGGTTACAGAGATGGTTGATACAGTGATATACTTTACTCGTGTGGGTCGCTCCCCTCGAGTGCCACTCCGGAGTAGGCTTTCCACGGTGTGAGCGCCGGGCACCATGCTGGTTTCTTGAGTTCCACGGTGTGAGCGCCGGGCACCATGCTGGTTTCTTGAGTTCGACAGCAGAGCAGGCAGTGCCAGTGTTCACTGGCTGTCAGATTGGGTCATTATGACAGGCTCTTGATTCTGATGCATCATTTTCTCCATCCTTATTGGTTGGTCATGTAGAGGCATATTAGGGATAGCATTTTATCAGCTGCTTCATTTATCTGCATCCCCTTCTCTCTTCTTTCCCCTTTTTGCCTCTGAGCACCTGGTGGGCATATCTGAGCTGAGGCTTTACCCACTAGGGGAGGCTACTGTTTATAGTAGTACTTACCCCCATTCTTTTCCCTCTTTTTTTCTCCCTTGTTTTGCAGAGTCCTCTGTGGGTGCTGCTGGACCGTCAGCAACTGGTCGAGGAGAGGACGGCTGAGTAGATAGATCTCGAGGCAGGATGAGCGTGTTAGCTGGACTGTTGGTGTACCCAGGTTTTCCTCAGACGGTTGTACTTTCACTTTTGGGACTGGCTTTTGCCAGCATGTTGTATTTATTATTTTGTGAGCTGGGAGAGACTGATGTAGCATTTATACAGATGTTTTGTACTTTATTTCCAGCTTCGGTCTGAGATGTATTAGTTTTAGTTCAGCTCTGTTTTTATTGCTCTTTTATCTTATCTTTTTATCTGAGCAGGTTGTTGACGCTTCGTGTACGCGGGAAATACCGTGTGCACGGCGGATCTGTAGACGGGCCCGGGTTCTGGTTTACACCCGGGGCGTGACACGCTCTGCTCTGATAGCTCTGCCTCCCGTTGCTCCGGTTACTCATCAGATGCGGGGTGTGCCCTCCTCACTGCCCGACGTCTCAGGGGCATCGTTGTCCACTGCACAATAACAAATATCAGGACACAACAACCATTGGACCCAATCCAGTGAAAGTCTAAAACATATCATCCATTCCACAATATTATGTTGTCTGCAGCCAACATAATCGCTTAGAAGAATAAACATGCCAATCATTCATCCCGTCATTTGGAAGAGATATAAAACTCAATCAGGACTCTCGCTATAAATCACGACTTTCACGTAGTCATCCTAAGGTCCATCCACATGCCTAGAGTTTCTAAGTCCATAATGAACTACAATTTAGGCTCTGATTTAGTGATTTAAAACTTTATTGGGTGTTTGGACTTATAGCCTTATATCTAATGGATCTTATTTGGAAGCTTGCACATTACTATTTACCACACATGAATTTAGTTCTAAAATAAAAAAATTATGAAAAATAATTGCTCTTTATATACTTCATCATCTTATAGCCACTTGTTTGGATGGCTAAGAGGTTGGTGGTCTCTACTATTTACGTACAAGCACGAGTACGATTCGGTCTGGCCAAACCGTTTATAGTTTCATTATAATAAAATTATACTATAACGATACTTTTAAATATTTTTAAAAATTAAAAAAAAATATCGCTAGTAAAAATACCGACACTTATTATTAGTATCGCTATATGTGAAGTCGTTAGGGTGTATAGCGACACATTATTATAATATGTCTCAAAAAATATCCCAATAATTTAATTTTGAATATAAATAAAATATAAATAGTATATTTATATAAAAATATTATAAAAATATATCTCTATAATCTAATTTTATTATAGTGTCTTAACTGTAACGACCCGGCCCACTAGCAATAATAACTCGTTGGGCCCAAACCACAGCCCAAAATACTTAAGCCCAGTTATTATTACTAGTGTCCATGTCTCATATAAACCCAATCACAATTTCATCCACATCCGATGTGGGACTATTGGGGGCGTCACATTAACTAACCATATGGCCTCATAGTTTTTTAAGGTGGCTAGGACTACTAATGGATTAAAAAATAAACAAAGCGGTAGCATGCTACCTTTCTCTCAAAAAAAAAGTTTTTTAAGGTGGCCCTTAAACCCAGCTGCTTCCTCCTTTCAACTTATATAAACTTATATAAAGAGAGCAATGTCAAGAATTATCTTTTTCTACCTTTAAACTCAGTTTATTGAAGTTTTTGCCTTTTTTTTTTTTTTTTTTTTTTTTTCTTTCTCTTTGTTGGATTTCTGAGATCTTGTTAATTCAGTTTGTTTTATTTTGAGTACATGCTTATGAGATAGCTTGTAGTGATTGTATTATTAGAAGTGACTCTCAGAATTTTACATATATATAGAAACAATTTTGTTTTGAGAACAATACTTAGCACTTCTCGATACACTGACTATATCTAATCTCTTAATCTCTATTTTTATATGCTTCGTGATTATATTAGGCATTTTGAAAAGAAGTTACTCATGATTTGAAAACTCTCAACCCTAAATATTTCAACTAAACGAATAGAATTCTTACAACAAGTATTATATCTACTTACTTTTTCCTCTAGAAGTGCAGTTTAGCTCATTTTGTTGGAAATAAAAAATACAAATAAAATCACCTGAATCCTACCAAATTTAAAATGAAATAAAAAAGATCACAAATCTACAAAATTTTAGAGCAAAGTATCTGAGCATTATCTCTCTCTCTCTCTCTCTCTCTCTCTCTCTCTCTCTCTCTCCAAGTAAGTGTTTTTTTTTTAAAAAATTTGGTCAAATCTAGAATAATCAGAATTAATCCATAAACTTTAACAACATAATTTTTTTCATCTAAAGTAATACTGTTTTAGGGCTTGCAGAGAGGCCGAGAAAAGAGACTACTTCTTTAATAAGTTCAGGAAGTTGTTCGCTCCAAACAGAAAAGTTAAGGACTTTATAGGGGACTGGAGTAATATATTTGGTAGCCGACCGTTTCTTTCCCCAGAGCAACTTACTGTATCCTTTAGTAGGGAAGAGGTTAAAAAAGCGGTTTTTCAGTTGGGAGAGGATAAAGCCTCAGGCCTGGACGGATTCGAGTTAAGGTTTTATCAAAAATTCTGGAGAATAATTCAAGCCGATATCTATAATATCTTCCTAGATCTGTTCGAAGGGAATCTGAATACGGGGCCAGTCGACTACACTTAATTCCTAAAAGAGAAGGGCTAAAGCCGCCGGAGACTTTAGGCCGATTAGTTTGCTTAATGGAGTTCAGAAGATAATTTCCAAAGTGTTGGCGAACAAATTCGAAAGGGTATTGGAGGATGTCATTTCACCGTCACAGCCAGCCTTTCTAAAAGGGAGATTGACACTGGACTCCTTTGTTACGGCAAGCGAAATCATTAATTGGGGGGCCAAAGTCGGTGTAGAGTGTGTGGGGATTAAGGTAGATTTCGAAAAAGCGTACGATATGGTGAATTGGGATTTCCTCTTCAAGGTCTTGGGATGGCTGGGGGTCAATCAGAAGTGGTGCGGTTGGATAGGAAAATGTATATCCAACTCTAGTATAGCAGCTTTGGTTAATGGGACACCCACAAAATGGATTAAACCTAACAGAGGTTTGAGACGGGGATCTACTATCCCTGCTTCTCTTTCTGTTGGTGGCGGAGGGACTCGCGAGACTAACAGAGAGAGTGGGCCAGAATAATTTGTTCAACGGGGTGGGCCATTCTCTAGAGTGTCAGACTACTATAATTCAATACGTGAATGACACCATCTTTTTTTTTAAGGCCAAGGAGAGGCAAGTTAGCAACCTGCGTTATGTGGCAGTTATTCTAGTGGGCGTCGGGACTAAAGATTAATAGAAGTAAATCTGAACTTCTTTATTTGGGCAGAGAGGGGACTAGGGGGGCGAGACTAACGGAGCTAATAGGATGCAAGGTGGGACAGTTCCCAATTAGATACTTGGGATTGCCGTACGTTATCAGATAAAAAGGTTAGGAAGGAGGATTGTCGAGGTATTATCAGTAAATTCGAGAGTCGAATCCAGGGGTGGCAAGTGAAATTATTATCGCAAGGAGGCAGGCTAGTGCTGGTGAACTCGGTACTGTCTAGTTTGCCCCTGTATTTTCTGTCGGTTTTTAGAACGCCCAAGTAGGTCATCAATTGACTGGAAGCCTTTAGAAGAGTCTTTTTCTAGAAATGAGGTACATCAGTAGCGGGGGGGCAATGTTTGGTACAATGAAAACAGGTGTGTCGTAGTAAGAAAGAGGGTGGATTGGGTGTCCTAGACCTTGGAAACATGAACGTGGCCCTATTGACGAAGTGGTGGTGGAAACTGCTGTCGGGATGGTGCTTTCTTTCGGGCCCGCTCATTTGTAAGAATTACTACAATAGGAGGAGACCTCTTAGGGAAGGGGCATCTTTTGCCCCGTTCTCTCAGTGGTAGAAAAGTGTTCTGGGAACTAAGGAGGTGTTCAAGTGTGGAGCACATTATGTGCATGGGGACGGTAAAGAAGTGGAGCTGTGGCGCGATAAATGGGGAAGTATGACACCCCTTTGCTCATAATTTCCTAGCATCTTTAAGAACATTATGTGCAAAAATAGCAAGGTCGGAGAGTGTTTTGGGAGTAGAGGATGGAAGTGGAGTAAGATTTTGAATGGGGTTCCGACCCGAAGCCAAAGGGATAGTGTATGGATTCGGGAACTGAGAGAGGTGTTGGCTGATAAGTCCCCCAGCACCGGCAAGGATGTAATTCGGTGGAGGTGGTCCAAAATGGAAGATTTCTCGGTTAATTTATCGTATACCTTTGTACATGATGGAGGAGTTAAGGTTATTTTATATGATCGGCTGTGGAAAATCAAGGCTACGCTTAAAATTAAGGTCTTTGTTTGGACTGCACTGAGAGGTAGGATACTTACGGCGGACAATATCCTTCAACAGGGCTAGAGTGGAGAGGGATGGTTACCGAGACGATTGATCACCTTCTTGTCGAATGCGAGGGGGTTAAAGCTTTGCTGGGTGCTCTTTTGATAAACAAACTTTCCATCCGTGTTAGCGATTCGGCCCGAAAGCTGTGGGAACACAGCAGCTTGTAGGGGGACATGTAGGAAGGAAGGAGAGTACAATTATTGTTGCGTCTTGGTGGACGATTTGGTTGGAGCGTAATAGGAGAATTTTCGAAGATAGAAGGAATAGTCTGCGACACTTGAGGGAAGCGGTGTGGTCGCTTTGTAGTTTTTGGATTTCGTGTTGCCCTTAGTTGTCGGTTTTTTTTTCATTTTCGAGGCCAGTTGTCTCTCCCTGTTGCTAAGTTCAAGACCATTTGATAAAGCGGTAGCAAGCTATCTTTTCTCAAAAAAAAAAAAAAAAAAAAAAAAAAAAAAGAAGATAATACTGTTTTGATCCAGTCCTATTCCATAGAAAAAAATCTAAATTAAATTTCAAAACTTCCAAATAACACCTTGAGCTATTAAGATTTTAATTATCAATCAGAGTATTCCACACTTTTGAGGGCCCCATTTGGTGATTAACTATTGTGGCGGCGAAAAATATATCGTTACCACCTCATTTTAACATATATACAACATAATATTATCTACCAAAACAAATGAAGTTTTTTTTTTTTTTTATTATTATACTACTTCAACTCACTAATACAATTTTTTCGCAATCTCAGTGAGCCTTAATGCATTGTACACATAAGAAACACAACATATTACACTGCCAATTGGGCTGGGGCGCATTTTACTAAAAACTTAAAAAACTGCCCGGATTGCTGATGTATCTTGGGCCGGAAAAAAGGACAGCCCAGTTCTTATAGCTTTCGTGTGGATTTTAGTTTAATCGGCCGGATCGGCCATTTGCAACTACAATTACTGACCCGGAGGTCTGATTGGATGCAATTGAAAATACACTATAGTTAAAAATATAGTTAATACTATTTGTACATCCCAAGTGGGGTGTATATCTTATACCCCATCTATTCAAAGGTGGAGTAAATTTCATCGGTCACTTCGAAGTGACCGATAAGTTAGTCTCCATCCTTGAATGGGATAGAGTGTGTGATATACACCCCATTTGGGGTGTATATGTAGCATTGCTCGATATATACAGTTGAAAATACAACAATTACAACTATATGCATCTTATTTAATTGAATATAGTAAAAAATACTTCAAGTATAAATAACTTGTTTGGTTTGTACGGTACAATACCTTTTGTTTAAAAATACTCTTTCTAATTTAAAAAGTTCAAGTTAAACAGTCTTACAATTACAATTTAGACATTAATTTAAAGAGTTTAAATTAAAAAAATTTAGAATTACAATTTAGACAATAATTTAAAATGTTTTAGAATTATAATTTAGGCATTAATTTAAAGAGTTTTAAAATTACAATTTAGTCATTAATTTAAAGAGTTTAATTTAAAGAGTTTTAGAATTACAATTTAAGCATTAATTTTAAAAATTTAAATTAAAAAATTTTAGAATTATAATTTAGGTAATAATTTAAAGAGTTTTAGAATTACAATTTAACTATTAATTTAAAAGAGTTTAATTTTAAAAATTTTAGAATTACAATTTAGTCATTAATTTAAAGAATTTTAGAATTACAATGTACCCATTAATTTAAAAAGTTTAATTATAAAATTTTAGAATTATAAATTAGTCATTAATTTAAAGAGTTTTAAAATTACAATTTAAACATAATCTAAATTTTAATTCCTAAAAATAATCTAAATTTTAATATAGTTTTCTAAAATTAAAATTATTTAAAATATATTAAATAAAGATCATTAAAATATTACTATTTAAGATCATAACAAAATTGAAATATTTAAAATTTATAATATTTTCAAAAATAAAAATTCTCACTAAATTGAAATCTTTAAAATTTATAATATTTACAAAAATAAAAATTCTCAAAATAAAGATAAATTACTTAATTACTCCTAAATTAAAAGACTAAAATAACCGATACCTCTCTCAAAGTGACCTGTTATTGCAAGTCACATCTTAAAAATAATTAAATCTGAGCCGTTAAACAGGTATGAATAAATGGTAACTAAAAAAAAAAAAAAAAAGTATAAAAGTATTTCTCATATTTTAAATATTTAACACATACAATATATTGTATGTATGGAAGTAAATATTTTGGCTTAAATTATGATTCTAAAAATACTTCATGATAAACTTTTTTGCCTTATCTCTCTCTCTCTCTCTCTCTCTCTCTCTCTCTCTCTCTCTCTCTCTCTCCTTTTGTTTTTGCCTGTATTTTGTTTTATAAAATTTAAGAGGATTAATTCCCTTTCCTCTCAAAACAATTTAAATCTACCCACCATTCCCAATCCAATTAAAACAACTAATTAAAGTGATCTCCGCATATTGTGACCACAGAAATTTCCAACAACCATGGTTCTAAAAAGCAAAAAAAAAAAATTGGGCCCTAATGCTTCTTTTGCAATTTTTAATCTCTCATGTGCATGTGCACTCTTGTTTTAAAAATGCCACTAAGCCTTAATCTTGTTATTATAAGCATGGATTAGTACAAAATTATGTCCACATGTGATTGCATCAATACTGTTTACAACCAAATAAATTCTCACTAGAAGATGCATATATATCTTTGGAGCACTGGATTAAGAATAGAAGCTTCCCCCACTGTCCTTCCTTTGTTGATTCCCTTTTGACTGATTGTTTTTTTTGTGTGTGTGTGTGTGTGTGTGTGTGTGTGTGTGTGGCCAAGTGTTTGGTTATTAGAAAAGCTACAATCTCAATTATGTGCCAAAACTTAGCCATTAGAATTTGTCACCTCTATGAGCACTTGCACAACATTATTAAAGTGTAATAAGAGTAGGTTGTTGCTCTTATAATTACAATAATTAAAGTTAAGAGTGAAACCCTTTTGTTCTCTTTTAATTTCATCATGACAATGAATGCCCATTGAGCCTCACAAGAAAACTAAAATTGCAACCTTACATGAACTGTGATGCTTATCTCCTCCCATTTTGTGGGTATGAGATGGTATAAAATGACATTTTTTTTTTAGAGTATATATAGTTAATTATAAATTGTAAAATTAATTTTTACAATCGAAGATGCTTTTGGCTTGATTTTTAAAATAACTTTTTTTACTTGAGAAGCACAAGTTTGCCCGTTAAATACAAAATATTTTAAAGCTTTTATACGGATTTGAAAGTAGAACTATATTGTTGGATGTTATAAATATAATTCTCGAATTCAGAGCTCCTCTTGATGTTAATTTAGGGCTATTTGGTATAGCCGTTGAAGAATTAATTTTAGTTAAAAGCTATAGTTCGTTTGATTAAGTATAGTAAAAAAATAAATTTTTTTGAAGTAATTTTGTGAAATTATTTAGCAATTTTTTTTTTGCAACCGAGTAAGCATTATACAACGATTTATTTACGGCTGACAACCGTTGTGGATGAAGCGTGACTTTTCACAAAATCGGTTAATAAAATAAATCTTATTATGACATGTTGTTTGTGAAAGATTTTAATTCAACTATAATACTTTAGGCGATGATTAAATTCAATAAACTAAAAAAATTAAGCGTATTAAAACTCTAATAATTTTAAAGCAGAAGCGTTCTCGAAAGAAAGAACGGAGCGTCACAAGTAGGGGCACTAAAATTGCTCCTTAATTCATAAACTACTAGGCTTTTTAAGTAATCGAAACACACAAAGAGTGTGATATGTAGTGGTAGGGCTTGGCTAGCATGTAGCTACATCATTGAAGCATCAAGAAAAGGACTACTACAAAGATAATATTGTCCTCAGGTTGAAAAACAGAAGAAAAGATTGGTAGCTAGAGATCGAATTTCTGTGACACCACAAAGTTGGGCTCTCCCGAACCGCTCCTTTCTCTCCCATGTGGACTGACATTGTCACAAACAACATGCTTGCTTGCTCTCCAAACAAGAATATATGTAGGGTTCATTTATTCCTCAGTGGTAGCTTTGCTAATGGTGGTGCTGTTCCCCAAGGTTGAAAAGCATAGAGAGAGAGAGAGAGAGAGAGAGAGAGAGAGAGAGAATGTGTATGTGAGTGATTAGTCGCATGTGATCAGAAAAATATTATGACTGAAAATATAATTATAATAAAAAAATTTGTCGACGTAAGAAAAATAATATAAGATGGTAGACGGTTAGAACCATGCGCCTAAACTACACGGATGAAGAAGATAAGGACACATGGTGTATTAGAAGCCAGAAAAAAATCGTCTAAAAATAAAGTGGCTTTAGGTGGAACTACCGAAAATGTGGGGCATGATTTTTATAATAAGTAAAATTGTGACGGTAATATTTTCCAACTGTACAATTTGATCGGTAATACAAGCTAAAAAAAATATTATAAATAATATTTTTAAAGGCTATAATAAAGATATTTCACAGCAATAACAGATACCATTTTTACTAATTCTCTATAATTTACTCTTTTTTTAGAAATAGTCAGACTTGTAATTCTTAATTACTTTTTCAATCTGCATCTATAGTTTTTTCTAGGAGAAGTTTTAACTTGTAATTTAATTTTTTTTTAATATAATTGATTCGATTTATTCAGCTGAGTATTCGATTAGTCGATTCTTCTCTTTGTGAGTTTTTCGCTTTCGTTTGTGAGTTGAGATGGAATCCGGTTGAGCCAATCTATCTTCAGTCGAATTATTTGACTTGAACCTGGAACATTTGAGAATCAATTCATAAACCGATTCACATCCAAAAAAACACACTTGATTTGGTCAATAATTTGATTTGGTCAAAATTTCCTTTAGTTCAGTTTCTAGTCTAACAAACCCTAATACTAATAATTGGACGAGTGTGTGACGAATCTCACGTCACTTGATGATCATAATAGTATATAGAACATATATAGACTCTAATATTATTAGTGCTAATAAAAGATGGGTGGTTATGTAGAGAGAGAGAGAGAGAGAGAGAGAGAGAGAGAGAGAGAGAGAGAGAGAGAGAGAGAGAGAGAGAGTGTGTGTGTGTGCAGCTTATGAAAACTGTCCTTTGAAACAAATTATGCTCTTGAAAGTGAATGATGTAGTTTATAGCGATCAAGAACTGGTTGCTATAAATAGCATAATAATCTTTTATATATATATATATATATATATATATATATATATATATATATATATATATATATATATATATATATACATATATAAAGAGAGAGAGAGAGAGAGAAAAGCTTATATATTTTTAAAGTACAAAACTTATTATTTTATAAATTTTTTATCATTGAATTTGTATTGAGATTTGTGTTATTATAAAGTCAATTAAAAAGAGAGAAAAAAAAAGTAAATAATACAAATCTTAATGTAAATTCAATGATAAAAAATTCACAAGCATATTTAGACTTGTGCTTTTTAAAGTATATATATATATATATATATATATATATATGTATGTATGTATGTATGTATGTATGTATACATACATACATACATACATACATATATATATATATATATATATATATATATATATACATACATACATACATACATACATACATATATATATATATATATATATATATATATATATATATATATATATATATATATATATATATATATATATATATATATATATATATAGTCTGGCTACTATGTTATCGATAGCATCAAATACTTGGTGCTATCAAGTTTTCTATTTTTAGATCAACCCTTTAATTATTTCTATTCGTTTGATTTTACTATTTTTCTAACCACTCATTAAACCCAAGTAGTCCACTATCATCTAAACCATACTTTTATTAATTTAAAAATTAAAAATTTAATAGCACTAATGAATTGGTATTACTAATAGCATTCCAACATATATATATATATATATATATATATATATATATATATATATATATATATATATATATATATATATATAGTGATGCTACATATACATCCCAAATGGGGTGTATATCATACACCCCATCCCATCCAAGGGTAGAGATTTACTCACCGGTCATTTCGAAGTGACCGGTAAAATTCAGTTCATCCTTGGATGGATGGAGTGTAAGATGTACACCCCACTTGGGATGCATCCCAAATGTGGTGTATATCATACACCCCACCCCATCCAAGGGTGGAGATTTACTCACCGGTCACTTCGAAGTGATCGGTAAAATTCAGTCCATCCTTGGATGGATAGAGTGTAAGATGTACACCCCACTTGGGATGTACAGATAGCATTAACCCCATATATATATATATATATATATATATATATATATATATATATATATATATATATATATATATATATATATATATATATTGATGAGTGATCATTAATATAGTGGCTTTGTGCCTATTATTTTTTGTTATTATTGTCCATTTGTTCGCCTTTTTGAGAAAGCTATGTACGGAGTAATTGTAATGTAATGTTTTCTTATGTTGTGCAACACCAAGTTGATGAGTGTGTGTACGTTAGACTAAAAAAAAACATTAGTGGAATAAAGTGATTATTAAAGGCATTCATAACTCACTATACTATATATACCCATAATTTAATATTCAAATGGCAACTAAACCATCAGGATTTTCAATAATAACGCACAAAAGGAGATCGAGTGAAAATGCGGGTGGTTTAGGTTCGATCCCTAGCAGAAAAACTCACGGTAAGAGTGTAAAGTGCGACAATGTTAACAATATATATAGATAACGTCAAAATTAACCAAAAATATCACAATCCATGGACATTTTCAAATGCTTTAAACTTAAAAGTAATGGGTAATTAAGGCAAGTAAAGAATCAATATGTAAGTATGTAACTCCAATCTCTTATGCTTGTGAACAGTTGAAGCATGTGCACTAGTGTTCAGGATGGTTTCCAATAAAGGACCAGTGAAAATTGCTACCTTAATTAACCTTTGGTTTCGGTGATCAGTAAAGAATTGTATAGTACAAAGTCATGTTGTACTTCGATCATTCTCGCTGGATAAATCAAGTATACAATTAGTTTCATCTGATTACGCAAGGAATAAAGTTAACTAAGTGTGATCAAATTTACCACAAGAGAATCATGTTAAAGAATATTTAAGAGCAGTTTAGACATTAAAAAATGAAAAAAGAAAAAGGAAATCTAGGTAACATGCTATCGTAGATTAATTCGTAGCTATATTTCCATCAATTATCTAGCTAACAAAAAATCAATATTTTAATATTTTATGCTCAATTAAAGCTACTCAAGTAATTACAATAAGAAAGAAGTGAATGCACTTTATTTTCCCCTTTCGTATCTGTTAGATATGTTTCGAAATGTAATTATTATTTTTTATTTTATATAATAAATTTTAAAAAATAAATTAAGAAAGAAAAAATAAATGTCTATGGTAAAAACGATAGGCTCAAATCAATCAGCGATAAAGGCTCATTAAGAAACTTTTTCTTCTTTTTGCCCTAGAGGCGATAAGTTTTAGTAGATTTTCAATAATATTGTACTCTCTTTTATCGTATAGTAAAATCTCTTTAATGTCGCTCATGATTTTTTTTTTTCTGCATATTTTTTTTTATGTAAATTATTATGTTCCTTTTATTTTCTATTGTACATTTTGTGATTTATTTACGTTACGATCGTTATTTTTTGTTTTTTATTGTGTGCATGCTCGCTGTAACAATATCTACAATGAAACATTTAAGATATATATATTAAAGAGATCACCAAATGAGATGGAACATAATATATATGATGTATGTGGAATTATTAAAAAAAAAAAGTGCTCATGAATGTGAAAGATAGGGCTTTGACCAAGGCATCATAGATGCCATCTCTTTTATTTGTTTGTTTGGAAACTCACTGATAGGGAGGAGACACAAAAGTCATATTCCAAAGATGGGAATCCACTTTAATGTATTCACATCTATATTAAGTACGTATAGTCGTGTTTAATTTTAAATTAGTAAATGATAATCTTTTCTATGCGAAAGTGAATAACAATAAAATGAAAGCCAAACAATATTTGGCTTCTATAACCTAGCAAAGAGTAACCAATTTTAATTAATTTAATTATTTGTTAATATTGAATGTCAATAATGCCATGCTTTTTCTCGATATGTACATCTCTACATGCATCGATCTGCGTGCAAATGCTAAATTGAGATGAGCTTATTCATGTAAATAGTCAATGCGATCGACCAATTATAATCAAATTTAAGCAACTTAAATTTGACTTAAATACCCACAATAATTCAGGATAATATATAGTTTCATATTGGATACAAAAAAACACCTTGACCTACATATGTATTATATACGTGAAGGAT
Organism: Tillandsia fasciculata; assembly: GCA_029168755.2. Lineage (NCBI taxonomy): Eukaryota > Viridiplantae > Streptophyta > Magnoliopsida > Poales > Bromeliaceae > Tillandsia > Tillandsia fasciculata. Next base: position 6,613,855 of record CM054931.1, read on the forward strand.
ATTTTTATATATTAGCTAGCTTAAGTTTTTGGATTGAATACGCGCCGTTTAACATAACATTAACGTTTGGTTCATACCTATTAGTTTAACGTGTACTAATTGTGTCCGACAAAATGATAAGTATCTATCAACATGCCCTAGAATGTCATTAATAAATCATTTTATACCAAATGAGTCAATCAATAGGCATGTTTTTATTTATTTTATACATATAATTAACAACAAGTGAGTAGTTTTTTTTTTTTTTTTTTTTTTTTTTTTTTTTTTTTTTTTTTTTAGCTACGTCATGTCATGGCATGTAATTTTTTTAAAAAAATTCAACAGTAATATATGCAATAATCATTTAAAGCTATAAATAATGTAGAGTACATATTGGATACTTTGATTACTTACACCATTATACTCAGCTCCTAATTGTAATCCATCTTGAGGCAGGGACAACTAACCATACTTTTTCACAGCTTGTGGCTTTCACTGGAAAGTTCCTCTCCATCCACCTGTAAGGTATATAAGTTATACATAAAACTAAAATTCTTAATCTAACTATAATATTTTAGATAGTAATTAATATAAAAAAATTTAAAAAATTAAATATGTTAAAGTTAAAATAATTTTAGAACTAATGATCACCTCCGGAATGTTGGATAGTCCTACCATTTCTCTAATGTAGCACAAAAAAAAAAAAAGAAAAAAGAAAAAAAAGATGATGATCACTTGGGAAGTTAGACCGTCACACCATCTCTCTAAGTAAGTTAAACAAAAAAAATATATATATATAATCTTGTAGGCATTAATTCGGGCACTTTTGTTATTTTAGAATCTCTTTTCACTGACACATAGGGAACTGATATTGCAGAGCAATATCTATTATTATTCGAAAAAGAAGAAACAATAAGATATAAATATGTACTCTTATATAAATTTGGTTACTATACAATTAATACTATAAGTTATTAATATTATTAAATTTTGATTATTAGATAAAAAAATGTATGGTTAGAATGATAGCGATTCTTTAAACTGCGTTTGGTTCAGATATAAATTAGAACGGTTTATTTTAGGAATAGGTACGTATAAGTTTATAAACAAATAAAAATAAGATCAATTTTGCATTTAGATGAAAAATTATATTAAGATTGTTTCTCGGAATAAGAAAATAGTGTTTGAATAGTTAGATTAGAACAGTGAGAATAAGAATAATTATAATTTTAAAATAATAATATTTTATCTAATTAATTAATATAATATTATTAATTAAATAATAATTTAATTTATTTAATTAACTATTGCTAAATAATTCTAAATATTAATTGATAAAATAATTAACAATAATGAGTATTGTTAATAAATAATTTAATTAACTCTAAATAATTTAATAAATTAATAAATTAATTAGTTTATATATATATATATATATATATATATATATATATATATATATATATATATATATATATATATATATATATCGGCTACTATGTTTGTACAAGTACCAAACAATTGGTGCCTGTAAGTTTTCTACCGTTAGATCGATTCTTGGTGCTTGTAAATTTTCTACCGTTAAATTTATAATTTTGACTAATTTAATTCATCTCTTAGATCAATCACCATCCACTCACTTAACCCAAGGGGTCCACTATCGACCTAAGCACACATCTTTTCATCAAAGAACTAAAAATCTACAAGTACCAATGAATTGTACTTTTAAAAGTATAGCAACTCATATATATATATATATATATATATATATATATATATATATATATATATATATATATATATATAATTGAGCTCATATGCTTGTAAATGCACCAAGTTATTTGTGCTTGTGAGTTTTTTATCCTTGGATGTAGAAATGCACGGTTAGGATGATGGTGTGCCCCTTGGATTTAGTGGGTGGTTGGTGGAATAGTATGATCTATGGGATAGAATTAATCAAAGGGTTAGATCTAACGGTAGAAAAATTACAAGCACCAATTGCTTGGTGCTTGTACAAGCACAGTAACCGGACTCATATATATATATAGAGAGTCCGGCTGGAATACTATCGATAGTACCAGACAATTGGTGTTATTTGTCTGCCGCCACGAACGAACCGACTCGCGATAATGAGTGGTCATTCATGATGCAGATCGAGTTTGTTTAGATTTTTTATTTGAAATCAGGTTTGTAGGTTCATAGCTTCCAACAGACTCAAGAATCTGCTGTTAATTATCCCACACTTGCAGTGTTAAGGAACCGTCGATTAAGAGACCAAAATCAATGCTAATGATGAAAGAGACCATAATATAAAGACGAACTTTTATTGATATGACTTTCAAGTACATGGCTTAAGTAGGGGCATACCGCTACTGTACAGGACTTAAATGCTCATTTTATAAACTCGGTGGCCCTTCAAAAGTGGGTGGCGGTCGAATGGGGCTGAGTTTGATATGATTTGGGTTGTTAATTTGGTTGTTTGGATTTGGGTTTAGTTTAGTGACTTTTTCGGTCGTTTGAATTTGGTTGTTTTGATTTGGGTTTAGTTTAATGACTTTTCGGTCGTTTGAATTTGGTTGTTTGGATTTGGGTTTAGTTTAATGACTTTTCGATCGTTTGGATTTGGTTTTTTGAATTTGGGTTTAGTTTAATGACTTTTCGGTTGTTTGAATTTGGGTTTAGTTTAATGACTTTTCAGTCGTTTGGGTTTGGTTGTTTGGATTTGGATTTAGTTTAATGACTTTTCGGTTGTTTGAACTGGGGTTTAGTTTAATGACTTTTCGGTCGTTTGGATTTGGGTTTAGTTTAATGACTTTTCGGTCGTTTGGATTTGGATTTAGTTTAGTGACTTTTCGGTTGTTTGAATTTGGGTTTAGTTTAATGACTTTTCGGTCATTTGAATTTGGGTTGAGTTTAATGACTTTTCGGTCGTTTGGATTTGGGTTTAGTTTAATGACTTTTCGGTCGTTTGAACTTGGGTTTAGTTTAATGACTTTTCGGTGGTTTGAACTTGGGTTTAGTTTAATGACTTTTCGGTCGTTTGACTTTGGGTTTAGTTTAATGACTTTTCGGTCGTTTGAACTTGGGTTTAGTTTATTGACTTTTCGGTCGTTTGACTTTGGGTTGTGAATCGATTAAGTTGACTCAGCAGATTCATTTGGAGTTAGCTCGGGTTGAACTCTTGATTTGTTTCAGTTCGGGTGGAGCTGGTTTGCTTGATTTTGATCATCCTTGAAGTTCGGTTTGAACCTTTGTTCAGGTTGGGTTCAAATTGAATTGGTTTGAACCTTTTGTATTTAATTTGAGCTGAGCCGGTTTAGGCTTTTACTTGATTTGTCCCTTTTGAATTTGATTTGGGTCGAACCGTTATACTTCGGTTCAGAACCTTTTGAGACATGGTTTAGGTCGAACCCTTATGATAGTTCAAGACCCTTTGAATTTGATTTCGATCGGGCCCTTATAATTCGGCTCAACTTGGACCTTTCTGCAGTTCGGTTTGGCTCGGCTCGTAACCTTATGGTTAGGTTCGAGATCCGTTTGAACTTGAAACTCTATTGCATTTGGTTTGGATTTGATTTAAGACGCCTTCGAGTTTGGTTTGAGTCACCCTCTTTGCGGTTTGACTCAAAACCCTATGACTTTGATTTTGGACTCGAGCTGGTGCATGGTCCAGTTCATATGATTCCACCTAGATTCGATTTAGGTTGAACTGGCTTATGATTTGGCTTGGCTTGTCTTGATCCCCTCGCGGTTCAGTTTGGGTTGAACCAGTTTGTAGTTCAAATTGAATCTTTTATGGTTCAATTTAAGTCGAACCGACTTGTGGTTTGATTCGGTTTAGTTCGAACCACTTGTAGTTCGCCTTGGATTGAACTAATTTGTAGTTCGAGTTAGATCCTTTATATTTCGATTTAAGTCGAACTAGCTTGTGGTTCGGTTTGGGTTGGAACCGACTTCGATCATTTCAAGTTGAATCCTTCACGACTTGGTTTAAGTAGAATCGTCATGTCATTCTGTTTGACTCAAACCTCATGCGTTTCAGTTTGGGTTCAACCGGGTTGTAGTTTGGTTCGGCTTGACTCGGACCTCCTGTGGCTCCGTTTGGGTTGAACCGACAAGTTGAATGTTTAAGCCGAACCGGCTTATGGTTCGGTTTGGTTTGAACCTCATGCAGTTCAGTTTAAGTTGAATCCGTTTTGGTTCAAGGTGTATCCTTCATGGCTCGATTTAGGTCGTGCTAGCTTGTAATTCGGTTCGACTTGGCTCATCCTCCTGTGATTCCGTTCAAGTTGAACCGACTTGTAATTTGGTTCGGCTCGTCTTGGGCCCCCTGTGGTTCTATTTGGGTCGAACCGACAAGTTGAATCCTTTATGGCTTGGTTTAAACCGAACCGACTTGTGGTTCAGTTTGGTTCGAACCTCATGTAGTTCAGTTTAGGTTGAATCCGCTTAGGTCCAAGGTGTATCCTTCATGGCTCGGTTTAGGTCGAGCCGGCTTGTAGTTCGGTTTAGTTTGGCTCGGTTATCCTGTGATTCCATTCAGGTTGAACCGGCTTGTAATTTGATTCAGCTCGGTTTGAGCCTCATGTGGTTCTGTTTGGGATGAACCGATTTCAATTCACGTTGAATCCTTTACATTTTGGTTCACTATTTATCTCGATCATATTCGTTCTGAATTATGTCCATAGGGTTCAGTTGGCAATCCGATTTAAATCGAATCGAGTCGAACCGGGCCTATCACGAAGATGGCGATTGGCTCGACCAGTGCCTATCACGAAGATGGTGATTTGATCAAGTCGAGCCATGCCTATCACGAAGATGGCGATTGGCTCGATCGTTGCCTATCACGAAGATGGCGGTTTGATCGAGTCGAGCCGTGCCTATCACGAAGATGGCGATTGGCTCGACCGGTTCCTATCACGAAGATGGCGGTTTGATTGAGTCGAGCCGTGCCTATCACGAAGATGGCGATTGGCTCGTCCGGTGCCTATCACGAAGATGGCGGTTTGATCGAGTTGATTTATTTTTATAATCTTTATTTTTATTTTATTATTATTCTTTTTTTTTGGAGTAGGGATTTGTGCGTCGAGCCTATCACGAAGATGGCCGCACAATCAAATCGGTTGGAGAACCATCGTCATGTCGTTCGGCGCGCGTCTTAAGGAGACGGGTGTTTAGTGAATATGCACGCACGACATAGTAACGATCCAATGCCGGATTTGATCGGTCGAGCCTATCACGAAGATGGCCGCACAATCAAGTCGACAAGAAAAATCGCCGCTACGTCGTTTGTGCGCATGCACCGACCCACCCGCCGTCATCTTGGTGGTGGGATAGTCTTATGGCCGCCATTGTTGCCACCGTCGAAGAAGGAAGAAGAGGCCATGAGACCTCTTCGCATATCGTCATCGTCGTCGTCGTCGCCATCATGGTCCCGTCGAAGAAGGAAGAAGATGCCATCGTTGTCGTCGCCGTCGCCATCATGGCCGCCGTCGCCGTCACCGTCGTCATTACCGTCGTGCATCCTTTTTTTAAAAATTTTATTTATTTATTTATTTATTTATTTATTTAACATCTTTTCTTTTTTTCTTTTTCTTTTTTGAATCCAATGGTTCAATTTATAGTGATTTTAGGACCTCTTCGTTTTGGGAAACAATTCAAAAAATTTCAAAATATAAGACAACGATATATTTTTATTTCTTTTCCCTTTTTTCTTTCTTTCCTTTTTCCTTTTCAATTTTGAATTTTAAATTTTATATCTCATTGCTTTTCTTTTTTGTTTACTTCTTTCCCTTTTCTTTTCTCAATTTTGAATTTCAAATTTTATATTTCATTCCCTTTCTTCTTTTTTTTATTTCTTTCCTTTCTTGACTAAGGGTCATCAAGGGCAAGTATCAATCAATTAACATTTAATTGATTTTTTTCATTCATTTTCATATTTCTTTTCTTTTCTTTTTCTTTTTCAATTTTGAATTTTAAATTTTTTTTGTCTCAACATTTTTAAATTTCCAGCCGTTGGATGAAAGGATGTGCGGTTGGGATTATAGTAGTCCCCTAAAATTTTTACTATTCAACCAACCACCCACTAAATTCTAGGCGACCACTATCATCGTAACTGTACATTTTTAATCCAATGGCTAAAAAATTGAT